>JARQOD010000005.1:35110004-35205500 GCA_033576555.1 Oophaga sylvatica | reverse complement strand
AAACAAAGAGAATGTAAAATAAATGTAAAAAAAGTATCATTGCTGTATGTGTAATTGGCCAAACTAAGAATATAAGAAAAATATTATCAAATGCCAAAACTGCAGGTTTTTGATCACGGTACGTTCCCCTAACAATGCAAACAGTAAGTGACTAAAATGTTATACAGTAGTGTTCAAAATAATAGCAGTGTGTTCAAAACATGAGTTTATCACAAAATCTTTATCCTAGTTTATATTTCCAGCATTGGGAACATTGCACACTGTTTTCTTATTCAAAACATGAAGAGAAATGTAGATAATTTTTCACTACTTTACAAAAAATAAAAAATGAACATTGGGCTGTTTCTAAAAAATAGCAATGTCTGCATTTGTCTTTACAAACTCACAATGTGTATTATTTTTTTGAGGATTTAGCATTCCTGTGAATCACTATCCTAATATTTAGTTGTTACCCGAAGTTTTTTAGAACTGCTTCACATCTATGTTGCATAGAGTCAACCAACGTCTGGCCCCTGTCACCTGTTATTCCAGCCCAGGGTGCTTGGACTACATCCCACATTGGACATTTGTTAGTTTTGCCGGAGAAACAGCATTTTTAACCCCTTCACCCCCAAGGGTGGTTTGCACGTTAATGACCGGGCCAATTTTTACAATTCTGACCATTGTCTCTTTATGAGGTTATAACTCTGGAACGCTTCAACGGATATTCGCGATTCTGAGACTGTTTTCTCGTGACATATTGTACTTCACGTTAGAAGTAAAATTTCTTCGATATAACTTGCGTTTATTTTGAAAAAAATGCAAATATGGCGAAAATTTTTAAAATTTTGCAATTTTCAAACTTTGAATTTTTATTCCCTTAAAACAGAGAAATATGTCACACAAAATAGTTAAGAAATAACATTTCCCACATGTCTACTTTACATCAGCACAATTTTGGAACCAAAATTTTTTTGTAAGGAAGTTATAAGGGTTAAAAGTTGACCAGCTATTTCTCATTTTTACAACAAAATTTACAAAGCCATTTTTTTTAGGGACCACCTCACATTTGAAGTCACTTTGAGGGGTCTACATGGCAGAAAATACCCAAAAGTGACACCATTCTAAAAACTGCACCCCTCAAGGTACTCAAAACCACATTCAAGAAGTTTATTAACCCTTCAGGTGCTTCACAGGAACTAAAACAACGTGGAAAGAAAAAATGAATATTTAACTTTTTAGCCACAAAAATGATCTTTTACAAACTTTTTTTTTATATTTCACAAGGGTAAAAGGAGAAAATGGACAGATAAGGTTGTTATGCAATTTCTCCTGAGTACGCCAATACCCAATATGTGGGGGAAAACCACTGTTTGGGCACACGGCAGAGCTCGTAAGGGAAGGAGCGCCGTTTGACTTTTTCAAACTAAAATTGGCTGGAATTGAGATTGGACGCCATGTCGCGCTTGGAGAACCTCTGATGCGCCTAAACAGTGGAAACCCCCACAAGTGACACCATTTTGGAAACTAGACCCCCTAAGGTACTTATCTAGATCTGTTGTGAGCACTTTGAACCCCCAAGTGTTTCACAAAAGTTTATAATGCCTAGGTGTGAAAAAAAAAAAACTATTTTCCACAAAAATGATTTTTTAGTCCCAAATTTTTGAATTTTCCCAAGGAAATTTGACCCCAAAAGTTGTTGTCCAATTTGTCCTGAGTACGCTGATACCCCATATGTGGGGGTGGAAACTGTTTGGGCGCACGGCAGGGCTTGGAAGGAAGTAGTAACGTTTTGGAATGCAGACGTTGATGGGGGTCATGTTCCGTTTGCAGTGCCCCAGATGAGCCTAAACAGTGGAAATCCCCACAAGTGACCCCATTTTGGAAACTAGACCCCCTAAGGAACTTATCTAGATCTTTGGTGAGCACTTTGAACCCCAAGTGCTTCACACAAGTTTATAATGCCCGGGCATGAAAATAAAAAATCCTATTTTTTTCCCACAAAAATTATATTTTAGTCACTAATTTTTTATTTTCCCAAGGGTAACAGGAGAAATTGGACCACATAAGTTGTTGTCCAATTTGTCCTGAGTACGCTGATACCCCATATGTGGGGGGGAACCACTGTTTGGGCGCACGGCAGAGCTCGGAAGGGAAGGAGCACCATTTGACTTTTTCCAACCAAAATTGGCTGGAATTGAGATTGGATGCCATGTTGCATTTGGAGAGCCCCTGATGTGCCTAAACAGTGGAAACCCCCCACAAATGACCCCATTTGGGAAACTAGACCCCCTAAGGAACTTATCTAGATCTTTGGTGAGCAATTTGAACCCTCAAGTGCTTCACACAAGTTTATAACGTAGAGCCGTAAAATTTAAAAATCATATTTTTTCCACAAAAATGATCTTTTCACCCCAATTTTTATTTTTCCAAGGGTAACAAGACTCCAAAAGTTATTGTGCAATTTGTCCTGAGTGCGCTGATACCCATTATGTGGGAGTAAACCACTGTTTGGGTGCATGGCAGAGCTTGGAAGGGAAGGAGCGCCTTCTGACTTTTTCAACGCAGAATTGGCTGGACGCCATGTCGTGTTTGGAGAGCTCCTGATCTGCCTAAACAGTGGAAACCCCCATAAATGACACCATTTTGGAAACTAGACCCCTCAAGGAACTTATCCAGATGTGTGGTGAGAACTTTGAACCCCCAGGTGTTTCACTAAAGTTTATAACGTACAGCCGTAAAATAAAAAATCTTTTTTTTTTTTACAAAAATGATTTTTTCGCCCCAATATTTTATTTTCACAAGGGTAACAGAAGAAATTGGAACCCAAAAGTTGTTGTCCAATTTGTCCTGAGTATGCTGATACCCAATATGTGGGCGAAAACTACTGTATGGGCACACGTCGGGGCTCGGAAGGGAAGTAGTGACGTTTTGGATTGCAGACTTTGATGGAATGGTCTGGGGGCATCATGTCGCATTTGGAGAGCCCCTGATGCACCTAAACAGTGGAAACCCCCCACAAGTGACCCCATTTTGGCAAACAGACCCCAAAAGGAACTTATCTAGATGTGTGGTGAGCACTTTGAACCCCGAAGTGCTTCACAGAAGTTTATAACGTACAGCCGTAAAAATAAAAAATCCTTTTTTTTTTTGCAAAAATGATTTTTTCGCCCCAATATTTATTTTCACAAGGGTAACAGGAGAAATTGGACCCCAAAAGTTGTTGTCCAATTTGTCCTGAGTACGCTGATACCCAATATGTGGGAGAAAACTACTGTATGGGCGCACGTCAGGGCTCGGAAGGGAAGTAGTGACGTTTTGGATTGCAGACTTTGATGGAATGGTCTGGGGGCGTCATGTCGCATTTGGAGAGCCCCTGATGCGCCTAAACAGTGGAAATCCCCAACAAGTGACCCCATTTTGGAAAATAGACCCCACAAGGAACTTATCTAGATGTGTGGTGAGCGCTATGAAGCCCCAAGTGCTTCACAGAAGTTTATAATGTACAGCCGTAAAAAGAAAAAAATCATTTTTTTTTTACAAAAATGATATTTTCGCCCCCAGTTTTTTATTTTCCCAAGGGTAACAGAAGAAATAGGACAAATTGCACAATAACTCTTGGGGTCCAGAGTACGCTGATACCCCATATGTGGGGATAAACTACTGTTTGGACGCATGGCAGAGCTCAGAAGTGAAGGAGCACCGTTTGACTTTTTCAACGCAGAATTGGCTGGAATTGAGATCAGACGCCATGTCACATTTGGAGAGCCCCTGATGTGCCTAAACAGCGGAAACCCCCCAATTCTAACTCCAAACCTAACCCCAACACACCACTAACCCTAGTCCCAACCCTAACCACAAACCTAACCCTAACACACCCCTAATCCCAACCCTAACCCTAATCCTAATTTTAGCGCCAACCCTAACCCTGACTTTAGCCGAAACCCTAACCCTAATGGGAAAATGGAAATAAATACATTTTTTTAATTTTATTATTTTTCCCTAACTAAGGGGGTGATAAAGGGGGGTCTGATTTACTATTTATAGCGGGTTTTTATGATTGGCAGCTGTCACGCTAAAAGACGCTTTTTATTGCAAAAAATAGTTTTTTGCATCGCCACATTTTGAGAGCTATAATTTTTGCATATTTTGGCCCACAGAGTCATGTGAGGTCTTATTTTTTGTGGGACGAGGTGCCGTTTTTATTGGTACCATTTTTGAGCACGTGACATTTTTTGATCGCTTTTTATTTCGATTTTTGGGAGGTTAGAATGAACAAAAATCAGCAATTCATGAATTTGTTTTGGGGGAGGTGTTTTTATCGTTCCGCGTGTGGTAAAATTGATAAAGCAGTTTTATTCTTCGGGTAGTACGATTACGGTGATACCTCATTTATATCATTTTTTATGTTTTGGCGCTTTTATAGCATAAAAACAATTTTATATGAAAAATAATTATTTTTGCATCGCTTTATTCTGCGAGCTATAACTTTTTTATTTTTTCGCTGATGATGCTGTATTGCAGCTCGTTTTTTGCGGGACAAGATGACGTTTTCAGCGGTACCATGTTTATTTATATCGGTCTTTTTGATCGCGTGTTATTCCACTTTTTGTTCGGCGGTATGATGATAAAGCATTGATTTTTTGCTTTGTTTTTTTTTTTTTTTTTTTAAGGGGTTCACTAAAGGGGTTAACTAGTGGGACAGTTCTATAGGGGGGGTCGTTACGGACGCGGCGATACCAAATATGTGTACTTTTATTGTTTTGTTTTTTTTATTTACAGGAAGAAATGAATTTATTGGGGAATATATATATATTTTTTTATTTATTTTGGATTTTTTTTTAAAACATGTTTATTTTTATTTTTTTTTACTTTTTTACTTTGTCCCAGGGTGGGACATCACTGTATTTTATCAGATCGCTGGTGTGACAGTGTGCACAGCACTCTGTCACACCAGCGATCGCACAGGCATAGATGCAGGCTTCTCAGTGCCTGCTCTCAGCAGGCACTGAGGAAGCCGCCTCCCTCCAGGACCCCGGCGCCATCTTGGATCCGGGTCCTGGGAGGGAGGAAGCCCTCAGAACAGCGCGATCACATCACGCTGCTCTGAGGGTCTCAGGGGGGCGCGCAGGGAGCCCCCACCCTGCGCGATCCTCCCCTGTGCCCCCAGTACACCGCGATCATGTTTGATCGCGGTGTGCAAGGGGTTAATGTGCCGGGAGCGGTCCGTGACCGCTCCTGACACACAGTCACGGGTGTTAGCTGTGATAATCAGCTGACACCCGGCGGCGAATAGCTGCGCTCCCTACGGGAGCGCAGCTAATCGCCTATGACGTACTATCCCGTTCATGGTCAGATTGGCACGGATTTCATGGACGGGATAGTACGTCTGATGTCAGAGAGGGGTTAATGTCACCTCAAAAGTGTGCTATCAGATTAAGGTTCGGGGATTGGGCTGGCCACTCCATAATCTTAATTTTGTTGGACTGGAATCAAGATTTTGCTCGTTCACTGTTGTGTTTCGGGTCGTTGTCTTGTTGAAACCCCCATTTCAAGGGTGTATCCTGTTCAGTGTAAGGCAACATGACCTCTTAAAGTATTTTAATATAGCGGAATCTGGTGATTTTCTTAGAATCTACTGCGCCGACTGGTAAATTGTTTGACATGTGGTAATATAATTTACACCAAAAACAGTGATTAATCTGGTTAGTCATATTGGACTGCTATTATTTTGAAAACTACTGTATGTACTCAAGAATGGTAATAATAAAAATTACAGATCAACGTGCAGAAAGCAAATTCAGGTCCAAGAAGGGAAAAAAGAAAAAAGTTATGGATCTCAGAACACGTGACGTGACACAAAATAATTTTTTTTAACAAGGGTGTGAATTTCTTTTAAATAAATACATTAGTAAATAAAATGTATGTTTGGCATCGCCACAATATTAATAACCTGAAAAATCATGCTGTGAATGGCGAAATTGCCTTTTTCATTACCAATTCACAACACTTGTATTTTTTTATGGCTACATTATATGGTAAAGAGAATGGTGTTGTTCTAAAATACAACTCATCCTGAAAAAAAAAAAAGAAAAACTTTATACAGCTATGTTGACAGACAAATAGAAAAGATTTGGCTTTTAGAATGAAAAAAGGAGGAGGGAGGAGCTAAAGCGCAAAAAAAAATCTCAGGCATTAGGGGGTTAAAAATCAAAGTATACTCTATGTCATATTTTCTACCCAAGAATTTCATTATCTTTTTTCTTAATTGGTTAAAAAAATATATATATACATTAATGTGACTTTTTAGCCATTTTTTTTCATAACATATGTAATGAAAAATATATAATTTGTCATACAATGAATCGTATGACAAAAAGAGCTGAGCGCAAGAAGATTATCCACCTCCAGTAAAGGACATGTGACTGGTGGCGGCCATATGTCCCTGTACACTGCATGGGAGGGGAAGTGATGATTATGCATCAGCAATATTTGCCCCCAGCACTTTTCTTAGAATACAAGGTAGACACGACAAAAACATGGAGATGCGGATTGGTCAACATTGAGCAGTGGAGAATGACTGAAAAGTAGAGTTGACCGGCATTCTGATGGATTCTGAGGACCGGAAAGGGAATTTAAAAAAAAACAAATGTAAGGTTTCCGTTCTTTCCTTTGTGCCTGTTTGCACTTAGCCAAGATGGAGTCTTGTATCTTGCCTTGTCATGAAACTTCCTGTCTATCCTGATTATTTAAGTCCAGGTCATGTGTTCCTCCTTGTCTGAGTATTTTTTTGCTGTTGGCTCCTGAGCTCCTGCCTGTCTACTGATGGACTCCCTGCTGCTGCTGCTCGTTACTCGGTTCTCTGCCTCTCCACATTATGCTGCCTACAGTAGTCTATGTGTCTCTCTGATGCTGTCTGTGCTTAACTAATGTGTGGACTTCTAGAGTGCAGGTATTCGCCTCTAGAACTGCTGTGGCCTGTAAGGAATTCTGACATCACCATCTCCTCTAGGTCTGTGTTTGTGTGGGCTGCTGTGCTGGACTTGTGCGGTACTTTCAGCCCAAAAGGTACATATAGTGACGTTCTCCGGTTAATGCCACTCCTGTATAATGCTGGACTTCTACACTTTAGTGCTGTGTGCGTGCTCATTCTTAATATACAGTACAGACCAAAAGTTTGGACACACCTTCTCATTTAAAGATTTTTCTGTATTTTCATGACTATGAAAATTGTAAATTCACACTGAAGGCATCAAAACTATGAATTAACACATGTGGAATTATATACTTAACAAAAAAGTGTGTAACAACTGAAATTATGTCTTATATTCTAGGTTCTTCAAAGTAGCCACCTTTTGCTTTGATGACTGCTTTGCACACTCTTGGCATTCTCTTGATGACCTTCAAGAGGTAGTCACCGGGAATGGTTTTCACTTCACGGGTGTGCCCTGTCCGGTTTAATAAGTGGGATTTCTGGCCTTATAAATGGGGTTGGGACCATCAGTTGTGTTGTGCAGAAGTCTGGTGGATACAAAGCTGATAGTCCTACTGAATAGACTGTTAGAATTTGTATTATATCAAGAAAAAAGTAACTAAGTAAAGAAAAACGAGTGGCCATCATTACTTTAAGAAATGAAGGTCAGTCAGTCAGAAAAATTGGGAAAACTTTGAAAGTGTCCCCAAGTGCAGTTGCAAAAACCATCAAGCGCTACAAAGAAACTGGCTCACATGAGGATCGCCCCAGGAAAGGAAGACCAAGAGTCACCTCTGCTTCTGAGGATAAGTTTATCTGAGTCACTAGCCTCAGAAATCGCAGGTTTACAGCAGCTCAGATTAGAGACCAGGTCAATGCCACACAGAGTTCTAGCAGCAGACACATCTCTACAACAACTTTTAAGAGGAGACTTTGTGCAGCAGGCCTTCATGGTAAAATAGCTGCTAGGAAACCACTGCTAAGGACAGGCAACAAGCAGAAGAGACTTGTTTGGGCAAAAGAACACAAGGAATGGACATTAGACCAGTGGAAATCTGTGCTTTGGTCTGATGAGTCCAAATTTGAGATGTTTGGTTCCAACAACCGTGTCTTTGTGCGACGCAGAAAAGGTGAACGGATGGACTCTACATGCCTGGTTCCCACCGTGAAGCATGGAGGAGGTGGTGTGATGGTGTGGGGGTGCTTTGCTGGTGACACTGTTGGGGATTTATTCAAAATTGAAGGCATACTGAAGCAGCATGGCTACCACAGCATCTTGCGGCGGCATGCTTTTCCATCCGGTTTGCGTTTACTTGGACAATCATTTATTTTTCAACAGGACAATGACCCCAAACACACCTCCAGGCTGTGTAAGGGCTATTTGACCAAGAAGGAGAGTGATGGGGCGCTACGCCAGATGACCTGGCCTCCACAGTCACCAGACCTAAACCCAATCGAGATGGTTTGGTGTGAGCTGGACCGCAGAGTGAAGGCAAAAGGGCCAACAAGTGCTAAGCATCTCTGAGAACTCCTTCAAGATTGTTGGAAGACCATTTCCGGTGACTACCTCTTGAAGCTCATCAAGAGAATGCCAAGAGTGTGCAAAGCAGTCATCAAAGTAAAAGGTGGCTACTTTGAAGATCCTAGAATATAAGACATTTTTCCAGTTGTTTCACACTTTTTTGTTAAGTATATAATTCCACGTGTGTTAATTCATAGTTTTGATGCCTTCAGTGTGAATGTACAATTTTCATAGTCATGAAAATACAGAAAAATCTTTAAATGAGAAGGTGTATCCAAACTTTTGGTCTGTACTGTAGCTGGGCTACCTCATTACATGCGGTGGGCTTATTCTCATATTTACTTCTGGACTCCCATGATTAGTGCCATGTTTATACCTGTGTCATTTTACTGTTGGACTGGTTCATATTAGCGGTTGCGCCTCACTCTTCAGTTACACTGGACATTTCTGTATTGTGCTGTGCATTCGTTACTATTGAAGGAAGTGCTCTGTTAATTTTGTTTCACTTGCATCATTCTACAGTATATTGTGCTGTGTTTACGTTACCATTGCAGGAAGTGCTCTGTTAGCTTTGTTTTACTTGTTAATATACTTATTTGCATCAACTTTGGTCTCAGTTTCATATTATCCCACGCAATCAGATTCTGTAGTACCCATATAATTGTTACACCCAACCTCATCTGCCATTAGCTTGCACTCACCTGTCCTTAGCCCTTCCTATACCTCTCCTGCCACCTTCGGCCCTATGATTGGTATTTCTGTCTGCAATCTTCTTCCCTCTACAGGTCTCCAGAGCTGCCGTTCCTTACTGGAGCCACCGCCGTTTCATTGGCCAAACTCATAGTATTTGTAAGGCAGCCAGGGTGGTAGTCGTGGTATCGGGCTGTACTGTTCCCACACCCTAGCACCCCACAGAGAAAACACAATGTCCCGTCTGCTGCATGTGCAGCGTGCGCAGCAGAACAGTGACGGTCACTGTCAGAGTCCTTTCCAGTTCTGTCACTCCAGCTCCACAAAACATCACAGAGTCACAGTTCTTTTCCAACAGTTGAACTTTACAAAGCAATTGGGCATCCATCACATTGGCACAACAGGATAAACACAGAGAGGTCTTCTTATATTTCCCTGCTATCCGTGCAGGCCATATCCTCTCTATCAGCTTCCTTTTCCCAGCAATCCCTGCCATATTTCTGGATAGTCCATGTCATCTCTGTGTCCTTAACGCCACAAGCTCCCTGTCAGCTCCTCGCCCGGTTCCAATTTGGAAAGGTGCCGAACGCCATCTCAGCTGCTTCCGCCTCGGTAGTATACCTCGGATCCTTCCTGGGGATGGACCCATTGAGATGGTGCCCAGTTGCACTATTCTCGTCTGGGGCCCCTTACTGCCATAGCAGCTTTATCCTCATGTCTGGCTATCTGCTTCCTCTACTGCTCACACCTTGCCCTGGGCAAGCCTGCCTGGGCTTAGGCTCTCTAATCAGGAAGTGTCCTGACTATATCTCCATGCTCTACAATGCCCTGCCCTGTAACTCCTCCCAGCTGCTAAACCCCTATGTTAACTAACACTCTTATCTATTCTATTCTTTATGATGCCCCCCCTCTACTCTAATCCCCTATGGTCCTATACTATTTCCTAATCTATCCCTAAGCCTATGCACAATACATGAAATTACAGTACATCACAAGTGTAATAACATTGGTGAACAATGAGGTGGCAGACGTAACATGTGAACAGTGTCCAGGGGAGAGAAGGCAAGTGAGGGTCCACCGCCACCTCCTTACATACTGACCTGTATTGTTGCCCATGTTATGGTGTGTGTGTCAGAGAAGAATAACGAGGTAAAGCCAGGAAAAAAGAACATAGTAAACAGAAGAGTCGATTGAAGCTCTAGCGGCGTTGTGAAAGGTACAACGAGGACTGAGGAGAGGTGAGTATAAGAGTTTTTTGCTTTTCTTTAACCACAGATTCATTTATGCAAATGAAATTTTCTGGCCAAAGTCAAACAAATGTACTGAATTCTGAATTTTACCAGAATGGCTCAATTTTACAGATTATCGATTAGGTCACCTGAAGAAGCATCTAATGGAAAGGGCAATTTGATCCTCTCTGGGGTTGCCATTAGAATTTCTGCAGTGCAATCTTAGTATCAGTACCATCCTAGTACTACACAAGGCGATGCTGCAAAACCTGTTAGATTCAAAGAATGTTGGACCGTTTCTAACAGACAAGGCCTCATTTATAAAGGTTGACTGAAAAGAAAAACTGTCTTTATTGCCCATAAAAAGCAATTAGAAGAACTCAGTTCTCATTTCTCAAAGATTACCTGTTGTTTAGCTTTTTACTTCATAAATCAATATTACACAGGACGATAAGTGATTTTGTAATATATGTTATTAGAGAAAATCTGCTTTTCACCTCCTTGATTGATCTTTCACAACCAATTCAGAGGTAAAATCTGTATTCAGTGAAGACAAAATTTTCCATGAGTGAATTAGGAGATGACAGTTGGTGCTTTTAAAATTCTACAAAGGGAGGAGCTTGAGGCCGACACAGGAATGAGGCCGACACAGGAATTCCGCTGCAAGTTTTCCTGAGACCACAGTTACTATTTAAACTATTTTTTGTAAAAGAAAACCTGGTTTCAATGGCCAAAAATTAAAGTTTAGGTCAGTGTTCATAAATCTACCCTGTAAATTTTAAAGATTAATCCTTTTCATACCCACATAATTGCGAACATACCTTTAAAGAACCACTCCATTGTTTTGTTTTATTGCAGAACTGAAGTGGTGCAACTAAAGTAAAGGCCCCTGCGCTTAGTTTCTTACTCACCAGCCGCCGCCTTCAGCTTTTTTCCCAGTGCTTCTCCTGTCCGTCTCCAGTAGTTTGTGACCTGGGAAATTGATCCAGTGTTTGCTGGGAGAATCGGAAGTCAACACTCAATGTAAGTCAGTGAGGGCCAGAACAAGGACAGAATGAGACTCTCACAGACTTACATTGAGAGCTTGTGACCACTGCCTCTGACTTCCGGTCAGTCAGAAGCTGTGGTAACAAGATAGTGGCATGGGACCATAGCGCTGCCAATAACAGCAGAAGATGGCAGGTGGTGACTATAAGACCATGTGCAGGGACCTTATGTTAGTGACACCACTCCAGCGCTGCAATAAAAAACCTGTCATAGGCTACAGCAGAACAAAGTGAAGGTTCTGGAGTGGCCATCTCAGTCTCCTGACCTCAATATCAATGAGCCAGTCTGGAGATCTCAAGCGTGCAGATCATGCTAGACAGCCCAGGAATCTACAGGAACTGGAGGCTTTTTGCCAAGCAGAGTGGGCAGCTTTATATCTGAGAAAATAGAAGAGCCTCATCCACAGCTACCACAAAAGACTTCAAGCTGTCATCGATGTTACAGGGGGCAATACACGGTATTAAGAAATGGGGTATGTGAACTTTTGATCAGGGTCATTTGGATGTTTTGGGTTGTCATTATGATTTAAAAAGAGAAAACACAGTAGTTTGACAATAAATGGCTTCACCCAACCACTAACCACGAGTGGAGAAATAGTTTTGGTGTTATCATTCATATTCTCTGAAAAAAGGCCAAGAAAGCAAAAATTCTACCGGGGTATGTAAACTTTTGAGCACAACTGTATTTATCCCATGCAGTGAACACCAAAACTGACAAAAAAAGTGGTCTTATTGCTTATTTTTTTGCATTCTCTAATGCTGTAGATAAGCCCCCGATGTAACCTGGAAGATAAAAAAAAACAAGTTATATTATACTCACCGGGGGGGGGCGGTCCAATGCGGTCCTGTCCGATGGGTGTCGCGGTCTGGGTCCGGCGCCTCCCATTTTCTAATGATGACGTCCTCCACCTTGCTTCTGTCACGCTCCGGCGCAGGCGTACTTTACGCCCTGTTGAGGGCAGAGCAGAGTACTGCAGTGCGCAGGCACTGGGCCTCTCTGACCTTTCCCGGCGCCTGCACACTGCAGTACTCTGCTCTGCCCTCAACAGGGCAGGTAAAGTACGCCTACGCAGGTGCGCGAAAGAAGCAAGGAGGAGGACGTCATCGTTAGAAAATTGGAGGCGCCGGACCCAGACCGCCACACCCATCGGACAGGACCGCATTGGACCGCCCCCCCGGGTGAGTATAATATAACTCGTTTTTCTTATCTTCCAGGTTACATCGGGGGCTTATCTACAGCATTACAGAATGCTGTAGATAAGCCCCTGATGGCGGTGGCTGCAGCTTATATACGAAAAATGGGGTGACAGATTCCCTTTAAATAGTAAACGGTCGCTGCTTTAACATAGGGATGTACAGCAGTGACAGGCACAAAGAGAAGGTGCAGGTCTTGGTCTGCACACGCCTTATGATTTCTGCAGTAATGAGTCATTTGTGATGTTGAGAAATCAACAGCTCAACCGGGAAGACATCTCCAATCATCAGGCGGCTTCTCGGGGCTGAGGAAAGACAGCACTTAGTTATTGTACGTGCAGATGGCCTAGCTAAGGATCCTTATCTTCAGAGTTATAAACGGCTATGGATATCTGAGGATCTTTAAAGGACACTTGATATACCATCTTATGGCCAAAAGTAGTTGTAGATGAATTACTGTATTAAAGTCTCATGGTTACAGCTTTAGCAACAGCTTGGACTTTTGATCTGTTTACGTTGTGAAATTACCTTAATTTTCCATGAATAGATCTAAAAGAGCGTCCCTTTAGTAAAGTATCAGCCTTGTCCCACAAAATCCCAACGTGTGTTCTATATCAGTCCAGTTTATCGTTATGGTGACATTTTTAACACCTATTTTATATACAGTTAGGTCCATATATATTTGGACAGAGACAACATTTATCTAATTTTGGTTCTAGACATTACCACAATGAATTTGAAACAAAACAATTCAGATGCAGTTGAAGTCCAGACTTTCAGCTTTCATTTGAGGGTATCCACATTAAAATTGGATGAAGGGTTTAGGAGTTTCAGCTCCTTAACATGTGCCACCCTGTTTTTAAAGGGACCAAAAGTAATTGGACAAATGACTCCAAAGGCTATTTCATGGACAGGTGTGGGCAATCCCTTTGTTATGTCATTCTCAATTAAGCAAATGAAAGGGCCGGAGTTGATTTGAGGTGTGGTGTTTGCATTTGGAAGGTTTTGCTGTGAAGGAAACATGCAGTCACAGGAGCTCTCCATGCAGGTGAAACAAGCCATCCTTAAGCTGCAAGAACAAAAAAAAACCCATCCAATAAATTGCTACAACATTAGAAGTGGCAAAATCTACAATTTGGTACATCCTGAGAAAGAAAGAAAGCACTGGTGAACTCATCAATCCAAAAAGACCTGGGAGCCCACGGAAGACAACAGTGGTGGATGATCGCCGCATACTTTCTTTGGTGAAGAAGAACCCGTTCACAACATCAACTGAAGTCCAGAACACTCTCAGTCAAGTAGGTGTATCTGTCTCTAAGTCAACAGTAAAGAGAAGACTCCATGAAAGTAAATACAAAGGGTTCACATCTAGATGCAAACCATTCATCAATTCCAAAAATAGACAGGCCAGAGTTAAATTTGCTGAAAAACACCTCCAGAAGCCAGCTCAGTTCTGGAAAAGTATTCTATGGACAGATGAGACAAAGATCAACCTGTACCAGAATGATGGGAACCAAAAGTTTGGAGAAGAAAGGGAACGGCACATGATCCAAGGCACACCACATCCTCTGTAAAACATGGTGGAGGCAACGTGATGGCATGGGCATGCATGGCTTTCAATGGCACTGGGTCACTTGTGTTTATTGATGACATAACAGCAGACAAGAGTAGCCGGATGAATTCTGAAGTGTACCGGGATATACTTTCAGCCCAGATTCAGCCAAATGCTGCAAACTTGATTGGACGGCGCTTCATAGTACAGATGGATAATGACCCCAAGCATACAGCCAAAGCTACACAGGAGTTCATGAGTGCAAAAAAGTGGAACATTCTTCAATGGCCAAGTCAATCACCAGATCTTAACCCAATTGAGCATGCATTTCACTTGCTGAAATCCAGACTTAAGAGGGAAAGACCCACAAACAAGCAAGACCTGAAGGCTGCGGCTGTAAAGGCCTGGCAAAGCATTAAGAAGGAGGAAACCCAGCGTTTGGTGATGTCCATGGGTTCCAGACTTAAGGCAGTGATTGCCTCCAAAGGTTCGCCACAAAATATTGAAAATAAAAATATTTTGTTTGGGTTATGTTTATTTGTCCAATTACTTTTGACCTCCTAAAATGTGGAGTGTTTGTAAAGAAATGTGTACAATTCCTACATTTTCTAACACATATTTTTGTTCAACCCTTCAAATTAAACGTTACAATCTGCACTTGAATTCTGTTGTAGAGGTTTCATTTCAAATCCAATGTGGTGGCATGCAGAGCCCAACTCGCGAAAATTGTGTCACTGTCCAAATATTTCTGGCCCTGACTGTATAGTGAGTCGCACAACACCAGGGTTATGGGTACTCGGCACCGAGCCCGTTGATGTCTATGGGGATGTCACGGGTAGCACAGCTCGGTCCGTTGCCCTGGGCGCTCATACAAAGGGGGATATTTACAGGGGATTGTAGGAATAGTTCGTGACGCCACCTGTGGTTTCTGATCGCATTGACCAGCGCTGCAAATGGATCTTCTGAGGGGATGTTACAGGGCAGCAAGATGTTACGTCTCCCACAGGTGAGACGGTTCCCTCAAAGTCTATGGTGATGCAGGGTGCAGGTAATAAGTCAGTCACACACATGCCAGTCTCTTTCCATACCTTTACTGATGAAGGTTGCAGGTATGTCCCGGGAAGCTGCTCAGGGTGGAGTATGTACATCCAGGTAATCGCCAAGTAGGTTTAAGGCCTCCTTTCTTCTTAAAGTGTATGAGTCCTAACCTGCGTGAAGTCAGGTTTAACTCTAAGCAAGACAGCTTTGCCCGCCAACATTGTGGTGGAAGTCTTCTTCTGGAAAGAACTAAGTCTATCTGGCTGCGCACGCCCGACTCCTGTTCTCCCTGACCCCAGTTACGTATCGGCACTTAGGGCTACCCTCTGTGACTTGAAGTCCAGCAGGGATTCCGGATTTTCTCTCACTAGCCGTAAAGGTTATAGCAATACTTCGGACCCGGTGTCCGGTTAAGTTGAGTGAAGGTGATCTGTCACCGAAGTCACTCCTTCCTTGGGTCACCACTCTCCCGTCGCCCTACTCTCACCCTTAACATAAGCACGGGGTAGCAGTAGGTGTAATAGTCATCAGTTTCCTTCCTTCTAAAGTTCACTGACCGATTCTCAGTTAGCTCGATGTTCTGATGACTGTAGTCCCCTTCCTTCAGTTCCTTCAAAGACCCTGTCCAGAGCGGCTATCAGGACCTTCCGTCAGACTGATTTCATGCACGCTCCGAGAGTCACTTTCCACATTCCTTAGGGAACTAACAGTCTAGATGATCTGAGATATCAGCTTGCAATCTTTCTTCCTCTGTCTTCTGTCTCGTCCGACAGGAAATCTCTCTCTCAGTCTGGCTAGTATGACTCACTAGCACACATTGGCTCCGACCAACTCCACTCCACTCACTGATCTTATCTCACTGCTACGTCTCTCACACCCCCTTAAATACTCTAAAGGGGCTCCCTCTGGTGGCAATCTAGGGAAGTGTGAGATGTGAATGAATATCAGGTTTTGCAATTACCTTTCAGTACATACTCCTGGAACATGTGTACCAAACGCAGCTGGGCCACACATCCCCCCTAGTTATCGTCAGCACTCCCGGGCTGAAATAGAAAATGATTTTTATAATAACATCAACAATAACTCTTCCCTTGCGGGAGGTAAGGACACTTTAACGTTACAATGTGTACAATGGCAATTAGAAAAATATCAAAATACTTTTAACATCAATAAACAAGACACGATTCTTGTGGAGGACCCGCACCAAAAACCTCCCACGTGGGTCCTGGGTGGGCTGCAGGACTTCATTGCTGCAGACCTCACTCAAGGCCACACCATACGGGTTTTTCTTCAGAGGTAGATATGGCTTTCACGTAAAACCAAGATGGGGCACCGAAGTGCGAACTGTTTACAATTAAAGTTTTTGGGCTGGCAAAGTCCTCAGCCACGTAGTCCTTGGATAAGAACATTTCAAGTAAATCACATTTCAATCATAACACAATAATACTTTGTTATTCATTACCCAACTGGGGTATTCTACCTAAAATTATGCAAACTATGCAAACATCATTACATATTATTAATAAAGTGCAAATTCTTCTTCAACTTTGTACAGATGCAGTAAACCCTGTCCGGGTCCTACTGGTCTTCTCCTTTTTTGCAGATAGCGATGACGTCTTCCACTCCTGGGGCTCGAAGCACGCGGTGCGCTCTGGAACGCATTAGAAACAGATCATGTCCTGCTACCTGTGTCTGGGTAGCCACAGTCCTTGACTCAATTTTACGATTGCTTTTGCGACTTCCTGGAGGCCTTACAGGTGCCTCATCTAAGTACTGGTTTTCCAATAATGACGCAGATTTGTGCAGTGGCTTACTTGGGGTCGCTAAGCTCCGTTGCTTGTAGAGTAAGACGCAGGGTACAATGTAGGTGCGCGCAGTAGCTCCGTTGAATGCGCACTAGCCTGTTGCGATGCAGCATAGGACGCAGTATACGATGCAGAGCACGATGCAGGTGCGCGGCCTGGCGCTGACATGGCTGGGTCTTGGGACACTGAGACACGAGATACATTGCCAGCTTCAGGGACGGGTCGCTGACACGGAAGACATTCAAGGCATACCACCCCTTAAGGCCCCAGTGCCGCGTGTAGGTGACTATATCCCCTATGAGCAAATCCCTTCCTGGATGCCCATCTGGTAGGTGAGACTCCACATCCCTGCGGTTAACGAATATCTCCTGGTAAGGCCTGGCTCATGGATGAAACCCCAGCCTCCCTGGAGTTTAAAGTCTCTAATGGCCCCCTGGCGCCGCGGTTCCCGGAGCGTACCTTTATCTCTCCTGACGCTTTCTTTATCAGCGAGATCCTTTTCCCGGTACCTCTGGCAAAGCTGCTGCGCCTCTCTCCGCTCCTGCTGCCGCTGCTCATGTTCGCGGCGTCGCCACTCGTTCTCCAGCTGGGCGGCGTATTCTACATCATCTAGGTACTCCATCTCCTCCCAGTCGACTTCCATCACGAACGGCTGGGCCTCCTCCGGTGTCCCTACCGGGGGACTGCATTCTGCTGCGGCCTCCAGGCCGGGCTGGTACTCCGGAACAGGCAGGGCCTCCTCAGCCTCCTTCTCTCCCGCCGCGTCCCTGGCGGAGTCAGGATCAGCACTTTTGGAGCCGGCCTCTGGTTTCTCATCAGCCGCTGGCAATGGTGGCACAGTTAACAGTTGCGCTTCTGGAGGGGAGAGCGTTGCGTCCCACAGCAGCCGCTGTTTCAGGGCACGCCAGCTTTTCTCCATTTCCTCCATTTCTTCACAGTGTCGGGCCATGTCCCTTAGCACCGCATCCACCTCCTCCACTTTCTGCATGGTTGGTCGGTCTCCGACCTGGACAGCTCAGGCACAGGCAGTAGCTCTTCAGGGGAACAGGGTCTGCGCACTGTCGCTCCTCCACACAGCGTCTCCTGTCCTTCCGCCATCTCACTCCAGGCCAGACTGTGTTTTCCATCTGGAACAATCTGGTCTCTTCCGTGGAGGCGGAACTTTCGCTTTCTCTTTTTGGCATAGAGGATGAAGAGGAGGCGGATCTCTCTTGCAGTAGGGCAGGCTCTCACATTGTAATAGCACTTAGACAGGGCGCCCATCACTTTCGCGCCACAGGGGGGGGTACGCCCACGAAGGCACGCCCACCTTCTTCACCAGCGCCTCAGGGCGCGAATATGGCGGCAAAATGGCGGAAAATGGCGCCAAAAATCAAACAACAGCAACACAGTCTTTTTGCTCAAAACAGTTCAATTCTAGGCAACACAGGACTCACATTCAGTAAGCTTCGTATCCTGTTCGTGACGCCAAGTTAGATGAGTCGCACAACACTAGGGTTATGGGGTACTCGGCACCGAGCCCGTTGATGTCTATGGGGGATGTCACGGGTAGCACAGCTCGGTCCGTTGCCCTGGGCGCTCATACAAAGGGGGATATTTACAGGGGATTGTAGGAATAGTTCGTGACGCCACCTGTGGTTTCTGATCGCATTGACCAGCGCTGCAAATGGATCTTCTGAGGGGATGTTACAGGGCAGCAAGATGTTACGTCTCCCACAGGTGAGACGGTTCCCTCAAAGTCTATGGTGATGCAGGGTGCAGGTAATAAGTCAGTCACACACATGCCAGTCTCTTTCCATACCTTTACTGATGAAGGTTGCAGGTATGTCCCGGGAAGCTGCTCAGGGTGGAGTATGTACATCCAGGTAATCGCCAAGTAGGTTTAAGGCCTCCTTTCTTCTTAAAGTGTATGAGTCCTAACCTGCGTGAAGTCAGGTTTAACTCTAAGCAAGACAGCTTCGCCCGGCCAACATTGTGGTGGAAGTCTTCTTCTGGAAAGAACTAAGTCTATCTGGCTGCGCACGCCCGACTCCTGTTCTCCCTGACCCCAGTTACGTATCGGCACTTAGGGCTACCCTCTGTGACTTGAAGTCCAGCAGGGATTCCGGATTTTCTCTCACTAGCCGTAAAGGTTCTAGCAATACTTCGGACCCGGTGTCCGGTTAAGTTGAGTGAAGGTGATCTGTCACCGAAGTCACTCCTTCCTTGGGTCACCACTCTCCCGTCGCCCTACTCTCACCCTTAACATAAGCACGGGGTAGCAGTAGGTGTAATAGTCATCAGTTTCCTTCCTTCTAAAGTTCACTGACCGATTCTCAGTTAGCTCAATGTTCTGATGACTGTAGTCCCCTTCCTTCAGTTCCTTCAAAGACCCTGTCCAGAGCGGCTATCAGGACCTTCCGTCAGACTGATTTCATGCACGCTCCGAGAGTCACTTTCCACATTCCTTAGGGAACTAACAGTCTAGATGATCTGAGATATCAGCTTGCAATCTTTCTTCCTCTGTCTTCTGTCTCGTCCGACAGGAAATCTCTCTCTCAGTCTGGCTAGTATGACTCACTAGCACACATTGGCTCCGACCAACTCCACTCCACTCACTGTTCTTATCTCACTGCTACGTCTCTCACACCCCCTTAAATACTCTAAAGGGGCTCCCTCTGGTGGCAATCTAGGGAAGTGTGAGATGTGAATGAATATCAGGTTTTGCAATTACCTTTCAGTACATACTCCTGGAACATGTGTACCAAGCGCAGCTGGGCCACACAATAGCACTGACATATTACACTGCGCCATAAAGATACTTTACCATTCACATCTCTTCCCAAATGGTCATGCCTTCTAAAATGTTCTATCTCAGACATACAATGAGACCACGTTCATAGTACACCTGTTCAGCGTTGGACTGAGGGTGGGAGCCAAGGGGCAACCACTAACCAACTCTTTGGCCCCACTTTTCAGCTACATGCAAATGTGACATTTTCCTCAAACACAACTTTATATAACAATGAACTGGGTAGATTAGTAAATGAATAAGATGAAGCCTTTGTCTGTACATAGTTATTCAAGTGTATAGTGCCAAGTACTGCTCTTGAAGTACTGATGATGCCATAATCTGAGGAGCGCCCAGGGAGGCAAGACGAGGTGATACACCAGGACTGACCTCGGGTCATTCGGCAGCTGAGCCCTCAATGAGATAAGATGGTGCTGGAGTACATGACTGCTATACAGACAGGCAGGTGTAGGGCCCAGTTCAGACAGGACGGACAGGAGCAGCTTCAGGGAAAACTGGGTCTCTGGCAAGGGGGTACTGGACTGCAAGTGTGGACAGACAGGGAACCGCATGCGCGGACTGGCAAGATAGAAATCTGTTAACAAGGAGTAGTCGGGGTCAGGTTCACTCAGGATGCCTACAAGGCTAGGAACGGACAAGACAAACTGGAACAAGTTCACATAGGGTACTTACAATGAAGTAGTAAGTGTACTCACTAAACACTAATGTTGCACAGCGTCAACAGATTAGAGATAGGCACTCGTTCAGACACTGCAGGTTTTAGTGACAGGAACAGGTTCAGACATGGCAGGTTTTAGTGATAGGTACAGGATCAGCCACTGCAGGTTTTAGTGATAGGTACAGGTTCAGACATAGCAGGTTTTAGTGATAGGTACAGGTTTTGACACTGCAAGTTTTAGGGATAGGTACTGGTTCAGACACTGCAAGTTTAGGGTTAGGAAAAGGTTCAGACACTGCAGGTATTGGAAAAGATGCAGGTGTGCATACAACCAAGTTCAGAGATAGATCCTAATTTAAAGAAAGACAGATACAGGAACAGAATGAGGGTATGGTCCTGGGTACTAAGCTCCCAGGGTGGCAGACACAGGAAAGGACCTGACACACACACACTCGCAGCCAGGAAGTATGCATACAGCAGGCAGAGGACATGGACCTCACTGTAGGGCCTGGAGTGGTGAGTAAGTCTGTGTTCCTGCATGGTGGGGGATGGGAAGCCATGCAGAGATGCTGGCAGTGATGTTACAGAAAGCCTTCATGTAGCCAGTTCTCCCTAGTCACACAACTGCGGGCAGTAATAGTGAATAAAACAGTCACGCTGGTACCACTTTATTCATTGTCCATACGTATAGCAATGATAGCCATGCACAGATATGTTCTGTAGACTAGACTTTTAAGGTTAACAGGAGTTACAACAAGTAATAACTACTGTATAAACATAATGTGCATTCATATATAACTTTGGTTCAGTGACCAAATAAAATAACTTTGTGAGAATGTTCACAATCAGCGCCACACCTTCCAAAAACTGCATTGACACCCAGATTTCAGGACGAGTGTGATACAAACTGTCAAGTGTACAAGCCATAAGGTAGCTGTAGAGAAAAAACATTTGGATTAGTTACTTCTTCTGTAGTGCCAATTCAGAAAGACAGAGCGCATACCTGCATGTCTGCGGTTACAATACCTGTGAAAATAAACATTGTATCAAGGTGTTCGCCTTTCATCACCTGCAACGCACCTCGCTCAATGGGAACTGAATCATCAGATAATATATTTTTTTTCTCATGGAAACAACTATAATAAAATAGATAGAAATTGGTATATATGTCATTGTACATATTGAAGCAGCTTTATGAATCACATTGTCTGCTCCTTGGGATGAACAAAATCGTTTGCTCATTCTATGGATGAAATATATTTACCCAGATAACAACTAAGAGAAACATTGTTTAGTCCTAGGATTTAACGGTACTGTATTGTAAATTTACAGTGTGTGGTTAAAGCTCCTGCTCCTTCAATCTAGCAATCTACCAGTTCCCGGCTGTCAGACACAATGGAGAAGACAGAAGCAGTTTAACACCGTTTCTGTCTTCTCTTTTTCTGGCTATAAAGTGCTGACCGTGCACTATGTAGTGCAGATGCTTCTGTAGGTCCTAGCGATCACTTGATCGCTGCGTCTCTGCCTGGTATAGCAGAGCTGCGGGGTCTTTCCATACCCAGATTAACTCTTCTGTGCCTTCTCTCACAATAGGGAGCTGATTTCACTACACAGAGTAATCAAGTGGGCAAATCCTCTTAGTACCTTAACAAATAACATACTAACATACTATGCCGTACAGGTAGAATATGTCGTGTTAAGCGGCTAATCTACAGGACAAGGATGGGGAAGGATCCAGTTGGTAAGGGAGACAACTAGTTCTTTAGAAACAGTTTCATATATTTATAAGCAGTAGTGTAACTTGTAGATTACTGACACAGAAAAATGATATTTATGTATGCTACTGCGGTATCTTTAGTGAATAAAGTTTCAGCCTGCAATCTTCATTCTGTTGTTATTTTTCAGGCCTCCTGATATGTAGTTTGCAGACGGATCAAAGTTTCAAATTGTTCCCTTGTGAGAGTGTCTCTCCCAGGAATATAGGCTGGATGTGAGGTCTGTGTGTATTTCCCAGGAATATAGGCTGGATGTGAGGTCTGTGTGTATTTCCCAGAAATATAGGCTAGATGTGAGGTCTGTGTGTATTTCCCAGGAATATAGGCTGGATGTGAGGTCTGTGTGTATTTCCCAGGAATATAGGCTGGATGTGAGGTCTGTGTGTATTTCCCAGGAATATAGGCTGGATGTGAGGTCTGTGTGTATTTCCCAGGAATATAGGCTGGATGTGAGGTCTGTGTGTATTTCCCAGGAATATAGGCTGGATGTGAAATCTGTGTGTCTCTCCCACGAATATAGACTGGATGTGAGGTATTTGTGTATTTCCCAGGAATACAGGCTGGATGTGAGGTTTGTGTGTATTTCCCAGGAATATAGGCTGGATGTGAGGTCTGTGTGTATTTCCCAGGAATATAGGCTGGATGTGAGGTCTGTGTGTCTCTCCCAGGAATATAGGCTGGATGTGAGGTCTGGTGTATTTCCCAGGAATATAGGCTGGATGTGAGGTCTGTGTGTATTTCCCAGGAATATAGGCTGGATGTGAGGTCTCTGTGTATTTCCCAGGAATATAGGCTGGATGTAAGGTCTGTGTGTCTCTCCCAGGAATATAGGCTAGATGTGAGGTCTGTGTGTATTTCCCAGGAATATAGGCTGGATGTGAGGTCTGTGTGTATTTCCCAGGAATATAGGCTGGATGTGAGGTCTGTGTGTCTCTCCCAGGAATATAGGCTGGATGTGAGGTCTGCGTGTATTTCCCAGGAATATAGGCTGGATGTGAGGTCTGTGTGTATTTCCCAGGAATATAGGCTGGATGTGAGGTCTCTGTGTATTTCCAGGAATATAGGCTGGATGTGAGGTCTGTGTGTATTTCCCAGAATATAGGCTAGATGTCAGGTCTGTGTGTATTTCCCAGGAATATAGGCTGGATGTGAGGTCTGTGTGTATTTCCCAGGAATATAGGCTGGATGTGAGGTCTGTGTGTATTTCCCAGAAATATAGGCTAGATGTGAGGTCTGTGTGTATTTCCCAGGAATATAGGCTGGATGTGAGGTCTGTGTGTATTTCCCAGGAATATAGGCTGGATGTGAGGTCTGTGTGTATTTCCCAGGAATATAGGCTGGATGTGATGTGTATAGTTAGTATGAGTTTTGTATTTTCCAGGAATATAGGCTGGATGTGAGGTCTGTGTGTATTTCCCAGGAAAGGCTATTAGGTCGTGGATTGTAAGGCTGTGTGAGTTGTATTCCCAGAAATATAGGCTGGATGTGAGGTCTGTGTGTATTTCCCAGGAATATAGGCTGGATGTGAGTCTGTGTGTCTCTCCCACGAATATAGACTGGATGTGAGGTATTGTGTATTTCCCAGGAATACGGCTGGATGTGAGGTTTGTGTGTATTTCCCAGGAATATAGGCTGGATGTGAGGTCTGTGTGTATTTCCCAATGGATATTAGGCTGGGATTTGAGGTCTGTGTGTGTCTCTCCCAGGAATATAGGCTGGATGTGAGGTCTGGTGTATTTCCCAGGAATATAGGCTGATGTGAGGTCTGTGTGTATTTCCCAGGAATATAGGCTGGATGTAAGGTCTGTGTGTCTTCTCCAGGAATATAGGCTGGATGTGAGGTCTGTGTGTATTTCCCAGGAATATAGGCTGGATGTGAGGTCTGTGTGTATTTCCAGAAATATAGGCTAGATGTGAGGTCTGTGTGTAATTTCCCAGGAATATAGGCTGGATGTGAGGTCTGTGTGTATTTCCCAGGAATATAGGCTGGATGTGAGGTCTGTGTGTATTTCCCAGGAATATAGGCTGGATGTGAGGTCTGTGTGTATTTCCCAGGAATATAGGCTGGATGTGAGGTCTGTGTGTATTTCCCAGGAATATAGGCTGGATGTGAAATCTGTGTGTCTTCCCACGGAATATAGACTGGATGTGAGGTATTTGTGTATTTCCCAGGAATACGGCTGGATTGAGGTTTGTGTGTATTTCCCAGGAATATAGGCTGGATGTGAGGTCTGTGTGTATTTCCCAGGAATATAGGCTGGATGTGAGGTCTGTGTGTCTCTCCCAGGAATATAGGCTGGATGTGAGGTCTGCGTGTATTTCCCAGGAATATAGGCTGGATGTGAGGTCTGTGTGTATTTCCAGGAATATAGGCTGGATGTGAGGTCTCTGTGTATTTCCCAGGAATATAGGCTGGATGTAAGGTCTGTGTGTCTCTCCCAGGAATATAGGCTAGATGTGAGGTCTGTGTGTATTTCCCAGGAATATAGGCTGGATGTGAGGTCTGTGTGTATTTCCCAGGAATATAGGCTGGATGTGAGGTCTGTGTGTCTCTCCCAGGAATATAGGCTGGATGTGAGGTCTGCTGTGTATTTCCCAGGAATATAGGCTGGATGTGAGGTCTGTGTGTATTTCCCAGGAATATAGGCTGGATGTGAGGTCTCTGTGTATTTCCCAGGAATATAGGCTGGATGTGAGGTCTGTGTGTATTTCCCAGAAATATAGGCTAGATGTCAGGTCTGTGTGTATTTCCCAGGAATATAGGCTGGATGTGAGGTCTGTGTGTATTTCCCAGGAATATAGGCTGGATGTGAGGTCTGTGTGTATTTCCCAGAAATATAGGCTAGATGTGAGGTCTGTGTGTATTTCCCAGGAATATAGGCTGGATGTGAGGTCTGTGTGTATTTCCCAGGAATATAGGCTGGATGTGAGGTCTGTGTGTATTTCCCAGGAATATAGGCTGGATGTGAGGTATGTGTGTATTTCCAGGAATATAGGCTGGATGTGAGGTCTGTGTGTATTTCCCAGGAATATAGGCTGGATGTGAGGTCTGTGTGTATTTCCCAGGAATATAGGCTGGATGTGAGGTCTGTGTGTATTTCCCAGGAATATAGGCTGGATGTGAAATCTGTGTGTCTCTCCCACGAATATAGACTGGATGTGAGGTATTTGTGTATTTCCCAGGAATACAGGCTGGATGTGAGGTTTGTGTGTATTTCCCAGGAATATAGGCTGGATGTGAGGTCTGTGTGTATTTCCCAGGAATATAGGCTGGATGTGAGGTCTGTGTGTCTCTCCCAGGAATATAGGCTGGATGTGAGGTCTGCGTGTATTTCCCAGGAATATAGGCTGGATGTGAGGTCTGTGTGTATTTCCCAGGAATATAGGCTGGATGTAAGGTCTGTGTGTCTCTCCCAGGAATATAGGCTGGATGTGAGGTCTGTGTGTATTTCCCAGGAATATAGGCTGGATGTGAGGTCTGTGTGTATTTCCCAGGAATATAGGCTGGATGTAAGGTCTGTGTGTCTCTCCCAGGAATATAGGCCAGATGTGAGGTCTGTGTGTATTTTCCAGGAATATATACTGGATGTGAGATCTGTGTGTATTTACCAGGAATATAGGCTGGATGTGAAGTCTGTGTGTATTTCCCAGGAATATAGTTTGAATGTGAGGTCTGTGTGTATTTCCCAGGAATATAGGCTGGATGTGAGGTCTGTGTATATGTACTTTCAAGTACTTTCCTCCTTTTTCAAAACCATTTTTTCTATGCCCTGCCAGAGATACTTTCTCCCTTTTCCATTCTGTTATGTACATGCCGCTCCTCCACCATGCGGTTATTTCTAAAACTGTAAAGCTAAGTGCACACGGTCATGATTATTTGCGTTTTTTTCGCGCTTTTTCGCGGGAAAAAACGTGTCAAAAACGCATGAATTAAGCATCCTATCATTTAGAATGATTCCGCAATTTTTGTGCACATGGTGCGTTTTTTTTCCACGAAAAAAACGCATTGCGGAAAAAGAAGCAACATGTTCATTAATTTCGCGGAATTCTAGCGTTTTTCTCGCTATATTATTGACCTAGAAAGTTCAGGGAAAAATCACGGTAAAAACGTGTCAAATCCGCGCAAAAAAACGCACCAAAAACATGCAAACCCCGCGCAAAAAACGTGCATTTTTACCGCTAAAAAAGTCCGTTTTTGCTTAGGAATATTCTGCAAACATTCCTGAACGTGTGCACTTAGCCTTAGAGGAGAGGGTGAGAATGGAGAGCTGTTGGAACTAAGGGCCCCATCACACATAGCGACACACCAGCGATCCCGACAACGATATGAACTTGTCAGAATCACTGGTGTGTCGCTACATGATCGCTGGTGAGCTGCCAAACAGGCAGCGATCAGGACAGTGACACTGCGGGTAACGTCGCTTAGTTACCCGCAGTGTACGTTGAATACCAGCCCGCTGGTGCAGGGAGCTGGTAACCAAGGTACACATCGGGTTTCCAGGTGCTGCGTGGCACCAGGAAACCCGATGTGTACCTTGGTTACCAGCTGATCTCTGATCTCCTGCCTGCCACACACAGCGATGCGTACTGCCAGCGGGAGACCAACGATCAAAAAAATGTCCTGGCCTTTGGACAATAATCAGCGATACCCGGCAGGGGGGCCGGTCGCTGATCAGTGTCACACACAGCGATATTGCAGGGGAGATCGCTGTTGCGTGTGACGGGGGCTTAACAGTAGGGACTCTATAGTAATGTAACATTTTTGGAAAAGCAAACAGCTAGGTAAGAGTTACAGATGCTCTGCAGCAGTGAAATGGGAGAACAATTTTAATGAAGACTTAAAGGGGTTCTCCACTACTAGGACAACCCTTTCTTGAACTAAATGTTTGGCCCCGATAAAATAATAAAGCTAATACTCGCCTCCTATGCTGGCGCCTTTCCAGCAGTGTCGGCACTCGCGGTGCCGGAGCTCTTGTGCGGTTGTTGTGACACATGGTGCCCGGCGCCCAATCAGCGCTGGCGTCACAGTCTCCACCTCCATACGGATTGGCCATGAAGAGGAAGTCCGGGGCTACAGCCGATCCCTGACTTCCTCTTCATGTTCAGTGCTACAATGCCTCAGTCCGCTTAGGTCGAAGGCTTTGTAGTCCGAGCTGTTTCGCTCACAAAGGATTGGATACTAAAACTACTTGTGCACAAGTTTGCAATCTGTGAAACTAGAACTTTATTCACCGACAGAAATCAGAGACCTTGAAAATGTTAAAGAGCAACTAAACCTTCATTTTTCTTTTAATCATTTTGTAAAGAATAGAAAGTTATGACATTTTGCAAAACACTTTTTTAGGGGATTCGTTTTGATTCCTGTAAAAAAAAATGCATGTAAGTGTCTTCCAGATTTTTGCTTTTTCCCCAGTCTATTTGCTGTCTTCAGCTGCACTGATAGCAGAATGTATTCATTTGGAGTACAGATGCTGGCAGTAAAATTGTTGAGTTAGTGAGACACCATGGCTGAGCTAACCCTTTCACTGCCATCATCTGTACTCCAAATGAGTACATTCTTATATGGTTATCAGAAAGTACTCCTATGAAGTACAGATGCTGGCAGTGAAAGGGTCAGCGTGTGTCTTCTTCTGAGTGTTCTGCTTATCCGCTGCCACATAGATTGTTTTGATGACACAACACTCGGGGGAGGACACAGGTCCTTACCCTTTCACTTCCATCATCTGTACTCCAATTCAGTACGTTTTGATATCAATCCAGCGGAAGGCAGGGAAAAAGACTGGAAAGAAGCAGAGGATGATTTTTGGAAGCCACTTACAGGCACTATCACAGGAATGATTAAAAACCTCCTAATAAAGCGATTTGCAGAGTTTCCTAAGTTTCCCTTCTGGACAAAATTATTTAAAAAAAATTCTGAAAACTTAATTACTTTTTAAAGAATTGTCAGATGAAGCATATTATAAAGTCATAGAAGTTTCCATTTATTAGGCTTTATTTTTCTGAAACCATAAAACCCCATTATCGTTACCTACTCCTGCTTATTCCATGACACATGGCTATGCATTATACATAACAGAGGCATAGCCCAACACCTATGAGCTTAGATACTAATATCAATCCATTAAAGGGCCAAGAAAACTCATCTATTACTAATACCATTACACACGGAGGAAGAAATGGATACTTTTTTGGGGGAAGTTTTAAAAGGATTCGTTGGAATAAATATAAATGAGTTTGGAATTAGATCATTTATTATAGGGCTGTAACATTCGGGAGGCTGCTACTATTACCGCCATTACATAGAAATGGGTGCGAGCCAATCCCCACTTATTGGATCCATATGGAAAGGTTAAGTGAGAAGCACCGAGAGAAGGGAGCGCTGGACATTGTGAAGTGACAGCACGCTAAAGTAATCTAGATAAAAGATTTGCTTCAGACAAGCTTGTCAGATGAACGCTGAAACTCTCATAGATCGGAGAAAGCAAGGTATTGTGTATCTCGTGAACCTTCCCATAAGATATTGGAATAGCTGTCGGAAAAATGTGATTATTTTGCTTGGTCGGTGGAAGGATTTTTTTTTTTTTTTTTATATATATCAAGAGAGTTTGGTTTGCTTGTCTTAGATGTAACCGGGGGCCAGGAGTGTAATGTATACGCTGACTGCAAATCTGAACGGCCATTTACGAAGAAGAATTTTGTAGGGTTCAATGAATCAAATGGAAGCAGGAGATCCAGGTAATGTAAAAATGAAGCATCTGTTCTGGGAGAAATGTGCAGTCCTCCGTTAGTCCAGTAGGTGGCACTAGACATACGTCATAATATTGCGTTCTCACATTGTCCGTTTTGTAACATGGGATATGGAAACTACAGTGACAAACATATTATGAAAACACGGCAATGTTTCCCTTTTCCTATTGATCAGTTGTGCCCGTCTGGGCAGCGTGGAGATTTAGCATCAAGGGTGTGAAAACAGATGTTTGATGGAATTGGGTGTTTTGACAGGTGGATTAAAGGGGTTATTGGGGACTATTTTATTTTTTACTATGGGCCTAAGCTAGTTGATGCTACCTGCCTATTGTGCCCGATATCTGCTGACAAGGAGAGGTCACGGACCACTCTTGCCGGCGATTCTGCTTCTTCTGCTGATGTCACATCCACTGAGCAGCCTGCAAGAAGAAGATGAGTTGCTCTGCTGATGCGGAGCAGCTGAATCACCGGCAAGAGCGGCTACTTAGTAACTACCTGCCTGGCAGTTCTTAGCCCAAATGAGAAAAAAATAAAATAGTCCTGGATATTTGCTGTAACGCCCAGTGATGGACATAACACGTCATAAGCAGGTGTCAATTCCTGCACCGTGATGTGCTTTGACCATCATGACTTTAAACTGTCACTGCGTGTAAACTCTCAGTGACAGTTCAGTGCCGACAGCAGTCTGTGATGGCGCTGTGCATTGGGCGCTGTGATTGATCAGACAATCAGACTGACCAATCACAGCATGATCTCGCAGGAGACGATGAAATATCAGCACCTTCTGCCCAATCACAGCGGGAGTTGCTAGTGGCCAAGCTCCTGCACGAACAGCCAGGGACGGTGCCAGCACAGACCCTGGCTGTTTAACCCCCTAAATTGCACAACAAACTGTGAGGTCCATTTTTTCCTATTAGCGCTTATAAAATTTGGGGCAACAACAGCAACATTGTAGAGGTAAAAATGTAATTATTCTTTCTTCACTGCCCAATGGTATAAATTTCTGTGAGGCACATGTGGGGTCAACATGCTCACTGCACCCCTAGATAAATGCAAAGAGAGGTGTAGTTTGTAAATGGGGTCACTTATGTGGGTTTTCTGCTGTTCTGGCACCTCAGGGGCTCTGCCAATATCACATGGCACCCTCAAACCATTTCAGCAAAATCTGAAATCCGATATGGCGCTTCTTCCCTTCTGAGCAATGCACTGTGCCTCAAAAGTAGTTTTCAACCACATATGGGGTATTGATGTACTCAGGAGAAATTGCACAAAATATTGTACTTGGCATTTTCTCTTGTTACCCTTGTGGAAATAAAAAAATTGGGGCTAAAATATCATTTGTTGGAAAAATTAGATTTTTTATTATCACAGATCTAAGATATAAACTTCTGTGAAGCACATTGGGGTTCAAAGTGCTCACCACACATCTAGATACATTCCTTGAGGGTTCTAGTTTCAAACATGGGGTCACTCTCCGTCCGCGCTCGATTCCTGCCATTTTTGAGTTCAAAAAGTCAAATGGTGCTCCTTGACTTCTAAGCACTGCCAGGCACCAATAAAGTAGTTTTGCCCAGGGTATGAAGTATTGGCATACTCAGGAGAAACTGGCCACTACATTTGGGGTCCATTTTATTCTGTTACCATTGTAAAAATAGGAATTATGGGTCTGAGAGAACATTTTTGTGAGAAAGATGTGACTTTTATTTTCACGTTTCTACATTATAAACTTCTGTGAAGCACCTTGGGGTTCAAGGTCCCCATCACACATCTAGATACATTCCTTGAGGGGTCTAGTTTGCAAAATGGGGGTCACTTGTGGGGAGTTTCCACTGTTCAGGCACATCAGTGGCTCTCCAAACAAGACATGGCGTGTGCTCTCGATTCCAGCCATCTTTGCGTTTAAAAAAGTCAAATGGTAAACGAAGCAGGAGAGATGGGCGCACTAGATACGTAATAGTAGAGGGGGGGGGTGCGAAATGGTAGAGAAAGCAATCATTAAAATAAAAAGAAAAGAACCACCGTATATGACGCACACCACACCAAAATACAAATATATATACAAAATACAAAACTTTATTGGCACACACAAGAAAAATTACAATAAAACATAATTAAAATTACAAGAGAACATGTCACAGAAAGCTCCCTACATGTATATATATTTTCTTGCATTTTTTCCACTCAGGCAGCTTTCTGTGACATGTTCTCTTGTAATTTTAATTATGTTTTATTGTAATTTTTCTTGTGTGTGCCAATAAAGTTTTGTATTTTGTATATATATTTGTATTTTGGTGTGGTGTGCGTCATATACGGTGGTTCTTTTCTTTTTATTTTTAAAAAAGTCAAATGGTGCTCCTTCCCTTCTGAGCCCCACCGTGCGCCCAAACAGTAGTTTTCCCCAAATATGGGGATATCGAAATACTCAGGTCAAATTGCACAACAATTTTTGAGGTTCAATTTTTCCTGATACCCTTGTGAAAATAAAAAATGTGGGGCTAAAGTAAAATCTTTTGTCACAAATGTTCATTTTTTTCTTCCACATTGCATTAATTCCTGTGAAGCATATTAAGTGTTAATAAACTTCTTAAAATGTGGTTTTGAGGACTTTGTGGTGTGCAGTTTTTAGAATGGTATCGCTTTTGCTTATTTTTTGTCACATTGGCCCCCAAAGTCACTTCAAATGTGATGTTGTCCCTAAAAAAATGGTTTTGTAAATTTTTTTGGAGAAATTGTTGATCAACTTTTAAAGGGAATCTGTCACCCCATTTTTTGACTATGAGATACGCCCACCGCCATCAGGGGCTTATCTACAGCATTCTGTAATGCTGTAGATAAGCCCCCGATGTCACCTGAAAGAGAAGAAAAACGAGTTATGTTATACTCACCCAGGCGCCGGACCTCTCTGACATTTCCCGGCGCCTGTGCACTGCAGTACTCTGCTCTCCCCTCACCAGGGCAGATCAGTGCGCCTGCGCAGGAGCCACGACGGGACGCAAAGAAGAGGCCGGCTTCACTAGAAGATGGGAGGCGCCGAACCGGAACGCGATGCCCATCGGACCGGAACGGCGGACCGCCCCTGGGTGAGTATAATCTAACTCGTTTTTCTTCACTTTCAGGTGACATCGGGGGCTTATCTACAGCATTACAGAATGCTGCAGATAAGCCCCTGATGGCGGTGGCCGTATCTCATAGTCCAAAAATGAGGTGACAGATTCCCTTTAACCCTTCTAACTTCCTAGACAGCCACGAGACAAGCAGCAGTAGGGGTTCAAACATATTGCTCGAGCACATCGAAGACACTTGATTAACACACGAGCATGCTCGGATATCACCTTATCCAAGCATGTTTGCTCTTCACTACTGGTGAGGGAAATTTTACCAGTTTTCATTTTCTATACTGAAAAATTATTGACCATCTTAGGATTTATACACCAAAATATTTATCCTCGATATTTGTGGCCGTAAAGCAAAAAAATAGAAACTCTAAGAGAAAAACTTTACACGTAGCCAAAGCAAACATCTAAAAGATGTATACATTTTATTGAAGACATTATAAAATCAAAGGTAAAAAGTGAAAAATACCACTGGTACAGACAATAGGTGGGTACACCCGGATAGAGTTTAACATTAAGGCCGGGGTCACACTTGCGACAAACTCGCACGAGTCTCGCACCTCAATACCCGGCACTGCCGCCAGCACTCGGGACCGGAGTGTTCAGCAGCATAGAAATACATGCAGCCGCACACTCCGGTCCCGAGTGCCGGCGGCAGTGCCGGGTATTGAGGTGCGAGACTCGTGCAAGGTTCTCGCAAGTGTGACCCCAGCCTCACATAGACTCTCTATATCAGAGATTGGTAAAGCCCTTTCACTTTAGGATTTAGTTAAATCCCAAATTCAGATCTGTAGCTGAGAACATAATATTCGCTTCTAGGCACAGGTGCATATTCTCAATGATCAGATCATTCTTTCTGTTGTGCTGACAATGTTACCAGGGTTGATAAAGAAAAACAGATAAAAAGAAAACAGATAACTGGTGAAAGATGAGAAATATTCACTATTCTACACAGATGCTCAATCAGTGCAATAACAATGAAAGAAAAAAAAACTAATTACAAAATGTCAATTGTTGTCACCAAACTACCCAAATAACAATTACAGATACGGTGTGGACTCCATTCGCTTTTATCTATGTAAAAACAACATGCACCTGTGATAGATGTCTCTGACTGATGCCATCCATTTGCCATTGGTCACCCCTGGGCTTTTATGGGTACACATTTATTAATAGATAGCAGTGATGGATGCCTCGCATGGCTGTCAGCCATCCATTGCCCATGGGCTTCCATTTTAAACAAATAGTCTTTTATAAAATGAATGTGGGTGCAGTCAATGGATGAATCAATTATTGACAGTTGACTGCTCTTTTTTCTGGTATTTTTCCTTATGTCCTGTAGACTTTAATGAAGAGAGACCATGCAAGGTTGGCCATCTCTTTACTACAAAGAAGAGTCAAAGGGCAATGAATGGAACTTGTGGTTTATGAGCAGAGTCAAAATGTGACAACCACTGGAGAAAGTTCCATAAAGGTGGGGATCAAATTCAGATGATTGTTCCTCTGAAATAAGAATGGTTTCCAACTTAACATTCATTTTTACTGCTCTTTTGTTATTGAGGAGTCAAGAGCTGACTTTGGATATGGTTAGAGAGACCTGCAGTGCTTTTGATGCATTTCTAAAATGGTTTCTAACCTCATGATGAAGATGATTTGTTCCTGAACCCTTTTGGCCATTTGGCAGATCATTTATTACCAGGACGTTCCACAATTATTCCAACTTAGACCCCCAATGATCAGTTGTAAATCAGTATGGAAATCCGGTAGCATGTGTTCAATTTTACTTCACAGGTGGAATGAAGCAATATGCAGTTTCCATTCAAGTCAAGAGGGCAGAACAGGTGTTGTCATAGAATCCTAGAATGTTAGTGTTAAAAGGGACCTCCAGGATCATTGTGTCCAACCCCCTGCTCAATGCAGGATTCACTAAACCATCTCAGACAGATGTCTGTCCAGCCTCTGTTTGAAGACTTCCATTGAAGGAGAACTCACCACCTCTCGTGGCAGCCTGTTCCACTCATTGATCACCCTCACTGTCAAAAAGTTTTTTCTGATATCTAATCTGTATTTTCTCCCCTTCAGTTTCATCCCATTGCTTCTCGTGTTTCCATGTGCAAATGAGAATAAGGATGATCTCTCCACACTGTGACAGCCCTTCAGATATTTGTAGACAGCTATTAAGTCTCCTCTTAGCCTACTTTTTTGCAAGTAAACATTCCCAGATCCTTTAACCGTTCCTTGTAGGATATAGTTTGCATTCCACTCACCATCCTGGTAGCTCTTCTGTGAACTTGCTCTAGATTGTTCATGTCTTTTTAAAAATTTGGTGCCCAGAACTGGATCCAGTATTCCAGATGAGGCCTGACCAAGGAGGAGTAGAGGCGGATAATTACTTCACGTGATCTAGACTCTGTGCTTCTCTTAATAGATCCTAGAACCGTGTTTGCCTTTTTTGCTGCTGCATCACATTGTTGACTCATGTGCAGTCTGTGATCTATTAGGCTCACCTGGTGAGGTGGATCCACTAATCTTCAGGTCCAGGTGGGCACATGTATCCTGGCCGTCGGTGCATCAAGCAGGAAGGCACGTGTGGAGCAAGGACTTGATACAATGGAGACCACTTGAGGCCAAATACAGAGAAAACGCAGGCATGTCTGAAGCAGTATTCAAGGAAGGCAGAGGAATCATAAGCGTAGCACAGAAATGAAGGTTCAATATGAAGAGATTCAAACATCAGTATAGGCCCGTTGCACACATAGCAGATGTGTCCCGTTTGAAGCGTCATGCACACGTTGCTTATTTTTGACTTGCAGAATATGTGCAGATTTAAATCTGCAGCATGACAATTCATTCAGTGCTTTTTATTCAGATTTCTCCCATACTAATGGGTGCGGAAAAATCTACAACAAAAACGCATCAAAAGGGTGGCAAAAACGCACCTATTTTACACTGTGTTTTTCCTGCCACAAGATACAGAAATTTCTGCACCAAATACTTAGAGGTATTCCCATCTACAAGATCCTATCCCAATATGTAGTAGGTGTAGTAATAATAATAATAATAATATTAGCAAATACCTCCAATTAGAAATGTAGTATAGTATAGTATAGGTATACATAGAATGTAAGTCCGCAAGGACAGGATCCTCTCCCCTCTGTACCAGTCTGTCATTGTAAATTTGTTTACTGTAAACGATATCTATAACTTTGTATGTAACCCCTTCTCATATACAGCTCCATGGAATTAATGGCGCTATATAAATAATAATAATAATAATAATATAGTTCTCCGGATAAACTATGTCTCTTACCTCATGTGCAGGCATTGCAGGACCTTAGATATCTATGGTTACGACCACTAGCAACTAGCTGTCACTATATCAGTGGTTGTATTAAGTATTACACTCTTCTAATTCCTATAGTTTGTAAAAATTGGTGGTATAAACTGTAATTATGCCCATTTTACATCATCTTTTGAATTTCCCCTTTACATAGGAACACCAAAATTGACTTTTTGACAGTGGAGAACCTTATGTAAATTTATATTAAGTCCAAATTATTTTGCGCAAAATTCTCAATATGTTTTCTATAAGCTCATTTAATTCAGCCATAGTCAGTCTGGGCACCTTTAACTATATAGAAAGAGTCAAGAGAGATTTTGTGCAGGAAATGATTAATGTTCTTAGGTGTTATGTCAGACCAAAGTAGGACCGCCATAAAATCCAGCCTACGAATACATTCTACAAGGATTCCAAAAATAACCAAAAATGACATGACATCATCTAATTATGAAACCCAAATAATATTTATTAGTGCGAGGCACCTCGAACAGTGAATTTAGTTGACATGACATATCACAGGCCATATTATGTTATCAGTTCGGTGAACTTATAAACCCAGGAAAGTATTGTAGACCATTACAGGCCACGGCTGGTATGTTTTCATAACTGGATATGTCCAATCGACTCGATCGTCTACAGATGTTTTTCAATTAAGACCTTTTTTTAAAAAAAAAGGAAATGTCAGGTTTAATATGATACGTAAATCACGTGGCCCTGTTCAAAGAGCAGCAGAGACCTAAGCCAGACTTTATGGGACTGCATGAAAAAGGGTTTAAATAAAGTAAGATGGTTCACACAGTGTACCTGACGTGATTTACTGTAGTTCGAGATCATGATATAAATGTGGAGTCATTTCTTAATGGGGTTTAAAGGGAAACCTGATAGCTGATACATGGCGCCCAGTGGGGTAAATAAGTATTTGACACACTGCGGATTTTGCAAGTTTTCCCACCTACAAAGAATGGAGAGGTCTGTCATTTTTATCGTAGGTAAACTTCACCTGTGAGAGACAGAATCTAAAAATAAAAACCAGAAAATTACACTGTATGATTTTTAAATAATAAAATTGCATTTTATTGCATGAAAGAAGTATTTGATCATCTATCAAACAGCAAGAATTCTGGCTCTCACAGACCTGTTAGTTTTTCTTTAAGAAGCCCCCCTACTCTGCATTCATTACCTGTATTAATTGCGCCTGTTTGAATTCATTACCTTTATAAAAGACACCTGTCCACACACTCAGTCACACTCCAACCTCTCCACCATATCCAAGATCAAAGAGCTGTCTAAAGAAAAAAGGGACAAAATTGTAGACCTGCACAAGGCAGGTATGGGGTACAGGACAATAGAAAAGCATATTGGTGACAAGGCAACATTTGTTGGCGCAATTATTAGATAATGGAAGAAACACAAGATGACTGTTAATCTTCCTCGGTCCAGGGCTCCAAGCAAGATCTCGCCTTGTGGGCTAACAATGATTCTGATAAAGGTCATTAATCAGCCCAGAACTACAAGGGCAGACTTGGTCAATGACCTGGAGAGAGTTGGAACCACAATCTCAAACATTACCCTTAGTAGTGTGGCAGCCCTGAGGGTCCAGTCGCCACAGAGGTGCTGCACCTCACCCAGAGGAGTGGTATCCCACTCTCAGGTAAGGAGGGAGCACTATCCAGGAATCTAACACTCGCACCCAACACATACTAGTTCAGTCAGGGCACCTGGGCATACCCTTGGGGAGGATGGCATCATCTCAGGCTGGGTAGGAAAGGGTGTTGCGGTGTGGGTGGAGAAGGTAGGAAGAAGGGGAGGGGCTTAGTGAGCGAGAAGAACAGAGCAGTTGGTCTGAGGAGACCGAAAGAGAAGGAGTGCAGCAGAGAGGCTGCAGAGAGAGAATTGTGAGGGGAGTCTGAAGGAAGCTCCCGGGAGGACAGAAGGGGTCCTAGAGACATGGGAAGTGCCGAAGCCCCTGTGGGGCCCGTATTCACCAGCTTGGTCGGTGGAGGGACCAGGTCAATGTCGGGGAACCAGCCCCAAGACTAGTGGAGGACTGCAAGACTCAGCTAGCAAGCCGGAGGCAGGGGCATCTGTAGGTGCCCAAACCACATCCACAATTATTCACCGAAAAGGCAGCCATATAGGAGCAAGGGGACTCAGAGGGCAAAACCCGACAAGGTCTGGGGCTGCTGGTTTAGGACACTGTTTGTGTAGGTGCTGGGCAGGAGGGCGGAAGCCAGCGTGGTGAGACGGCCAGGAGAGTTAGAGCCTGAACAAGGTTGAGAGAGGACATGTGGAGAGGAGCTGGGGATAGAAGCTCTATCTGAGCTCACCCCAGGCTTGAGCGTCAGTGACCAGGTACCGGAGCCCAATGCTGTGTGGGTACTAAAACCCCGGTAGCAGAATCCGGAGGACAGGAGACCACAGGTCCTCTGCCCCAACTGATACTTGACGACACAGCAACACATGTGAGCTGAAGACACCAGAAACGAGCAACCCCTGAAACAGGCTCAAGCTTCCTGTGATGTGAGTGGAGTTCTACCTATGCATCAGACAGAGAGAGGGACTTGATTAGAGTTTACAGCAGCAAGTGTGGCACCCCAGGAGTTCGGTTGCCAGAATGGCCTTGCCTCCCTCCAGGGGGAGTGATGTCATGCCTGGAAGCAAAGAAAGGATCCCCTTAACAGGTAGTTTCAGCATACAACACAGTTCCTGCTCCAGGCCAGCAGGGGGAGCTCTAACCCGACTTGAGGAGAGCTGCTCTCTGTGGTCAGAAGCAGGAAGTTAGTAGTTAGTTAGAGCCTGAACACGGTTGAGACAGGAGGTGTGGAGAGGTCCTGGGGGAAAGGAGCTATAGCTGAGCTCACCCCAGGCTTGTGCGCCAGAAACCGGGCCCTGGAGCCCGAGGCTGTGTGGGTACTAAAGCCCCAGCAACAGAATCCGGAGAGCAGAAAACCACAGATCCTCTGCCCCCAACTGATACTCGACGACACAGAAGCACATGTGAGTCGGAGGTGCCAGCTAGGAGGAGCGATTCCTGAAGCAGGCTACACTTGCCTGTCATGCGAGTGGAGTTATACCTAAGTAGCAGAGTGAGGAACTTGAATAGAGTTTACAGCAGCAAGTACCTCAGAGAATTGCTCTAGAAAGGAAGCCTCACAACCCAACTGAATAAGGAGATTCCCAAATTGCTTTCAGGCTGACCGACTCCAGAACCATCTGTAACCTGAGCCCCGGACTGTACCTGCACTGCTCAGTGAAAGGTAAAGGAAACAACAGCCTTTGTGTCCATCAGCTATTCCTACAATCCTCAGCCCTGCATCCCAATGTCCTCTTTCCCTCACAGCCTGTCATATCTGCACTGGGGCCCCGCTCCACCCGTGGGGAGTGATAACATCTCTGCTGCATTACCATTGGCCCCAGAGAAACTGAACTGCAGCGTCGACTATCCCTTGCCGAATACCACAGGTGACGTCACGAAACCTTCCCTTAAAAACTACCCCTCATTACCACCATTGCACGCCCAGGTTCATGGACCGGGTCACCGCTGCTGTGACAATCCCCTTTATGTACTGTCAGATCCAGCCCGAGTATCCCATGATCCTAGCGGGTGTTGCAGTAGCACACTACGCCATGATGGATTAAAATTCTGCAGGGCTTGGAAGGTCCCCCTGCTCATGCCAGCACATGTACAGGCTTGTTTGAAGTTCACCAATGACCATCTGGGTGATCCAGAGGAGGCATGGGAGAAGATCATGTGGTCAGATGAGACCAAAATAGAACTTTTTGGCATCAACTACACTCGCTACTTTTGGAGGAAGAAGAAGGATGAGTACAACCCCAAGAACACCGTCCTAACCATGAAACATGGTGGGGAAAACATCAAACTTTGGGGATGCTTTTCTGCAAAGAGGACAGGACTACATAAGGATGTGCACACCTGATATTACATAATATACCAAATGTTTATAACATAGGACAAGAATAAAAATAATTAAAAAACATGCAATGGTACACAGCACATCCCTGGGCAAGAATATGCACATATAGTATACAGCAGTTTATATTGACCAATAATGGGAAAATTATGTCCTTAGATGATAATAAGATCTGAATGCTCGAGGACCTTTAGAAGACAAGAAAATAAGTGACTGGAGTCCACAATAAGTCAAGCAATGAAATGCAAATGATTCACATTACATCAAAAGTATAAAACTTCACTACAATTAAGCACATAAGTTACATATATATAGGAGGTCCATAAATATAATATAAAAGTCCTATTAGTATAGACAATAGTTTTTATAAGGGCAAAAATGATAATGATAGCAGTATGGCAGCCCTGTGACTGGTATTCAATGTTCCCTATGGCTTCACAAGGTAACCAACATGAACCATGCCAAATGCACTCTCATAGTAAATGTCAAATGCAAATCATATCATAACATTAGTAAGTAGTAAAGGCCACAAACGCCCCAAACCACACATGAGGTGGGGCCATAGAAGCACAGATGGAAAGTAGATAATAAGAAAGAAGTGAAGAGAGCGTATACCTGCTGGCACCTATACTAGAGGGATGCTGTAAGAGTGAGGGGATGTGGGGAGAAGACCCAACGCGTATCCTCGTGACCCACACGGCTTCGTCAGGGGAATATGCGTCACCAGGTGAAACAATTAACCTATATATATATATATTTGGTGGGTTGTCGCCCCCGATCCAAGCTCTGAGGGGCCCACTCAGAGCTACGCCACTGTAACTGTATCGGCATGTGCAGTGCGCCCATACAGTTACACTCTGCTGCAGAGTAGGGAGACTCGATCTCCCTGCACTGCCCACCGGCCGCTATGGGGCCCTTTAGCATGAGGCCGGCCCCCACTACCATCGCAAGTTCAATAGTATCGGCTGGATGATGATACAGTCGAAAGCAATGATGAGAAAGGGAGCAACACGCTCCCTCTCCAATCATTCCCCCTCATAGTCTGATGTCAATTAAGCAGATACTGACAGTGAGTGCCATGACGTCAGTGCATGGCATCCACTGTGCAGAGATTAGAGGGCACTAACCAAAGCGGAGAAACAAAGAGAGATGACTAGTGAGTATTGTATTTTTTTAATGAGAAGTGCATTATACTGCATGGAGGCCTATGGGGAGTGCATGATACTATACAGAGGCCTATGGGGAGTACATTATACTATAAAGAGGCCTTTATTACCACAAAAGTAATTTAGTGACAAAAGTGCGAGTGCATATAAGTCCAATTTTTATTATTTATTGCACTGCCCTTATTGGCTCTAGTTGTAGAAGGAATTTCAATATTACCATTCAAGTTGAAATTCACCCAAAAGAATTCCTTCACTCCGAGCTATAACGTCACTATCCTATATTAACATAGGACACGTCAATAGATCACTCTATCAATTACTTTGTTTTAATAGAGCATAGGGTCCATCTTTGAGTCCACTATTTTAATACGTCCTGAAATATAGCAGATTACTATTTTAGCGAACTCGGATCTATATTATATTTGCATTAAAACTCACTGGCATTAGTGATATAGATGATTTTATCACTAAGGAATCATAATCTATTCCGCAGTGCAATCTCACAATCAGATCACTGCTGGTGAATCACACATTCAGATTCTTCACTAATATAAACTTGTAGGCATTTATGATCAAATCTGCAATGGTCACAAAGTTACATATTCATCTGACCACTAGTGCTATGTTATTTTCACACAGCTCAATTCACAGCCAGGAAACTCTATACAGGCGACTACCTTGTTGCCAGTTCATATCAGATCCGCAACTATTATGTCATTTAAAATCTATAGAGCATATGCGATTCCACTTGACATTTTGCTAAATCACCAACTGGTAGTCATCTACTTTCATAAGGATCATATGTTCTGATCCATTAGATCTGATATCACTAACCTACTATATTCCAGTTCAAGAGTAATAATCGTATTTTAATTCCACTCATCACACATTATTAAGCCATTAGTCTCCCCAACATGTTTCGCCTTACGGCGTCATCAGGGTTGAGACTATAATGAGGTAGCCGAGCTACAAACAACCATTATATCACCTGGGTTATGATGTCATCATCAAGGGTCTGCCAATTGCTAATCTCCTCACATTCAACCAATGACCTCTGTTATTAGGTCTGACCAATTACAATTCCCATTAGTATGGTAATAACCAATCAGGCTCCATTTACTATAGGTTAATGTCAGAGAGCAAATAGGAGCAGGGAGAGTAATACCCATGTTTCCCTAATTTGTAATTCCAATTAGCTACTCACAGCAATAGACAGTTCCAGGACCTTTAGCAGGCATCACCTTATCAGACCATCCTCCATGTTCCCGGAGACTGACCATTAGTGCAAATTCTTGTCTCCAGGGTCAGATGACTATCTCTCTTTGTCCACATGAAAGAGAACCTGTCATGTCCAATAACGCTATGGGGTTAATCTGCAGGTTAATACCGTTATGGAGGTGCCCTGCCGCTGTACTGAAAGTGCTGTACCTGGAAAAAAATGAACTATATTTCAGTCATGCAGATGTGTGGGGAATAATTACAGTCACTGCTCACAGCACTGAGAGCAGCAGATGTAAGCACTCTCCGGCACTGACTGTCAGCCGGCTATGCATTGGTGCAAGTGAGGTGGGTTATAGAATTATTTAGGAGTGATCTGCCACTTTTTAAAGGAGTTATAAACCTGAAAAAAGTACCTTAGGATGTGTTTAAAATATAAATACATAAAACTTACTAATATACTTGTATAGGAAAGATGTGTATCTTCGTACCGTTTTAGCCAGTAGATAGAAAAATATTTAGAGTTGAGAGTCCTCAGTGGTTGATACCTTTTAATGGCTAACTGAAAAGATGGTAACAAATTGCAAGCTTTCCAGACTATTCAGGTCTCTTCATCAGGCGAAGACTAATACAACATCTGAAGAATCACATATTTATACACAACAGGACACAGGAATAATGCAATAGGTAAGACAAGTGACGTGAAGCAGAACTGTCATTATGGCAGAGGGATGAACATAAATATTGGAACAGTTCATAGATAAGGAGTGAAAGTTTTATTACCCTCTGATTGGAGTCTGCTATTGTGTTTTGATGCCCCTAGAAGGTCAGAGAAGCAGATTCCTTAATTGATGTAGAAAGACATGAATCCGTGTGATATATTCATTCCAGCACTAAGAGTGTCAAAGGTCGTCATAAGTTTATATTCCCAAACCTTTCTATCTTTCTCAGATTTGAAGTTAGATTTTAATACAAGTAATTCCATATCCATCATGCTATGACCGGGCATACAAAAGTGTTTTGCCACAGGTAAATCCATTCTTTTTTCTCTTATTCAGTAGGTCAGTTGTGTCCTGAATGTAGCTGGGTGTATCTTTTACCAGGGGTTTAAGAATACCCTCTACCCATCCAGGTATCTGAATAAACTAGCAGCAATAGGTCCCCTACCAGAAGGAACCATCCTGGCCACCATGGATGTGGAATCTTTGTACTCTAATATCCCACACCAGGATGGATTAAATGCCTGCACAGTCTTCATGGGAAACACTGGGAATGATGCTGATTCTGTGGTGAAACTCACTAAATTCATCCTCACCCACAATTACTTTGAATTTGACTACAAGATCTATCTTCAGGAGACTGGCACAGCTATGGGAAGTAAAATGGCTCCACAGTATGCAAATCTTTTCATGGCCAAGCTTGAAAGCGACTTTTTGTCCTCATGTCCCATCAGGCCTCGGGCCTACTACCGCTACATTGATGACATTTTAATCATCTGGACGGAGTCTGAACAACAGCTAAAGACGTTCCATGAACAGTTCAACCAATTTCATCCCACCATCAACTTAACACTTAACTACTCCAGCACTGAAATTAACTTTTTAGACACCACCATTAAGCTAAAGAACAATGAAATAGAGACATCCCTGTATCAGAAGCCAATCGACCGTCCAACATACCTTAAATGGGACAGTTTCCATCCAAAACACATAAAAAACTCTATTGTCTACAGCCAAGCCATCAGATACAATCGTATATGTTCCAACCCTATGGATAGAGATGAACACCTTATTCGCCTCAGAAAGACCTTTTTGAACCAGGGCTACCATCCAAGAACAATTGAAAACCAAATTACAAGAGCCACCAGAATATCAAGGAATCACCTGCTACATTACAAAGCTAAAGAAGAAAATAACCGGGTGCCTCTAGTGGTCACCTACAATCCAAATCTGGAGATGCTAAGGGGAGCTGCATGGAAACTACAACCTTTACTACAAAAAGATGCCCGATTACAATCCATATTTCAAGACCCCCCACTACTATGTTTTAGGCAGCCCCCAAATCTAAGAAGCATCATTGTCAGAAGCTCCCTGTCCTCCCCAACAGCTGCAGGAACCTTTCCTTGCAACAAGAAGAAATGCAAAACCTGTGCATCTATAATGACCACGGACAAGATAAAGATCCCCAACTCCCATCAGGACTACAAGATCCCAGGTACTTTCAGCTGCATCACATCTAATGTGGTGCACCTAATTATATGTACTAAATGTCCAACTGGGGGTCTGTATGTGGGGGAGACCGGGCAATAACTGAGAACAAGGATGAATTCTCATTCGCCACACAATAAGAGAAAAAAGAATGGATTTACCTGTGGCAAAACACTTTTGTATGCCCGGTCATAGTATGATGGATATGGAATTACTTGTATTAAAATCTAACTTCAAATCTGAGAAAGATAGAAAGGTTTGGGAATATAAGCTCATGATGACCTTTGACACTCTTAGTGCTGGAATGAATATATCACACGGATTCATGTCTTTCTATATCAATTAAGGAATCTGCTTCTCTGACCTTCTAGGGGCATCAAAACACAATAGCAGACTCCAATCAGAGGGCAATAAAACTTTCACTCCTTATCTATGAACCGTTCCAATATTTATGTTCATCCCTCTGCCATAATGACAGTTCTGCTTCACGTCACTTGTCTTACTTATTGCATTATTCCTGTGTCCTGTTGTGTATAAATATGTATGTGATTCTTCAGATTTTGTATTAGTCTTTGCCTGATGAAGAGACCTAAGTAGTCTCGAAAGCTTGCAATTTGTTACCATCTTTTCAGTTAGCCATTAAAAGGTATCAACCACTGAGGACTCTCAAGTCTAAATATTTTTCTAATATACTTGTATTAAGAAAAGTAACCCGATCTTCAGATATCAGTTCAGTCCTATTGTTCTTGTGTGCTTGTGACCAGTGCTGTGTAATGAAGGAAACTGTCTAAATCAAAGGAGAAGTGATCTTCTCTGCTACAAGGATGATTTGAGAGAGAAGGAGGCTGGCTTATTGTAGCTGCTGAAATAAGTCTTCCAGCCAGCCCCCTTTTTACACCGCACCGGTCTAGTGTCAACACAGGATGCTCTCTACAATGTCACACTCAAGCTTGGAAACGGAGCAGAATGAAACATTGTTGCCCATGTAGCAGGTTCCTTAGGCCTCTTTCACACATCTGTCTTTTTGTATCAGGCATGATCCGTCGGTCACCTGAAGGGACGGATCCGGCGCTGAAATAAAAAAACTAATGCAACGGATCAGTTTTTTTGCTGGATCCGACCTGAACTTTTGAACCCAGAAAAAGAGGGTTTTGGATGCCCGGAGACACTGGAAAAAGTAGTAGTAGTAGTAGTAGTAGTAGTAGTAGACCTTGGTTTCCAGAATCCGGATCAGACTTTTGACGGATTGCACAAAAGTCTGATCCGATTCCATTGACTTCTATTGTTTCCGGCCGCCTGATGCGCCGCTTCAGGCACATCAGACGGCTCCGGCAAACAAAAAAAACGTTACATGCTCCGTTTTGTCCGGCCGCCGGAATGTACATTTCCGCCGGATCCGGACAAAACCGGATACAACGCAATGACATCAGGCACGATCCGGCGCTAATGAAAGTCAATGGTAAAAAACCGCATCCGGTACCGGATCCGTTTTTTTACCAACACGCCGGATCATGCCTGATACAAAAAAACGGATGTGTGAAAGAGGCCTTAGTGCTTTATGCTAATCATGTAGTCATCCTGTTCTCAATTTACATAGTAATTGTAGCTGACTACAACCGTCAAGTTACCAGCATCTATATCTTTACCTTGGGATCCAGGCACCTTTCTTAATCTTAACACAAATATATTAGTTGTATATATTTGTATTTTAAACACAATTAAGATATTTATTTTCAAGTGTACCTCCACTCTAACATGGGTAATTTATACAACAAAAACAAATGTGCCATTTACTTTGCTCTCCCAGCCAATGTTGGAACAATAAGGAGAGAAACATGTAGCACCTTGGGCGGTACATCTGTGGAGCTCTATGATAACCAATGAGCTTCGTTCATGGTTTTTATTTAAAAATATTCCAAGAATTTATTAATTATAGGTTCTAGATCAGATTAGTGTTGGGTGGTTAGTGACCGATCTGAGATGAAGAGCTGGCTCCCCACTGGGAAAGATCGGAGTTAACAGCCCAGTGCGAGCCCCTAAATTCTCTAAATGGCTCTCAGTGGGTGTTAAATGACAGTGTTTGGTGGGCCAAAACCCCACCCACCTCAATCAAACTCGGACTATCCATCAATTTTATTGGCTGTCTGCAAGTAGGTGGGTTTCGGTCACGGGTGGGCAGGATTTCAACTGCATTAATTTAATCTTAACCCCTTAGTGACAGAGCCAATTTGCAGCTTAATGACAGGGCCAATTTTTACAATTCTGACCACTGTCACTTTATGAAGCTATAACTCTGGAACGCTTTAACGAATCCCGCAGATTCTGAGATTGTTTTTTCGTGATATATTGTACTTCATGTTAGTGGTAAAAATTTTTTTATATGACTTGCGTTTATTTATGAAATAAGCGGAAATATGGCAAAAATTTTGAAAATTTAGCAATTTTCAAACTTTACATTTTTATGCCCTTAAATCAGAGAGATATGTCACACAAATCTCTTAATAAATAACATTTCCCACATGTCTACTTTACATAAGCACAATTTTGGGAACAAAATTTTTTTTGTTACAACGTTATAAGGGTTAAAAGTTGACCAGCAATTTCTCATTTTTACAACACCATTTTTTTTTATGGACCACATCACATTTGAAGTCACTTTGAGGGGTCTATATGATAGAAAATACCCAAAAATGACACCATTCTAAAAACTGCACCCCTCAAGGTGCTCAAAACCACATTCAAGAAGTTTATTAACCCTTTACGTGCTTCACAGGAACTGAAGCAATGTGGAAGGAAAAAATTAACATTTAACTTTGTTTGCAAAAACTTTACTTCGGAACCAATTTTTTTTATTTTCACAAGTGTTAAAAGAAAAAATGAACCACAAAATTTGTTGTGCAATTTCTCCTGAATACGCCGATACCCCATGTATGGGGGTAAACCACTTTTTGGGCGCACGGCAGAGGTCGCAAGGGAAGGAGCACGGTTTGACTTTTTCAACGCAGAATTGGCTGGACGCCATGTCGCGTTTAGAGAGCCCTTGATGTGCCAAAACAGTGGAAACCCCCCACAAGTGACCCCATTTTGGAAACTAGACCCCTTAAGGAACTTATCTAGATGTGTGGTGAGCACTTTGAACCTCCAAGTGCTTCACAGAAGTTTATAACATAGAGAATTGAAAATAAAAAATCATTGTTTTTCCACAAAAATGATCTTTTCACCACAATTTTTATTTTCCCAAGGGTAACAAGACCCCAAAAGTTTTGTGCAATTTGTCCTGAGCATGCTGATGCCACATGTGTGGGGGTAAACCACTTTTTGGGCGCACGGCAGAGGTCGCAAGGGAAGGAGCGCCGTTTGACTTTTTCAACGCAGAATTGGCTGTACGCCATGTCGCGTTTGTAGAGGCCCTGATGTGTCTAAGCAGTGGAAACCCCCACAAGTGACACCATTTTGGAAACTAGACCCTTTAAGGAATTTATCTAGATGTGTGGTGAGCACTTTGAACCTCCAAGTGCTTCACAGAAGTTTATAACGTAGAGCCGTGAAAATAAAAAATCATTGTTTTCCTCAAAAATTATTATTTACCTTGCTATTTTTTTATTTTCCCAAGGGTAACAGGAGAAATTGGACCCCAAAAGTTGTTGTGCAATTTTTTCTGAGTACGCTGATACCCCATATGTGGGGTGGAACCACTGTTTGGGCGCATGGGAGAGCTTGGAAGAGAAGGAGTGCCATTTTGTAATGCAGACTTTGATGGAATGTTCTGCGGGTGTCATGTTGTGTTTGCAGAGCCCTTGATGTGCCTAAACAGTAGAAACCCCCTGCAAGTGACACCATTTTGGAAATTAGACCCCCAAGGAGCTTATCTAGATGTGTGGTGAGCACTTTGAACCCCCAAGTGCTTCACAGAAATTTATGAACGCAGAGCCGTGAAAATAAAAAAATCATTTTTTTCCTCAAAAATCATTTTTTTAGCCAGTTAGTTTTTATTTTCCCAAGGGTAACAGGAGAAATTAGAATGTCAAAATTGGTGTGCCATTTGACTTTTTGAACGCCACGTCGTGTTTGGAGACCCCCTGATGTGCCTAAATAGTGGAAACCCCTCAATTCTAGCTCCAACCCTAACCCCAGCACACCCTAGCCCTAATCCCAACCCTAACCCTAATCCCAGCCCTAATTGTAACCCTAACCCTAATTGTAACCCGAACCCTAATTGTAACCCTAACCCTAATTGTAACCCTAACCCTAACCCTAATTCCAACCCTAACCCTAATTATAACCCTAACTCTAAGGCTAGGTTCATATTGCGTTTTACCAGCCCGTTCAACACATAGCGCTGACGGGCTGGTAACGGTATAGCATAACGCGATCGCGGTATGCTATACCTGCTAGTGCAGAGGAATCAGCAGATGATTCATCTGCGCTAGCGGTGACGGAGCCCAGGTGCTGCAGCCCGCGTCCGAGGCTCCGTCACTGAATGACGGCACGTCGCGAACGCATGCCGCTTTACGGCATGCGTCGCGATGCGCCCTCAAATGGGGGTGAATAGCAGCGTTAATGGACTGCGTTACACCGCGTTATACCGGACGGACTGCCATAACATAATATGATCCCAGCCTAACCCTAACCCTAATTGTAACCCTAACCCTAACCCTAATTATAACCCTAACCCTAATCCTAATGGAAAAATAAAATAAATGTCCCTAACAAAGGGGCTGATAAATGGGGGGTTTATGTACTGTTTTTTTTATTTTGATCACTGTGATAGTTTATCACAGTGATCAAAATGTACTTTTAGAGAATGAATGGAATCATTCATTTTTTGAATCTGCCGCTAGGCAGATTCGGCGGGCGCACTGCGCATGTGCCCGCCATTTTTTTTTACAGGATGAAGAGGACGGAGGATCAGAGGACAGGGGGAGCTGCAGGAGCGCAGAGGGGCCATGGGGGAACACCTTGAGGGACCGGGGAGGGATCGGGGGTCCTAGGGACCCTATTTCTCTCCCCTCTGATGTGCGATCACATCAGAGGGGAGAGAAATTGCTTGCAGAATCGCGTCTTTTTTTTCTTTTGCGATCTCCGTTATAGGGTTAATAATGGCGATCGCAAAAGCGGGGGGACTGGGGGGGACCCTAATCATGTTCTCTGGGGTCTCGGCTACCCCTGGTAGCCGAGACCCCGGAGAAAATCTGGCTCGGCGGGCGCACTGCGCAGGCGCCCGCCATTTTCTTTACCGATCACATCAGAGGAGAGAGAAAATAAATTGAAAATCGCTTTTTTTTTGCAATCGCGGTTATAGGGTTAATAACGGCGATCGCAAAAGCGGGTGTCTGTAAAAACCGACCCGAATCATGTTCTCTGGGGTCTCGGCTACCGGAAAATCCGACTCTGGGGGGCGCTATAGGCTTTTTGTGGTTTAGGTACCCTTAATGACCGCCGTTAAAAGGCGTATCGGCAGTCGTTAAGGGGTTAAATGTGTGTTTACTAGAGATGGGCGAACATGAACAGTAAAGTTTAGCGTCTGTACTGAACACCGAACACGGACTTCACCATGAAGTCCGTGTTACTGTTCGGGTTCGGCACCCCGAATACCGGCTGTTTGGCGCTGTCATGAGCATGACAGCTCAACAAACACTGTTTCTGATCAGCAGTAAAATCATCGCTGCTGGTCAGAGAGCCGCAGTTCCCACTCTGTCAAAAGACAGCATGAGCCCGCAGCTATAATCGGAGGTATAAAGTTTACCTACGGTCATTGGTGTAAGCTGACAGGACTACAGCTCCCATCAGCCAATGGCTGCTGCCGCTAATAACATTGAGAGCAGGAGCAGATGATGGGAGTATTCATCAGCCGCTCCTGCACTGTAAATAAGTAATTAAAAAAATGGCATGGGTTTCCCTGTATTTTTGATAACCAGCCAGACAAAACTCATAGCTTGGGCTGCAACCATCAGCTGTCAGCTTCAGCAAGGCTGATTATCAAGAATAGAGGGGTCCCCACTCCATATTTTTTAATTATTTCATTAAATAATTTAAAAAAACAACGTGGGTCCCCCCTCTTTTTGTACCAGATCCCCGCAGTTCAAATTCACCGCAGTGAATTTCTCACTGTGAACGGCGATGAACTCGCCTCTGCACTGTGAGACTTTCTCACGTTGCTAAGAGGGATCTCATCGAGTTCAGTCCGGCTGGCAACACAGCCTCATTGACCGGAGGTAACCTCGATGACGTCACCGCTAGTCACTGATGCTGCGCTCGCAGCAGCTCCTTCACCAGTGGTTTTCAGTCTGGACAGTCGCATCTTGGCACCATCCAGGTTGAAAACTGTTTATCCCCCAAACATGGATTACGGCGTGGGACAGAACGACGGACAGGTGAGGGATATTGTTGATTTTTATTTTTGTTTTATTAGAGAAGACAAGGGATACAGTGGAATTAGGTGTTAGGTGAGTATAACTGTGTTTGTTATTTTTAAATAAAAAAGCAGAACTGTGTTTTGTTTTTTTCAAATAAAGGACTTTATTCTGGCTGTGTCTTTATTTACCATATAACTATAGGATTAGTAATGGATAGGTGTCTTATAGATGCCTCTCCATTACTAAGTCATGGGCTTGATGTCACCACCAGGCAATACAACCCCACAAATATGAACCTCACTTGCCACCGCTACAGGGCAAGTGGGAAGAGCTGGGCAAAATGTCAGAATTGGCGTATCTAATGGATACGCATTTTCTGGGTGGCTGCGGGCTGCTATTTTTAGGCTGGGTCAATATCCATGGCCCCTTAGCAGCTTGAGAATACTAGCCCTCAGCTGTCTGCTTTAGCAAGGTTGGTTGTCAAAAATGGGGGGACTCCACACCATTTTTTTAAATTATTTACAGTGCAGGATTCAGCTGATGAATATTTCCATTAGGCGCTCCTGCTCTCACTATTATTAACGGCAGCAGTAGTCGGCTGATGGAAGTTGTAGTCCCATCAGCTGACACCAATGACCGGAGGTAAACTTTATACTTTTGATCATTGCTGCGGGCTCATGCTTTCTTTTGACAGTGTGGGAACCACGGCTCTCTGACCGGCGGTGATGATTTTACCACCGATCAGAAGCAGTGTTTGCCGTGCTGCCATGCACATGACAGCGTGGCAAACACTGGATGTTTGGGCCAACCATTCAAGTGAATGGGGTCCGGGTTCGGGTCCGGGTACTGTTCTGGTACCTGAACCCGAACTTTTTGTAACTGTTCGGCCGAACTCACCGGACCCGAGCATCCAGGTGTCAGCTCATCTCTAGTGTTTACCTATGTGAACACATGATTAAAGTGAGCAATTAAGAATCCAAAATAACCGACTCTTTTTGGTGTTCAGAGCCAAATGATCCATATCTCCGTGAGTACCATAAAGCTTATGTCCCTCATTGAAGTGAAACGAAAAAACTTATGTGCGTTTTTGGAGGAATAGTAGCTTTCCAGTGTTTACGAATCAACTCCAAGCCATTCCTTCAAGGGCGATCACAGCTTATTGCAGGACACGACACTTGTCACACATAGAATCACTACTCTGTTCACGATCTTACAAATAATTTTTTGGCTTCTATATGTGATTCCTACTATTTCTCATTTAATCACACAGATACAGTACCAAGATCTTCAACCTGCCAGACACACTTTGGCCACGCTCAGACGGTCGTATGAAAAAACATCCAGTCATGTCCTTAAAGTTAGCTCTGTGTTAAGCTTTGTGCGCTTGTCCGTATTGCAGATGTGTACATGAATCACAAATACGCTTGTTTTAACATGTGTCAGGGAGGGACCAGACTGTAGTCGTGACCTGAATTACTGCAACATCTATGTCCGGTCCTTCCCCTACGTGAAACTGTATTCTTCTCTTCGGCGTACCTGCATCTCCAAGTTCAGCTTCCCCTGGGCATTTCACAGGCGACGACGGTCCCTCTTTCAGGGAACCCCCAGTAATGGAGATACAGACCAGGATAACTTGAACATACTCTTTACTTAACTCTTCACACGTTACATCCACAGTTGGCACGTCAGGTGTTTCACTCATTTCCTTATCTCTCCCTGCTTTGCTGTCACTTCTGTGCAGTACACGCCCGGACCGGACCGTACTAGACTGCTCCCCAGTTCCTTCCCGGCCTGACCTCTCTATAATGACACTTTCTTCAGCCTGCTTCGCCCCAGAACTGAATTAATCAATCACTACATTTGATGGCCCGGTGAAGCATCCGGCCCATCTGTACCGAACTCGTCGAAGCTCCAGCTCCTTTCAATTCCTTAGTCTAGCCAACTTCTGCCCTAAAAGCATTGGCCCAGGTGGTAAGACTCCACTACTTTCTTCTCTGTACAGGCCCACTGATATAGTATACAGTGGCCATGGGTAACGTGGCCTACAGCACTTAAACATTGCTTGGCTGCCGGTTGTCCGGGTCTAAGCCCATGTGGACACTTGGGCATACTGACCCTGTCTGAACTAACTTCCTACAAACTCCTGTCTTACTACCTGGCTGCCCCTCCTACACTTAACCCTATATAAACTTCCGATCCGCTATACCAACCAAGGCCCACTAGCATACCCCACCTAGTGGCCCACAACAGAATGACACTTACCCCAAGTATATAGAAACTATACACTAAAGTGCCCTCCTCTATTGTCCCAAAAGGATGCACTTCGCTTTCCCTAAACTGTACATGACAAATAACATAAGTCACATTATATAATGCAATATTACACACATAATGGTAACACAATAGGAGATGTGGCAATACCATTGCTATGTGTGGTAATACATGTTCCTATGTAGCAATACCACCAAATTATTTACAACCATTATCACATATATACATTAAGAGCACTTAAGGGGCAGGGCGAAGCAGTGATACTTCTTCACCCCCTTATACATGCTCCAAGGAAAAGCTTCAAGAAGATAAAAAATATATATATTCTGCAAAGATGTCATATTAATGTATGCATTTAGTCACTGAAATTAATCTGAATGAGATAGAAAAGGAATAAATGAGTAGCTTTTAATTAACAGAAAAAAAATCACCCAATAATGTTTCAGGTCATGACATATTGTAGGCGTCATTTGCTCTAAAACTTTCACATTCCACCAGAAGACACGGCCAAGACTGATGGTGTTATAAGGAAGACTTGATGGCTCCCTATACTGTATGAAGTCGATGGGATTTAGGTCAGTGTTTATGTGGAAGTAGTAGTGGAGGCGATGAAAACGACGACGTGAGAGGCTCTGGACTGAGTGTGAAAGATACTACAACAAGTCTTCACTTGTAACATAGAGTGCTCCTGCTCCAAAGCAAACAGCAGACATGGCTGATGTAATCTGAATGTTATTACTGATATTTGGTACAGCTCGGCTACCCAGCACAAGTCCAAAGTAAACATCTCAGGCTCTGGATGCACTCGCCGTGAGCTTAACAAAGAGACAGCAGCCACTATTTATCCTACAATGCTATATTCTGAGGGCCAGGGGCTCAGCTATCCGAATTGCAGAGGTAGCAGTCACGTACCATGCGATGTGATAACATTTTTCAGTTTTACTTTATTATATAGAGTAGGTAAAAATAATGATTGCATCAATATTAAATATGTGTACTGTACATGCAAATATACAGTATATACAGCTCTGGCAAAAGTTAACTGCACAGTTTTCTAAAAATCAGCTTTTCTATATGTCTGACAGCCATTCCATTCCAGTGTCAGTTGAATTTCAACCAGAGTTCACCTCATTCTACTTAATGTGCTTCTGATTAGGTGATCACCTGAACCAAATCTTATTTAACAAAGGAAAGTATAAAAAACACTGCTGTGGTGTTCACAATCCTCTTGCAATAGGACAAGCTGGATGGCAAAACAAGTGCTAGTAATATCCCAAAAGTAATAGGAATGAAAAAATAACTTTTAACCATGCCAAAGGAGTTGAAAAAAAAAGTCGAGTGAGGAAAAGAAGGGCTCAATTCTGGCTTTACTAGCAGAGGGATACAGTGAGCATCATGTTGCCTCCATCCTAAAATTTCTAAGACAGCAGTCCATTACAACAAAGTCAAGCAGCAGACATTGGGGACAACAAAGCTACAGACCGGCAGAGGGCGAAAACGACTCTCCACTGACCGGGATGACAGTCATCTTATTCGTATGTCACTGGGCAACCGCAGGATGACATCAAGTGACCTTTAAAAGGAATGGCAAATGACAGTTGGGGTGAAGTGCACTGCAAGAACAGTTCGTAACAGGCTGCTAGAGGCAGGGCTCAAGTCATGTAAAGCTGGAAAAAAGCCTTTCATTAGAGTCGAGCGAAACAGATTGGTCAGATTCAAAAGTCGCCGACTTTAGCCAAAGTCTAGTTTCGTCAACCGAAACCCGACCATAGCGTGAGGTCGGCCATGCGGTCATCGAAACGAGCGCCAAAATCGGATTTCCCAGAAGGCTTGCAGGTGCCTTTTTGCAGCCAATGAGCAAGGACGTACACTGTGGGCAGCGAGATGACATGTGCAGCGTCCATCACCATCGTAGAGAAGGGCATTGCAGTGATTGGCTTGCTTTGGGGGGCGTCATAGTGTCTATAAAAGCCCTGAGCGCTGACCTCCATTTTACTTCTGCCGATATTAACAGTAGGGAGAGGTTACTGTTTATCACTAGGGAGAGAGTTAGGGCTGGAAAGAGAAGTTCTTCTGTGCTTGTGCTGATAGCAATTGTGCTGTACAGTTAGTGTGCAGTGACAGGGGAGGGTCTTCTTGTGTGCAGCAGCGCTGGTTATTAGGCTGCCTGCCAGTGACAGAGGAGGACTTTCTTGTGTGCAGCAAGAATTTATTAGGCTGCCTGCTAGCTGTATTGCTGTGTGTACACTGCTTTTTACACAGCACTAATACTTTTATTCTTTTTTTCTGCACAGTTACCGACCGTTCATTTTTTCCCACACCGTATAGAGCTGTACGCTCCTCACACACTACCGTGTACCGGCTTGTATCGCAGACAAACACATGCTGACTATCTGTGTGTGACTCCGGAAATAAATACTGAGATTTAAATTTTCCCTACACCATATACAGTCATGGCCAAAAGTTTTGAGAATGACACAAATATTAATTTTTACAAAGTCTACTGCTTCACTTTTTCTAATGGCAATTTGCATATACTCCAGAATGTTATAAAGAGTGATCAGCTTAACAGCAATTACTTGCAAAGTCAATATTTGGCTAGAAAATGAACTTTATCCCCCAAAACACATTTCAACATCATTGCAGCCATGGGCGTACCCACCGTGGGGCAGGAGGGGGCAACTGCCCCCCCCTAGAAGCAGGGGCACACAAAGAACTTGGAGAGCAGGCAGACACACAAAGCTGACAGGGGGCGGGACTCACTGCAGCACAGGCTGAGACTCTGCCACCGATCAGTCCACCCATAGTGAAAGAGAGGAGGACATCACCCAACCATGTGACCCGCAGCAGGGAGGTGTCACCGCAGGTCCTCTAGTTACATATGTGAAGAATCAGGATGGATTGAATGCAGTCACAGGGTCACATGATCCAGAGAGAGGCGTGTCCACAGGTCCTTCAGCTGCCCGGCTGCTTGAGTGTATGAGTGCAGCTGCTAGCTATGGCTGCTTCCTCCTGCTGCTGGCCAAGGGTCCCACAGATCTGCACCTGTCCTGTGAGACCTGTTATTAGGAGCCACTCTGTGCCGGGGTGAGTAGTGGCGGAAGCTTCTGCATCGGAGGTCTCTCTCTCTGTATGGCTCTATAGTGCACAGTGAAATGCACAGGTCTCTCATGATATGGCTCTATAGTGCACAGGTCTCTCATGATATGACTCTATAGTGCACATGTCTCTCATGATATGGCTCTATAGTGCACATGTCTCTCATGATATGGCTCTATAGTGCACATGTCTCATGATATGGCTCTATAGTTCACAGGTCTCTCATGATATGGCTCTATAGTGCACAGGTCTCTCATGATATGGCTCTATAGTGCACAGGTCTCTCATGATATGACTCTATAGTGCACATGTCTCTCATGATATGGCTCTATAGTGCACATGTCTCTCATGATATGGCTCTATAGTGCACATGTCTCATGATATGGCTCTATAGTTCACAGGTCTCTCATGATATGGCTCTATAGTGCACAGGTCTCTCATGATATGGCTCTATAGTGCACAGGTCTCTATATGGCTTTATAGTGCACAGTGAAATGCACAGGTCTCTCATGATATGGCTCTATAGTGCACAGGTCTCATGATATGGCTCTATAGTGCACAGGTCTCATGATATGGCTCTATAGTGCACAGGTCTCATGATATGGCTCTATAGTGCACAGTGAAATGCACAGGTCTCTCATGATATGGCTCTATAGTGCACAGGTCTCATGATATGGCTCTATAGTGCACAGGTCTCTCTCACATGTACGGCTCTATAGTGCACAGTGAAGAGCACAGGTCTCTCTCATGATATGGCTCTATAGTGCACAGTGAAGTGCACAGGTCTCTCTCTCATGTCATAAAATATGTACATTGTTTTGAATAGTATTTATATACATTTCTCATCCATTACATCAAAGAAGGCGACATTGGCTGTGACACAAACGGCCAAAAATTGCTCTAGGCTGCTGCTGCTCCATCGATGGGGTTGCATTATGACCCACAAGGTATTGCAACTGCGACAATCAAGTTGCAAAAAAAATCCAACTGGTTCTAAATCTTTGTCGCGGTACCTAGCCGGGTCACAATGCGACCCCATTTACCTGCATTATACAAGCAGCTGTTTCATGGCCAAAGTTGACGTATAGCCCCAGCTTAATGAAAAATGACTATTTTCACATCGTGTGCGGTATATAGGCCATATAAATTGTGTGCGGTATATAGAGTGTAGTATATGGTGTATACAGGGTCATACACATTGTGTGCGGTATATAGAGTGTATATACACTGCTGTATTATACTTTTCATATACAGGTTATAATGCCTCTTATTCTTTGTATAGAGGCTGATGTGCCATGTATAATATATGGTATATACAGCGTACAGTAGTGTTGCATACACTGCTGTATTATACAATATACAACAGTTCTAATGCTCCATACCTAATATGCAGGATAATGTACAGTGTATACAATGTGACCTGTATAAGATGTGACCTTGGCTTGCCCCCCCCTAGTTTTGATCCTGGGTACGCCCATGATTGCAGCCCTGCCTTAAAAGGACCAGCTAACCTCTTTTCAGTGATTGCTCCATTAACACAGGTGTGGGTGTTGATGAGGACATGGCTGGAGATCAATCTGTCATGATTAAGTAAGAATGACACCACTGGACACTTTAAAAGGAGGCTGGTGCTTGGCATCATTGTTTCTCTTCTGTTAACCATGGTTATCTCTAAAGAAACACGTGCAGTCATCATTGCAATGCACAAAAATGGCCTAACAGGGAAGAGTATCGCAGCTAGAAAGATTGCACCTCAGTCAACAATCTATCGCATCATCAAGAACTTCAAGGAGAGAGGTTCCATTGTTGCCAAAAAGGCTCCAGGGCGCCCAAGAAAGATCAGCAAGTGCCAGGACCGTCTCTTAAAAGTGTTTCAGCTGCGGCATCGGGCTACCAGCAGTGCAGAGCTTGCTCAGGAATGGCAGCAGGCAGGTGTGAGTGCATCTTCACGCACTGTGAGGCGGAGACTCTTGGAGCAAGGCCTGGTCTCAAGGAGGGCAGCAAAGAAGCCACTTCTCTCCAGAAAAAACATCATGGACAGACTGATATTCTGCAAAAGGTACAGGCAGTGGACTGCTGAGGACTGGGGCAAAGTTATTTTCTCTGATGAATCCCCTTTTCGATTGTTTTGGACATCAGGAAAACGCCTCATTCGGAGAAGACAAGGTGAGCGCTACCACCAGTCTTGTCTCATGCCAACTGTTAAGCATCCTGAAACCATTCATGTGTGGGGTTGCTTCTCAGCCAAGGGAATCGGCTCTCTCACAGTCTTGCCTAAAAACACAGCCATGAATAAAGAATGGTACCAGAATGTCCTCCAAGAGCAACTTCTCCCAACCCTCCAAGAGCAGTTTGGCGATCAACAATGCCTTTTCCAGCATGATGGAGCACCTTGCCATAAAGCAAAGGTGATAACTAAATGGCTCAGGGAACAAAACAGAGATTTTGGGTCGATGGCCTGGAAACTCCCCAGATCTTAATCCCATTGAGAACTTGTGGTCAATCATCAAGAGACGGGTGGACAAACAAAAACCTAAAAATTCTGACAAAATGAAAGCATTAATTGTGCAAGAATGGACTGCTATCAGTCAGGATTTGGTCCAGAAGTTGATTGAGAGCATGCCAGGGAGAATTGCAGAGGTCCTGAAGAAGAAGGGTCAACACTGCAAATATTGACTTGTCATTCTCAAAACTTTTGGCCATGACTGTACAGCTGTACACTTCTGATACAGTACCGTATATCTGCTCTTTGTATTACGGTAAGATCCATACTGAGAGAGCGTCTGTGTGTGACTCCCGAAAAATATATACGGAGATTTAAATTTTCCCCTACACTATATACGCCTGGTATCTTCTGATACAGTACCTTTTATTTGCTTTTTGTATTCTGGTCAAATCCATACTGAGAGAGCGTCTGTGTGTGAATCCGGAAATATATAGGGAGATTTAAATTTTCTCCTACACCGTATACAGCTGTACGCTTCTCATACAGTACCATATATCTGCTGGTATTTTTGGTACATTTTCCCAAACATGAGGAAGTATGGTGGAAGAGGCAGCGGACATGGGCGTGAGGGCCAGCTGGTACTGCTGGTGGTGGTGGTGGTGCATCTGCTGCTATTGCCAAAAGCACAATAGCACCTAAGGCAGGAGGCGTTGAGCCTGCGTCATCGTCTGGCTCCAGAAGGCCTGGAAGGCTCCCTTTTCTGGGAATAGGTAAGCCGCTTTTAAAGCCAGAGCATCAGGAACAGGTTTTGGCTTACATTGCCGAAACAGCCTCCAGCTCTATCGCCTCCTCTTCTGAAGTTTCAAAAAATGCAAGCACTGAGTCGTCATTGCAGGCTCCTGGTCAGGAACAACACCTTTCCTTGTCTCCTTCACCCCCACCAAAAGTGAATGATGCGGCAGGCCACACTTCAGATTACTCCCTGTAGTTCTTTTCACATACCATGCCTGGGTTATCAAGTCAAATCCTGAATTCCCCAGTCCAAGATGAATATGACATGGAGTGCACTGATGCACAGCCACTGCTATCTGATTCTGATGGTACATTCACCCAGAGCACTGCATTGCCCTCGCAGTCTACTGAGCCAGAATGTGACCCTGATGAAACTCAGGTGCCCCTTCCCGCATACTATACCACCTTACACGGTGACACAGAGGAAGATGCAGATGAAATTGAAGAGGAGGTGATGGATGACCCAGTTGTTGACCCTGATTGGCATCCATTGGGGGAAGAGGGTGCCGCTGGCAATAGCTCAGAAAAGGAGGAGAATCAGCAGCAGGCATCGACATCGCAGCTGCGGTTATCTGTCAGGCCCGTAGCAGTCCAAAAACGTGTTAAAAAAGCAAAAAGAGTTGCAGGACAGCTTGGCCAGATGGTCAAATTAGCACAGCGTGCAAGCCCTGTAAATTTTTCCCAAAGTAGGAAGAGTGCAGTGTGGCACTTTTTTGACCAAAATCCTATTGATGAGGCAAAGGTTATCTGTAAGAAGTGCGGAAGGACCTTTAGCCGAGGGAAAAATCTCGGACATTTGAATACCCGTTGCATGCTTAGACATGTAAACACCATGCACTTGCAAGCGTGGACGGACTACAAAACCTCACTGGCTTTGAACGTCTACATTGCCAAACTGATCTCATTAGAAATGATGCCCTTCCATTTGGTTGAAAGCACAGCGTTCCGAGAGCTCATGGCCTACGCTGTCCCACGCTATGACCTACCCAGTCGGCACTTCTTTTCTAGAAAAGCCATCCCTGCCCTCCACCTGCATGTGAAAGACCGCATTGTCCATGCAGTCAAACAATCAGTGAGTGGAAAGGTGCACCTCACAACAGATGCATGGGCCAGTAGGCATGGCCAGGGCCGTTACGTGTCCATCACTGCGCACTGGGTGAATGTGGTGGATGCAGGATCCACAGGGGACGGGGGCGGTGGGACAGTGCTGCCTAGCCCACGGTATAGGCAACAGTTGGCTGTAGGCGTTCGACCCTCCTCCTCCTCCAGAAGCGAAAGCTCGTCGACAGAGCGCAGTCGCACGAGCACTCCATCCGCAGCTGCCAGTGTTGCACACGAGGTGTCCCACTATCGAACAGCTAGTGGTAAGCATCAGCAGGCTGTTTTAAAGATGATGTCTTTGGGCGACCACAGACACATTGCGGAGGTACTGGCTGACTACTTGCAGTGAGAAACTGAGTCATGGCTGGGCAGTCTACATCTTGAGCCAGGCAAGGTAGTCAGTGATAACGGATGTAATTTTGTGGCGGCCCTAGGCCTGGCAAAACTCAGACACATACCTTGCCTGGCTCACACCTTGAACCTGGTGGTGCAGTGCTTCATAAATAATTATCCGGAGTTACCAGCCCTGCTCCATAAGGTGCGAAGACTGTGCTCGCACATTCGTCGCTCTCCCGTAGACTCCAGTCGTATGCAGAGGCTGCAGCGATCGCTCCACCTCCCCAAGCACCGCCTATTCATAGACGTTGCAACAAGGTGGAACTCCACCATGCACATGGTTGAGAGGCTGTGCGAACAGAGGCAGGCTGTAATGCATTTGTGGGAGGATACACAGGCAGGCAGTTTGAGGGCAGACATTGAGTTGTCGGGTGTGCAGTGGTCAAAGCTGAAAGACCTCTGTATAGTCCTTCAGTGTTTTGAGGTATGCACACGGCTGGTAAGCGCAGATGCCGCCATCATAAGCATGAGCATCCCACGTATGCGTCTGCTCATGCAAACTTTGACGCACATTAAGGATCAGGCGTCTGCAGCGGAAGAGGAGGAGGAGGAGGGAAGCCTTGATGACAGTCAGGCATTGTCTGCTCAGGGAACTGTCCTGGATGAGGTGGAGAAAGAAGAGGAGTAGGATGAGGGGGATGATTATTTTGGGGAGGAGGATGCTTCTCAGGGGGCAAGAGAAAATGTTGGCTTGCCAAGGTCAGGTACAGGGTTTGTGCGTGACTGGAGGGATGTGGATTTGGCAGAAAGTGCTCCTCCACCCACCACTGGCAGTGCATCATTGACACCTGGAACATTGGCCCACATGTGTGATTATGTCTTGTGGATCCTAAAAAGGGATCCCCGCATTGCCAAAATTATGATGGATGACGACTACTGGTTGGCCAGCATCCTCGATCCACGCTATAAAGGCAAATTACAGAACATCATGCCACAGGAGAACCTTGAGCTAATATTGGCGAACAAACAAGCAACTCTGGTAAACCGTTTGTTAGAGGCATTCCCAGCACACAGCAGCGGTGCAGGTTCTACCATGCGCTGTACTTGGCAACATGGAAGAGGTGTTCATGGTGCACACAGCCGAAGTGGCGTTGGAGACAGGGGTTTCATGACCATGTTTGTCATGGAAATATATATGTATTCCATATATATTCAAAGTATATTCATATATATGCATTCACAGTTAGATAGATCTCACTTGCTAAAAATCCTGTGCTCACACATCTATGCAAAAAGCTGATGCCAGCTATAATCAGTCGTTAAAGACGACCCTGGCCTTCATAAGGAACAAGTACAGAAAGTCTTAATAGATATCTATTGCTTTCTTTACTAGTCATGCAAGAAAGCTAGGGCAAAGAACAAAAACAATAAATCTGCAACTTCAGCCCTTTTATCAAAATTATCATACTTATACTAAAATAGCCAATAACCTAGCAGCTTTTAATTGTATGTTAATTGACTAACCAGCCCCTTTTTGTAAACGTATAAAACCTTGAATAAATAATTAACTGGTGGTCTTGACGAACTGCTATACTGACACTTCCGTGTGGACAGTTTTCATTTCGTTCTGAGCGCTCAAAAAGACATTTAATAGAAAATTGGGAACAGAAGCAGCAAACACTGCAGGATAGATTTATCCTAATTAAATTTCCATAACAGTTGGCGCCTGCATACGGGGCAGTGGACGAAACGCACGGGGACCTGCTGACCGGAGAGATAGAGGTGTTGGCCATGGCCTTGGCTCACGGGACGGAGACTGCGCAGCTCCATAAGTAAGGTAAGAAAATCTTGTCATCTTACCTGAAAGTCCCTTGTGCTCAGTCCTGGTCTTACACCTCTTGCCGGTCAGGTGTGGTCACCACCGCATTACCAGGTAGTGTAAAAAGTCCACACCCTTATCCAAAACCCTGGGATATAAGGTGTTTGCTGCTGTGCTGTGTATGTGTTTCATGTTTTATGTGAACCGGGAGAAAAGTTGGAACGGTGACTGTGTTTTTGCTTGCTGATTTCTGTGAGCTGTATAGCAAAAAAACAAATTGCTGGATAAGTTCCCGCAGTTATCCTTCACACATGGGAGGGAGGTCATCCCAGTAATATCCAGGTGTGAGGCGGGAGCTTTGATTGGATAAGTCCACGCAGTTATCCTTCACACATCGGAGGGAGGTCATCCCAGATCAATCCAGATGTGAGGGGTGAGAGCTTTGAATCGGTTAAGTTTCTGCAGTTATCCTTCACACACAGGAGGGAGGTCATCCCAGATCAATCCAGGTGTGAGGGGCAGGAGCTTTGTTTGGATAAGTTCTCACAGTAATCGTCCACGCAAGGGGGGAGGTCATCCCAGTCAAATCAGACATGGATGGTGAGAATTTTGATTAAGGCTATTACAGATTACTGTGACCGGCTCACCGGCCAGGGCGTACGGTTTTCAGAAGTGGTAGACCTGGAGCATTGCCGTGCTCAGTTTAATTGGTGAGTTATCAGTTACCAGAGCAGCTTGTATGTGTCACAGATCATCAAAAGAGGGATTCGTATACTCCCGGGTGTTTGTTTCATTTGTACGACTTCCTGTCTGTATTAGGTATCGCTGCTTTAAATTTACACTCAGAGCAGCGTGCGCTCTGTCACTATCTCATTCACTGCTGACTGCAGCAGCGAGAAACGCCTTTGACCCCCCTCCTCTGCTAATCACATTGTCACATCTGTTTCCTGGTTTTGATCTTTTAAGCTAGCTTTTTGGCTACAGGCTGTAGCGTGAAAATTCTCAGGCATTCAGACTGAACTGTATTCATTTTTTGCTATTCTATATGGATAATCTTTTTTTTGATACGTGATTTCAGTGCCTGTAGAGACAGCAAGCAGAGATATAAGGAGGGAGGGGAAGTGCTGGCAGCAGCGAGATTTTTTTTTTTTCCAGAGGGCGGGAGGATAAAGCCTACGCTACCAGACAAAAGTTTTAAAGTATTTTTTCTTTTTGTTTTTATCATTTTACAATCAGTTTTTCCACCTCTTTTCTGTTTTTAATTAGCTGTTTTAGTAACAAGGGTTATTTTTCAGAGTTTTATGATTAATACGTTTTTTTTCCCTCCCCTTTTTGGTCAATCTTTTTTTCCTAGAGTTTTTTACTAAATCTAACTTTTGTTTTTAAAGTTTTTCTTTTAAGTACATTTTTTAAATAATTTTGGAGAGGGTTTTCTAATCAATTTATTTTAGAGTTTTATTCTCCAACCATTTTTTAAAAGAAAAGAAAAAAAGTTTTCAGATTTGTAACCCCTCTCTGCCATCAGACGTACTATTCCGTCCATGTGACCCTGGACCTAATTCCCATGGACGGAATAGTACGTCATGGGTGATCAGCTGCGCTCCCGGGGGGAGCGCAGCTGATCGCCGCCGGGTGTCAGCTGATTATCACAGCTGACACCAGTGACTGTGTGTCAGGAGCGGTCACGGACCGCTCCCGGCACATTAACCCTTGGCACACCGCGATCAAACATGATCGCGGTGTACCCGGGGCACAGGGGAGGATCGCGCAGGCAGGGGGCTCCCTGCGCGCTCCCCTGAGACCCTCAGAGCAGCGCGATGTGTCGCGCTGTTCCGAGGGTCCGTCCTCCCTCCAGGTCCCCGGATCCAAGATGGCTCCGGGGTCCTGCAGGGAGGCGGCTTCCTCAGTGCCTGCTGAGAGCAGGCGCTGGGGAAGCCTGCAGCAGTGCCAGAGCGATCGCTGGTGTGACAGAGTGCTGTGCACACTGTCACACCAGCGATCTGCTAAAATACAGTGATGTCCCACCCTGGGACAAAGTAAAAAAGTAAAAAAAGTAAAAATAAAAAGTGTAAAAAAAAATCATAAAAAAAAAAAATATTCCCCAATAAATTCATTTTTTCCTGTAAATAAAAAAAACAAAACAATAAAAGTACACATATTTGGTATCGCCGCGTCCGTAACGACCCCCCCTATAAAACTGTCCCACTAGTTAACCCCTTTAGTGAACCCCTTAAAAAAAAAAAAAAAAACGAAGCAAAAAATCAATGCTTTATCATCATACCGCCGAACAAAAAGTGAAATAACACGCGATAAAAAAGACCGATATAAATAAACATGGTACCACTGAAAACGTCATCTTGTCCCGCAAAAAACGAGCCGTCACACAGCATCATGAGCGAAAAAATAAAAAAGTTATAGCTCGCAGAATAAAGCGATGCAAAAATAATGATTTTTTTATATAAAATTGTTTTCATTCTATAAAAGCGCCAAAACCTAAAAAAATGATATAAATGAGGTATCGCCGTAATCGTACTGACCCGAAGAATAAAACTGCTTTATCAATTTTACCACACGCGGAACGGTATAAACGCCTCCCCCAAAAGAAATTCATGAATAGCTGATTTTTGTTCATTCTAACCACCCAAGAATCGAAATAAAAAGCGAACAAAAAACGTCACGTGCTCAAAAATGGTACAAATAAAAACGTCAACTCGTCCCGCAAAAAATAAGACCTCACATGACTCTGTGGGCCAAAATATGCAAAAATTATAGCTCTCAAAATGTGGTGATGCAAAAAACTATTTTTTGCAATAAAAAGCGTCTTTTAGCGTGACAGCTGCCAATCACAAAAACCCGCTATAAATAGTAAATCAAACCCCCCTTTATCACCCCCTTAGTTAGGGAAAAATAATAAAATTAAAAAAATGTATTTATTTCCATTTTCCCCGTTAGGGTTAGGGTTGCGGCTAAAGTTAGGGTTAGGGTTGGCGCTAACGTTAGTATTAGGGTTAGGGTTGGCGCTAACGTTAGGATTAGGGTTGGGATTAGGGTTATGGGTGTGTTAGGGTTAGGTTTGTGGTTAGGGTTGGGACTAGGGTTATTGGTGTTTGGGGTTAGGGTTGGAGTTAGAATTGGGGGGTTTCTGCTGTTTAGGCACATCAGGAGCTCTCGAAATGTGACATGGCGTCTGATCTCAATTCCAGCCAATTCTGCGTTGAAAAAGTCAAATGGTGCTCCTTCACTTCTGAGCTCTGCCATGCGCCCAAACAGTAGTTTACCCCACATATGGGGTATCAGCATACTCTGGACCCCAAGAGTTATTGTGCAATTTGGCCTATTTCTCCTGTTACCCTTGGGAAAATAAAAAACTGGGGGCGACAAAATCATTTTTGTAAAAAAAAAAATGATTTTTTTTTTTTTACGGCTGTATGTTATAAAACTTCTGTGAAGTACTTGGGGCTTCATAGCGCTCACCACACTTCTAGATAAGTTCCTTGTGGGGTCTATTTTCCAAAATGGGGTCACTTGTGGGGGGTTTCCACTGTTTAGGCGCATCAGGGGTTCTCCAAATGCGACATGGCGCCCCCAGACCATTCCATCAAAGTCTGCAATCCAAAACGTCACTACTTCCCTTCCTAGCCCCGACGTGTGCCCATACAGTAGTTTTCTCCCACATATTGGGTATCAGCGTACTCAGGACAAATTGGACAACAACTTTTGGGGTCCAATGTCTCCTGTTACCCTTGTGAAATAAAATATTGGGGGCGAAAAAAATCATTTTTGTAAAAAAAAAAAGGATTTTTTATTTTTACGGCTGTACGTTATAAACTTCTGTGAAGCACTTCGGGGTTCAAAGTGCTCACCACACATCTAGATAAGTTCCTTATGGGGTCTATTTTCCAAAATGGGGTCACTTGTGGGGGGTTTCCACTGTTTAGGCGCATCAGGGGCTCTCCAAATGCGACATGACTCCCCCAGACCATTCCATCAAAGTCTGCAATCCAAAACGTCACTACTTCCCTTCCGAGCCCCGACGTGCGCCCATACAGTAGTTTACTCCCACATATTGGGTATCAGCGTACTCAAGACAAATTGGACAACAACTTTTGGGGTCCAATTTCTCCTGTTACCCTTGTGAAAATAAAATATTGGGGGCGAAAAAATCATTTTTGTAAAAAAAAAAGGATTTTTTATTTTTACGGCTGTACGTTATAAACTTCTGTGAAGCACTTCGGGGTTCAAAGTGCTCACCACACATCTAGATAAGTTCCTTGTGGGGTCTATTTTCCAAAATGGGGTCACTTGTGGGGGGTTTCCACTGTTTAGGCGCATCAGGGGCTCTCCAAATGCGACATGACTCCCCCAGACCATTCCATCAAAGTCTGCAATCCAAAACGTCACTACTTCCCTTCCGAGCCCCGACGTGCGCCCATACAGTAGTTTACTCCCACATATTGGGTATCAGCATACTCAGGACAAATTGGACAACAACTTTTGGGGTCCAATTTCTCCTGTTACCCTTGTGAAAATAAAATATTGGGGGCTAAAAAATCATTTTTGTAAAAAAAAAAAAGAATTTTTATTTTACGGCTGTACGTTATAAACTTCTGTGAAGCACTTTGGGGTTCAAAGTGCTCACCACACATCTAGATAAGTTCCTTGAGGGGTCTAGTTTCCAAAATGGTGTCATTTGTGGGGGTTTCCACTGTTTAGGCAGATCAGGAGCTCTCCAAACACGACATGGCATCCAGCCAATTCTGCGTTGAAAAAGTCAAACGGCGCTCCTTCCCTTCCAAACTCTGCCATGCACCCAAACAGTGGTTTACCCCCACATATGGGGTATCAGCGCACTCAGGACAAATTGCACAATAACTTTTGGAGTCTTGTTTCCCTTGGGAAAATAAAAATTGGGGTGAAAAGATCAATTTTGTGGAAAAAATATAATTTTTTAATTTTACGGCTCTACGTTATAAACTTGTGTGAAGCACTTGGGGGTTCAAATTGCTCACCAAAGATCTAGATAAGTTCCTTAGGGGGTCTAGTTTCCCAAATGGGGTCACTTGTGGGGGGTTTCCACTGTTTAGGCACATCAGGGGCTCTCCAAATTCAACATGGCGTCCAATCTCAATTCCAGCCAATTTTGGTTGGAAAAAGTCAAATAGTGCTCCTTCCATTCCGAGCTCTGTCATGCGCCCAAACAGTGGTTCCCCCCCACATATGGGTATCAGCGTACTCAGGACAAATTGGACAACAAATTTTGTGGTCCAATTTCTCCTGTTACCTATGGGAAAATAAAAAATTAGTGACTAAGAGATAATTTTTGTGGGAAAAAAATAGGATTTTTTATTTTCATGCCCGGGCATTATAAACTTGTGTGAAGCACTTGGGGGTTCAAAGTGCTCACCAAAGATCTAGATAAGTTCCTTAGGGGGTCTAGCTTCCAAAATGGGGTCACTTGTGGGGGGTTTCCACTGTTTAGGCTCATCTGGGGCACTACAAACGGAACATGACCCCCATCAATGTTTGCATTCCAAAATGTTACTGCTTCTTTTCCAAGCCCTGCCGTGCGCCCAAACAGTTTCCCCCCCCACATATGGGGTATCAGCGTACTCAGGACAAATTGGACAACAAGTTTTGGGGTCCAATTTCCTTGGGAAAAATCAAAAATTTGGGACTAAAAAATCATTTTTGTGGAAAATTGTTTTTTTTTTTTTTTCACACCCAGGCATTATAAACTTTTGTGAAACACTTTGGGGTTCAAAGTGCTCACAACAGATCTAGATAAGTTCCTTAGGGGGTCTAGTTTCCAAAATGGTGTCACTTGTGGGGGGTTTCCACTGTTTAGGCGTATCAGGGGCTCTCCAAACACGACATGGCGTCCAATCTCAATTCCAGCCAATTTTAGTTTGAAAAAGTCAAACGGCGCTCCTTCCCTTACGAGCTCTGCCGTGTGCCCAAACAGTGGTTTTCCCCCACATATGGGGTATTGGCGTACTCAGGAGAAATTGCACAACAACTTTATCTGTCCATTTTCTCATTTTACCCTTGTGAAAATAAAAAAAAGTTTGTAAAAGATCATTTTTGTGGCTAAAAAGTTAAATATTAATTTTTTCCATCCACGTTGCTTCAGCTCCTGTGAAGCACCTGAAGGGTTAATAAACTTCTTGAATGTAGTTTTGAGTACCTTGAGGGGTGCAGTTTTTATAATGGTGTCACTTTTGGGTATTTTCTGCCATATAGACCCGTCAAAGTGACTTCAAATGTGAGGTGGTCCCTAAAAAAATGGCTTTGTAAATTTTGTTGTAAAAATGAGAAATCACTGGTCAACTTTTAACCCTTCTAATTTCCTAACAAAGAAAAATTTTGGTTCCAAAATTGTGCTGATGTAAAGTAGACATGTGGGAAATGTTATTTATTAACTATTTTGTGTGACATATTTCTCTGTTTTAAGGGAAAAAAAATTCAAAGTTTGAAAATTGCAAAATTTTTAAAATTTTCGCCATATTTGGTTTTTTTTCAAAAATAAACGCAAGTTATATCGAAGAAATTTTACCACTAACATGAAGTAAAATATGTCACGAGAAAACAATCTCAGAATCGCGAAGATCCGTAGAAGCGTTCCAGAGTTATAACCTCATAAAGAGACAGTGGTCAGAATTGTAAAAATTGGCCCGGTCATTAACGTGCAAACCACCCTTGGGGTGAAGGGTTAATCACCTTTGTTGAATAGGTTTTTGGAATAGACACAGTACGTGAGAATCAAAGGGCTAGGCATGTGAATAGAAGGTCAGAGTACGTGAGAAGCAAATGGACAGGCAGACTTTACGCTGCACAATGAAATGTTTTTTTTGTTTTTTGTTTGAAAGGCACAGGAAAGTTTGTTTATAGATTACCGTCTGCTATAAAAGAGCAGTGGTGCATCGTGTAGAAGGTACAGCAAGTTAATTTGATCGGACCAGGAAGTGATTTTTTATATGAATAAGATTGAAAAGGTGTTAAATCGTCTATGAGAAAATGATCACTGACATGTCACAAGAGCAGAATTCAGAGTCACACACATCACATGTCCATCATGTGGAGACACGGGACAGGTGTAGTCTGCTCTCATTGAATAAGGAGCCTTGTACAGGGAAAAACGCTCCCCGCCTCTCTCCACAGGGAGAAGGCATTTTTGTTTCAACGGTCCCCTCTCAAGAGCCACAGGGGGACACCCTCTCCTTTTTCTTCTCTCAGTCCCTTTCTCCTACTTCTTCAGACTTTTCTCCTCTTTCCTCGCTGCCATCCCTCTCTATCTTTCTTTCCCTATCATTCCTTCGTTCCCCTCCCTCACATCTGACACATCCATTTTCTTCCTCTTCCTCTTCTTCACCCTCCCCTCCACTTCTCTCCCCTCCATCTCTCCCCCTCCTCTTTCCCTCGCTCCTCCCTCACACCTCCCTTCTCTTCCTCTTTTTTCTACTTCGTTATCAACTGGGTCAACGCCCAATCAAAGCAATGTGGTGTCCCTGTATTCAGTGCCTCCAGCACAGGGCACCCTGTCTATCCCAAGCACAGTACAAACATTGCCAGTCATTATATCAGGAGAAGAAAGTGCAAATCTCCCTACACAAAACGCTGCATGTAGCCCCCAGACACAACAGCTAGCAGAGCCCACAGCCATGGCTTTACAGGAGGGAAGTGTAGCTACAGACACAAATGAGGAACCTCAGTGCCGAGCAGGGCTGCCAGCATGGAACCATGACACTGATCCACCGCAGCCTCAGCAAGGAAGAGGGAAATCCCCATGCAGCAAGACAACTTTTAAGCCCAAATCTCACCCAGTATATGCACCAAGCACACCATGCCACTTCTCATCTGATGAAGATGAAGACACAACGTCATACATGCTGCCCAATACTAGGGAAGAAAACACACAAGCACCAATAGAGCAGGGACAGGTAGAGGCACCATCCTATGAGCCCTTCATCCCAAGCCAGGTGATCAGTATGCTGCCAGACCCAGGGATACACCCCATGCCATTTTGCCAAAAAATGCAGCAGAGCCAGCGAACGTATGCAGCAGCCTGGATTGATCTCTGGACCGTAATAGAAATAAAAGCAGGTGATGCATTCTGGCCAATTATGAGAGAACACTTCAAGCTTCCAGCAGAGTTAGATGCGTATGCCTGGGAGACAGGACCAAAGCTAATTGAGCAGCTCAGAGAATGGGCCAAAAGCAGACTGACAGGACAAACTCTCAGCCTACATGACATGAGTCAAGACAAGACAGAGTCTGTGGAGAAGTTCCATGACAGAGTGATGCAAGTGTTTCAAGATTTGGGCCTCATTACCCATGATCAGACACACAGACGGATGTTGGCACAGGCTTTTGTGCATGGACTGAGAGAACCAATCAGGAAACCACTGGTAGTAGCCAGGCCTGAGTACACGTCAATAGCAATGGATACCCTGCTCGCAGTAGCAAAAAGGATTGAGTCCCACCTGGACAGAAGGGATGTCCAGTGTTACAAAAGTGGCGAGTTTGGTAATTTCCGGAACCGGTGCAGAACACCGACTTCGCCCAGAAGAAGAAGAAACACAGAAAGCAGTGAAGAACCCTGTCCATAGGACAGGAGCACACCAAGTCCACAGGGAACCCCACCAGTGGGACCAATATCCTGAGAGTGGATGGCGTAGTCAGATCTTTTCTTGTGGAACTCCGCAACCTCACCTATCTATCAGAATCTTCTGCATCCTGCATGGGAATTGATGGTCAAGTCAGACATTTCCAGATTATGAAGCCCCTGAGCGTGTGGACTCAGCCTGAACACTCCATCATGTCCCAGTTTGTTGTGTCAAAGACCTGCACCCTCAACCTATTGGGAGTGGACCTACTGCAGAAGCTGAAAGCGACCAGAGTGTTCCAGGAAGATGGGACCATGACACTTTCTTCACCCCTGACCCAAGAAGAAACCTCAAACAACCACACTGCAGACCTATCACAGGAGGTGCTGGACATAGTACCAGAAAAGCCACTCCATCACCCAGAGTCAAGATGTCTCTGACCAACTGAAGGTCTAAGTGAACTCGCCTAAGAAGACGGCCTGAGAACTTTGACATTGGCCAGGATATTCAACTCAAGAAGGACCCTACTCACTTCATGGAATAGCAACACCTCATCCGGCTCCAACGCCAGAGGTTCATCTTTTGCAAACACCAGGAGGTGCCCCCTGCAATCAACCAGTTCACCCAGGCCCTAGACCGGCAAAAGGCCACTCAGCTCTTCAAACTTGTGCGCAAATACTGACCTGAGCCCGTGCTGAGAAAAAAGCAGCCGGTGAAGTAGACATCCCAACAAGAAGACCCCCTGTGGCCAGAGCAGGTGCTAACACAGTGACTGCCTTGGTGGAGAACAAGAAAGCCAGCTGGTCGTCATCTCTCATGATGTGGATCCTAGTAGACGCTTGCTTTCCCGCCAGCTTTGTGCCGGGAGATGGGAGTCCCCTGCCGCATACCGAAGGACAAGGCCAAACTGGGCTGCCTCGCCCATCGGAATCAATACCAGCTTTCCACAGTAAAGAAAAAGACTGTAAACCCCACTGAGTTCAGAATGGTGCAAGGCCTGGAGGCCGTGAAAGAGGCTACGGTATTTGAAACCCCAACAGTGCTGAACCGTCACACTCTGCTCTCAAAAGTCCCAGTCACCACAACGGTATTCACGGTGATCAACCTGGCCAGTGCCTTCTTCAGTGTTTCCTCTCCACCTGGAGGCCTGTCTTCACGCACCAGTGACCATATGGACAGTGTTGCCTCAAGGTGCTCAGAACAAGCCCATCAAGTTTCACCAAGACAATGTCCTCCATCCTCGTCAACTGGATTGCAGAATATGCAAGAGTCACTCTTCTACAACACGTGGATGACCTTCTCTTTTGTGTGGTTGACATCGATACCTGCACAGTCCATTCCTTGTCTCTCCTACTCTACCTGGAAGAACAGCAACGCAAGGTCTGGAAGAACAAAGTCCAGTGATGTCAGAAGCAAGTTACATCCCTGGGACACTGTATTGCCCACCAGACGAAACACCTGTCAAATGACTGGAAGACCACTGTGGAAAAGATGGCTCCCCCAACAACTCCAAAAATGCTGCAGGCCTTCCCTTGTCTAGTGTCGTATTGCAGAACCTGGATCCCTGATGCCTCAGTCCTAATGCAGCCTCTGTGTGCTTGCATCAACGCAACCCCACTCGTTCTATCAGACGTAGCCTTCAACTCATTCAGGAGATTGGAAGAACTTCACAGTCTCAGCACCAATACCAGGCCTACCTGACTACGAGAAGTCTTTCCGTCTACCTGATGGAAGAAAGAAGGTCATGCTACTGGAGTCCTGACACGGATTCACGGGGGAAAACAGAGACTTTTAGGCTGCCTCTCAGTCCGCTTGGATCCAGTTGCAAGAGGAGCACCCTCCTGCCTGATGGCAGTATCTGCAGCACACACCTTCCTGGACAAGGTTGCTGACATCACTCTTGGACAGCCACTGGAAACTCTCACTCCACACGACATCTTGGCAATCTTCAATCAAGCTCAACCAACAATAATCTCCCCACCCCCAGGCATCTTTGTGGCGCCTCTATCGCCTTTGTCTCATAATGTCACCGTCTCCAGACCTACAGTCCTCATCCCGGCTATCTACTCCCACTCCCAAGGGGGATACAATATGGACTTTCCAGAACAAAATTTACAGAATTTATCCTCTACTTGGATGGCTCCAGATTTGCAGATGATGAAGAAGTTTCCACACAGGAAGTACAGTGACCAGCAATCAAGAAATCCTGTGGTCCAGAAGTCTGTCACCTAGCCTGTCAGCCCAGGAAGCAGAACTGATAGCGCTGTCGAAGGCCTGCCAGATGGCAGAAGGCAAGACTGCAAACATCTACACCGACTACAGGTACTCGCATGGCATAACACACGACTTTGGGCCCATCTGGGCTACAAGGGACTTCATCACAGCAAACGGGACAACCGTGAAGCATCATGGAGCCTTCAGGGACCTGCTGGGTGTACTCCAACTTCCAAAATGGTGGCAATTTGAAAAATTAAAGTGCATGGAAAACTGAGAACAGAAGAGGCGTGAGGCAATAACATGGCAGACATGGCAGCCAAAGAAGCGGCCAAAGGAAGACAACATGGAGAAGTGGGAGAGGTCGTAGAGCCGGACGGCTACTACATGACGATTGAAGACAAGAAACCTGACAAAAAGACGTCCTGGGATCTGCTCAAGAAGTTGCAAGATCAAGCTCCAAAAGGAGAAGAGCTGAATGCAAAAAAAGCAACACGTGAAGAAGGAAGGCTATCAATAATGGACCTCAAACTCTGCCTACCACAAAGTATGCACCCTATGGTGGTCCAATGGGCACATGGAACCACACCCTTACTGCTTACTGGTTCGCTTCAGGGATCTCCACCCTAACAGCCAAATTCACCAGCAGCTGTCTGACCTGCGGCAAATGCAAGCCTGGACGTGTGGAAGAAAGTCCCCCTCACCTCATCTGGCAAGACCACTCTACCAGCTTCAGAGGATCCAGATAGACCACATCCAGATATCGTCAAGTGAAGGATTCAAATACGCCATTGTGGTCAAAGAAGTATTTTCAAGATGGACAGAAGCGTTCCAAGTCAGCAAAGACTACTGGAAAGCAGCTACTTTCGGAAAATAGTGTGCAGATACGGGGTTCCAGAAATGACAGAAAGTGATCCGGGACCCGCATTCACTGCTAATCTGACACAAGAGATCTGGTTAGCAGTAGGGTCAGATTTAGGCCTACACACTCCTTACCACCCCCAGAGCAGCGGGAAGGTAGAAAGACTGAACGGAACACTTAAGAATAGGATGCTGAAAATTGCCCAAGAGACACGCAAACCATGGCATGAGACACACCCCCAATTGCACTGTTTAGCGTGAGACCCAGAAAAGCTGTCACCATGCGAAATTTTGTTTGGGTCTAGTCCCAAGTTAGGTGCATTTTTTCCTTCAGCAGCAGAATATGCAAAATGATATCTTGTTTGCTTATGTAATTGAATTGGTCAAAAACTAATGTCCATTCTCGAGTTTTTCTCTTCACTGCCAGATTTGATGGTCCTGTCCAAGAGCCCCAGATGACACCAACCTCTGTGTAACTAGAGGGAAAGCCTGCTTGGATCCACGTATCGCATTGCAAGGAAGCTCCCGTACCAGGAGAGACACCTAAGCCATGAAGGATGTCGTGGATGCTCTGACTGACCAGACAGATGACCTACCTGATGAAGAATACACACGTTTTTTCTGAACATGCAGTTAAATAAAGAGACTATGATTGCAAACACATAAACCCCCGACAGGGACAGTCCTCCTGACCGCCCATTTGCGAAAAGTCTGTATTCGGTGGGGGAGGCATGCACAAGGCATATCTCAACCTGCCGGCAGCACAAAAGAGTTGCAGCGCTTTGGGACAGGAGCAGGTTTTTAGGGCAAGTGGTATCTAAGGGGGGACTGTCATGGAAATATATATGTATTCCATATATATTCAAAGTATATTCATATATATGCATTCACAGTTAGATAGATCTCACTTGCTAAAAATCCTGTGCTCACACATCTATGCAAAAAGCTGATGCCAGCTATAATCAGTCGTTAAAGACGACCGTGGCCTTCATAAGGTACAAGTACAGAAAGTCTTAATAGATATCTATTGTTTTCTTTACTAGTCATGCAAGAAAGCTAGGGCAAAAAACAAAAACAATAAATCTGCAACTTCAGCCCTTTTATCATAATTATCATACTTATACTAAAACAACCAATAACCTAGCAGCTTTTAATTGTATGTTAATTGACTAACCAGCCCCTTTTTGTAAACGTATAAAACCTTGAATAAATAATAAACTGGTGGTCTTGACGAACTGCTACACTGACACTTCCGTGTGGACAGTTTTCATTTCGTTCTGAGCGCTCAAAAAGACATTTAATAGAAAATTGGGAACAGAAGCAGCAAACACTGCAGGATAGATTTATCCTAATTAAATTTCCAGAACATGTTGTGGACTGATTTCTCGAGTACCGCTCACACGACTGGTAATAATGAATAGATTGCAACAGACAGGAGACAGCAGTTGTCAACTATGGTTCAAAATTACCTCTCCTTCCCTATCGATATTCTCCCTCACAATTCATTCCCCTTTGACTACTGGGCCTGTAAACTGGACACCTGGCCTGAATTGGCACAATATGCCTTACAGGAGCTCGCTTGCCCTGCTGGTAGTGTGCTATCAGAAAGAGTCTTCAGTGCTGCTGGATCAATCCTGAGAGGAAGAAGGACCCGGCTGTTGACTTTTAGAAAAGTCGAGCCGACCGAAACCCGACTCGACCCTCTCGGAGGCAAAGTCGCTCATCTCTACCTTTCATCAATGAGAAGCAAAGGAGAGCCATGCTGAAGTTTACCAAAGACCATAAGGATTGGACCATAGAGGAATGGAGTAAGGTAATCTAATCTGATGAGTCTAATTTTCAGCTTTGCCCAACACCTGGTCGTCTAATGGTTAGACAGAGACCTGGAGAGGCGTGCAAGCCACAGTGTTTTGCACCCACTGTGAATTTTGGATCGGTGATGATCTGGGGATACTTCAGCAAGGCTAGAATTGGGCAGGTTATTTTTTGAGAAGGACGTATGAATCAAGCCGCATACAAGGTTATCCTGAAAAACACTTGATTCCTTCCGCTCAGGCAATGTTCCCCAACTCTGAGGACTGGTTTTTCCAGCAGGACAATGCGCCATGCCACACAGCTAGGTCAATCAATGTGTGGATAAAGGACCACCACATCAAATCCCTGTCATGGCCAGCCCAATCTCCAGACCTGAACTCCATTGAAAACCTCTGGAATGTAATAAAGAGGAAGATGGATAGTCACAAGCTATCAAACAAAGAAGAACTGCTTAAATTTTTGTACCAGGAGTGACATAAGGTCACCCAAAGCAGTGTGAAAGACTGGTGGAAAGCATGTCAAGACGCATGAAAGCTGTGATTAAAAATCATGGTTATTCAACAAAATATTGATTTGAGGTCTGCAATCACTGCATTTTTTGTTATTTTGACCATTTCTCATTTTCTGAAAATAAATACAAAATTTATTGTGTGGAAATTCGGAGACATGTTGTCAGTAGTTTATAGAATGAAAGAGCAATTTACAGTTTACTCAAAAATATACCTATAAAGAGAAAATCAGACAAACTGAAAATTTTGCAGTGGTCTTTTAATTTTTGCCGAGCTGGTATATATATTGCCCCTGAAAAAGTGATGGAGAATGAAATGACTAAAATCCTGTGGGATCCAGATGGATAAGCAGGTGTTGGCTAACCAACCAGACATTGTGATAGTAGACAAGGATCCGAAGACAGCAATGATAATAGATGTGGCAGTGCCAAGTGACAGCAACATCAGAAAGAAGGAATATGAGAAGCTGGAGAAATACCAGGGCCTCAAAGGAGAACTGAAGAAGATGTAGAAGGTGAAGGCAGGGCCAACGTCAGCACCCAGCATACCTGGGCAAGTGCCGGGGCCCTGAGCAGGCGGGGGGGCCCATTCGCCGTCGGGCACCCCGGCGCCCGTTAGCGGTGTCAGCGCCGCCACTGGGCCCCCCCGCTTGCTCAGGGCCCCGGCAGCAGCCGGCGCAATACTTACCTCTCCCCGTGCCTCCGCTGCTGCAGCTCCGGGCTCCAGGGGGCGCCTGCGCCAGCGCTTCCTCTCTCACAGCAGTGCCGCTGAATGACGTCATCATTCAGCGGCCTGCTGTGGCAGAGAGGGCGCAGACGCAGGACAGGTGAGGTGTGTGTGTATGTGAGAGAGTGCTGCGGTGCTGTCTGTGTATGTGTGATGGTGGTGGGGGAGGCAGTGATGGTGGTGAGGAGGCAATGATGTTGATGGGGAGGCAATGATAATGATGATGATGGGGAGGCAATGATAATGGGGAGGCAATTATGATGATGATATTAATGGGGAGGCAATGATGATGATGATGATGGGGAGGCAATGATGATGTTGGGGAGGCAATGATAATGGGGAGGCAATTATGATGATGATGATGGGGAGACAATGATGATGATGATGGGGAGGCAATGATGATGATGATAATGGGCAGGCAATGATGATGATAATGGGGAGTCTTTCCACAGCGCCCTTTCCTGAGCCGTAACAGTGCAGAACGCAGCACAGTGTAGAGGAGAGCTCCATATTTTGTATGGAGCATTATATGGGGACCAGTATCCTGTATGGAGCAATTTATGTGGTCCAGTATTCTGTATGGAGCATTATATTGGGTCCAGTATTCTGTATGGAGCATTATATGGGGGATGGGGGGTGACATGCTGCATGGGGTGTTGTATGGGTGATGAGGGGGAGACTATGTGGTGCCCATAATATTGTATGGAGGACTGTACTGTCCAGTCTGTACTGTGCGCTGTGAGGATTTGGCGTTTTTTGAGCTATTGTACAATTTACAATAGGTATCAGTCATGTAATGGAAGAAGTGAAGTATTTGGCATTGTACTATACCCATATTTATCTGCAGTATCTGTGCATCATGAATCGTGGTGTGTGTTAAGGGGGCCCACTGAGACGCTTTCGCCCGGGGCCCATAAAAACCTGGAGCCGGCCCTGGGTGAAGGCAACAGTGATTCCAGTGGTGATAGGAGCACTTGGAGCAGTGACCCCTAAGTTGTAAGAATGGCTACAACAGATCCCAGGAGCAACATCTGAACTCTCTGTCCAGAAAAGCGCAATGCTGGGAACAGCTAAGATCCTGCGCAGAATGCTCAAACTCCCAGGCCTCTGGTAGATGACCCGAGAATTAGAAAGGACAACAAAGACTACCCCCAGTGGGGGTGAGAAGGAAGTTTTTTTGTATATATATATATATATATATATATATATATATATATGTATATATATACATATATATACATATATATATATATATATATATACATACACAGTACAGACCAAAAGTTTGGACACACCTTCTCATTCAATGATTTTTCTGTATTTTCATGACTATGAAAATTGTAGAATCACACTGAAGACACCAAAACTATGAATTTACACATGTGGAATTATACACACAGCCTTTATTCTTCGGGTCGGTAGCATTACAATACCAGATTTATATCGGGTTTTTATGTTTGGTTGCTGTCACACAATAAAAGACGCTTTTTATTGCAAAAAATGGTTTTGGCATCACCAAATTTTGAGAGCTATATTTTTTCCATATTTTGACCCACAGAGTCATGTTATGGCTTGTTTTTTTGCGGGATGAGCTGACATTTTTATGGGTACCATTTTCGAGCACATGATATGTTTTGATCGCTTTCTGTTCCGATTTTTGGAAGACAGAATGAACAAAACCAGCAATTCAGGAATTGTTTTTTTCTTTTTTTTTATACTGTTCTACATGTGGTAAGATTGGTAAGGCAGCATTATTCTTCGGGTCAGTACGATTACAGCAATACCCAATTTCAATCATTTTTTTTATGTTTTGACGCTTTTATACAATAAAAAATATTTTATAGAAAAAATATTTATTTTTGCATTGCATTACTCTGAAAGCTATATCTTTTTTATTTTTCTGCTGATAAAGCTGTATGATGGTTTGTTTTTTGTGGGACAAGAAGTTTTCAGCAGTACAAATTTTAGCTACATTTGTCTTTTTGATCGTGTTTTATTGCACTTTTTGTTTGTCGTTATGATGATAAAGCATTGTTTTTTGCCTCGTTTTTTATTGAAATTTATTAAAGGTGATCACTGAAGGGGTTAACTAGTGGGATTTTTTTATAGAGCGGGTCGTTACAGATGCGGCGATATCAAATATGTTTATTTTTATTGTTCTTCTTTTATTTACATAAATAAATGTATTTATTGGAAAATATTTGTTTCTTATTTGGGGATTTAAAATAAAATATTTTTACACTTTAACTTTTTTTTTTGTTACTTTTTTCATTGTCCCAGTATGGGACATTACTTTATTACATCAGATCGCTGATCTGATGTTCTGCAATGCATCTGCACTGCAGGGCATTAGACCAGGATCTGACAGGCAGGGAAGGAGGCGTCTCAGGTCCTGCTGTCTGCAGGGACTGGGAAGCCACCTGCATTACAGGATCCGGAAGGACCATCAGGACAACGCGATCGCATCGCATTGTCTTGATGGAAGCCCGCAGGGAGCGCCCTCCCTGCACAATGCCCTTCCATGTCGCTGTCACTGCTGACAGCGGTATCAGAGGGGTTAAATGCCCCGATTGGTGCTAGCTGACACCCGCATCCGATCGCTGCGGTGCTTAGCGTGAGGCTGCACGATCGGTGCGCTGTACTAGTACTTCTGTTTGCTGAAACGCAGTTCACATAGAGCTGTACTAGTATGGCACATGTCGAGAAAGGGTTAAAAATAAAAATAAACACCTAAGATGGAATACTCAGGAAAGCAGCAGATATAAAATAAAAGCTTTGACCTTGTAGCATTTAAGCAGTTGAACAGCAGAGATCAGATCTAGCTCTGATCACTGCTGATAGAGACTGGTGAAGATTGTGTAAGGAGGAAGACCGGGCTGCGAGTACCTGCACAATGCCAAATCCGGAACTGTCGAGGCTGCGTCTGGTTTTGCCAGAGGGATAGAATGAGGAATCGTACAGGACCCTTGACCTGTTGAGAGGGGGCATGGCAAGGCTGGGCAGGGAACAGGAAGCGTGGGAAAGGACTTCAGTTTCCCGCTGGCTGAGAGGAGACAAGTGTGTGCATCGCGAGTGGCAGTGCGGAGCCAGGACTCAGCAGAGGACACGTGAGGGCCCCGCAGAGTCAGTGACTACTCAGAATGTCGGGCGCCCAGCCATCCAGCCATAGAGCATACGGTGCTCGCATTGGGAAGCGAGTGCCAGGTGCCGGACTGTGAGACTGTGAGCATCATTCCATCCGGTTCACAGGAGTGCGGCGGAACACATACCGGTAGAGACTTCCACCCCATTGCCTATTACAGCTTTGCAAATTGATGGACTAGGGGCTAAACTGGCAAAACCGGAGACCGCCCTTTGCCGCCAGAAACTTATTCGTGTGTTGGCGGGCGATGCCTGAAAACTTCATATCAGTCGTTGCTGATTCTAATACCCCCCCAGCGGACTGCCTGAGGCTGAGGAGCACAGAGACACAATAAGTTTAATAGTTTGTGTTACATTACAATCCCTTTTGTTGATTTCCCTATTGCCTCCCTGGGAGGAGTACCCTTATTATTAAAATTAAACTGTTTTACTGTTAACCCTTGCTTTGCCTTTGCAGCGTTACAGCATCCCGTAACCTGCTTACAGTTGTGTAACTCAACTGGCACCTGCTTGATGTGAAGCAGGCTCCGCTCTTGAGCCAGTTCCATACACCAACACCAACGTGATTGAACAAATGGCCCTCACTAATAGAATCATAGGGAGTTCCAGGACTAGTTACTCTCTGCTTTCTGGGCATATCCAGATTCAATATTACAGGAAATCTGCTCTCATGTTCTTGTTTTTCTGCATTTTCAGGTGCCAAGTTCTGTATCATTATTCGGTATATTAATTACCTTGGTCCATTCCATAACATTTCAGTCTGTATTTCCTGTGCTACTTTCTCACAGTTGAGGACTTTTTTCACTATTATTAAATAAATATATTCTGTGTGATTTTCCTAGCTTTGCCTTAGCTGGCCTTGCCTTCTATTCTTGATATTTGTTTCAGATGTGAAGCCAGAAATGTTTAGCCGTAACTGTCATCCAAAATATCTGTAGCGCATGTTTATGAGGTGGTTAGCGTTATTAAATAATTTCTCAAATGCTTTCAATTCCTTTCTGATCTTAAGAATATTGCTTAGGTTAAGACTTTACTTTTTTGAGGGGGTTTATATCGTGAATGAAAAATTAGAGATTGTGATTTAGGGGCAGTTTGTGAAGTGCTAAGCCTGAGCCTCACCCACTTCATACCAAAAGTATGACTGAGCCCCAAGTTCAGCTCCAATTTCCTTTTTGAACCAATTTGACACATTTCTCGAAATGAATACTTGTTTGATTACAGATTGCAATTGTTAATATTCCAAAGGCAAAGAGATACAAAAATGAGACCAATATAACATGGTTCTCATTGGTTTCCTTGAGATAGCCCAACAACAACCGGTTGTCCAGGAGGTAAGACATATACAAAAAGATTGCATTGTGGTCAAGACTACAATCAGTAATTTTTGGGCCCCATACAGCCAAGAAACCTGGGTCTCTACTCGCATTCATAATCAGGGAATGAGGCAATAAAAAGTGTTGAGAGGGAGATGGGGTGAGACACAAATGGGGGGTGGAGGGCTCTGTGCTAACAGTATGTGGGCAGGGACTCTGTTAGAAGGTAGGAAGAAAGACTCTGAGACGAGTGGAAGAATGGAAAGTGGCAGGGTCTCAAGGTAGTCCAATGGTGAGATGCAACATTGTGTTATTGGAAGGTCAGGAGGGAGACGGTCACTCACCAAGATACAGTGATGGTGGTGACTTCTGACTTCTACAGACTGTGTGGTAGTGACCCATGCTGCAGCTAGGGGGCGCTGTATGTGCTCCTCAAGATATGCATGGAGACATGATTGGGATGGTAAAACAGTCTCCGGCATTGTTGTGAATGGCAGGTATGTGTCGCAGAGGTCCTCTGCGCTGTAAGCCAGTAATGTGGTTCTGGGACTTGTAATCCTACAAGAGTTCTGTTTATTTTACTAGGGTGGCTTACAGGGTTAGCCGGAGAGCTGGGTGGGACTGGCTAACCACACATACACCGCCCACTTTATGGTTGTGAGTTTTGAGGACCTGTGATGAGGTCATGAGCATGTGACCAGACCATGTGCTCCATATCTCACCTGTGAGAGAGGCTACAGGTATGTAAGGAAGCGTTGGCACATGGAGAGTGAGTGGTCAGTGTTTGGGAGTCTGCCAGGTTGGACAGACTTCCATGTGTCCAGGGTGGACACCACAGAGTTCCTGTGTGTGTTGAGGCTTCAGGACCGAGCCTTAAGTACTGGACACTTGTACTATGTTTTGCCTGAGCTAAAGGCTATTTCTTTCCTGTTTTGAGTTGTGGGTTTGTGGAGCAATAAACCCCATTAACTTTTTAAAGGAACGTGCCTCCTGATTGCCTCCCGTCGCAGCTGAGTGAGTAAAATCCTTACAATTGGTGCTAGACTGTGGGCAACGGTCCAAGAAGCACATGTTGCAGTGCTGGTTGTCAGGAGCCAGAGGAGTGGACGGTCTGACAACTGTGAGTGTTATGCTGACCGGGGGCATTGAGAAGTGAGCAGTGATTATAGGATACCTCTGAGGTTAAGAGGGATCCGGGAACCTGCGTGGCCAACAGGTAATGGAATGGAGTCCGTGGTATACTGACCGGGGTCAGGAAGAGACTTTGCAATCAGGTTTGTGGGATACCTCTGAGGAGAAGAGGTGTCCTGGAACCTGTGTGGCTGAGTGTGTAACAGACAGGAGTCTGTGTTATGCTGAACGGGGTCAATGAGAGACTGTGTATTTTTTTAAGACACATATGAGGTGTTTGCTGTGACTCGGCGGGGTCACAAAGTTTTTTTTTCTCTTTTCTTTCTTTTAACTTGCTGTGGCTCGGTGGGACCACGAAGGTGACAAGTGGCTGGCTGTAACTCGGCGGGGTCACGAAGCTTGCTGTGGATCGGCGGGTCCACGAAGTCTGTGGTGCGGAGCCAAGCAAGGACTTGTGTGAGTTGTAGTTGCGGCAGCAGATTGCAGCAAGAGGTTCTGCAGCAGCAGGAGCTGCAGTAGCACCCGAAGGAGCCTCAATGTGGGGAACTGTTGGGGCAGATAGACTGCCGTGCACAGGCGTGAGGGGCCTGTAGAGGGACATGGGGAATCCATGGCGTGCACCTCAAGGAGGAATGGTGGCCCACAAAGGGGTGGAGTCCTGAAAAGGGGCGGTGACCCAAACAGGGCTGGTGACCCAAAAAGGGGTGGGGTCCCTAAAGGGGGTGGTGGCCCAAAAAGGGATGGAGTCCCAAAATGGTGCGGTAACCAAAACAGGGGTGGTGGCTCAAAAAGGGGCGGAGCTTCCAAAAGGGGTGGCACCGGTTACCTCAGTAGACATGGCTGAGGAACAGTGGTGTGTGTGTTATTCTGATTCCGCATGTGGCATAGACTTCCCGTTTGATGACAGCCCACAGGTGTGTACTGTGATGTTACATCGGGAAGGATTTTCTGGACGGTTGGACTCAAAGAGTCAGGTGACTCTGACAGGAACTCCTTTCGTTCTCTGTCTGACTGACAAAAAAGTCAAGGTTTGCTGTATCCATGGGCTCACTGTGGACTATATTGTGGACAGAGTGATGCTTGATATGTCCAAAAGTGTCAAGTGTCAAGATAGCAGTATAACACTGAACTTATTGTACCCCTTTGAGAGGGATCGGGACTTCATATTGTTTGAAGATGTATGGGAAGTTGATGAAGTGTGGGGTTGCTCAGAGGAGAGACCGAATGACCCTAAGGGAGACCCACCACAGCAGGTGGCTGTAGTGGTTCCGGGTGATGGGGTGTATAAAAAGGAGATAGCGACACCTAAGGTTGATAGTCCCGAGTTCCGGGTGACTGGAAGAAAGTGTGGGTCAGACCGACTCAGAGACTTTGGGCTGACCAAACGTGTGACCGTGGAAAACGGGGTAACTCTAGAAAATGGGTCCAACACCTGTTTAAGTGGGGACTTGCTGTTCCAGGATGACAGAGTGAGTGGGGGTGACTCCAATTCAGTCTGTGACTCGAATACAAGGGAAAGCGAGTGCAGTAGAGTAGAGCCGAATAAATATGACAGATCTTCCTCTCGTCACCGGGGATGCGGGGGCCGCCGAAAGTCGGGACAGGCTACACCCTCTGAGAAGAGAGATGAGGAGGAAGAGTCAGGGTCAGGTACAGATCAGGTTACTGTCCTTGATAAGGAGGTCACTGTATCACTGACAAATCCCTGCACAGAGGTAGGGCTGGAATTAGAACAGACCTGTAGTAGACCCACATCTGCAATGCCCGGAAAGGGTGAAATGGCTCAGTATGATGAAGGCTCCAGAGTACCAGATGCTGCAAAGGTGGAGTACTGTGAAGTTACCAAGAGTCGAGAGACAGTTGAACCTGCAGATGCAGGAACAGGCTGAACTCTGAAGAGGCAGAGTGTAGGGGGGCAAGAGAGCCCATCTGAATATCTAATTAAAGAAGTGATGGTGCGACATGTGCTGGCTAAAAGAGAGTAGGACCATGAGTTAGAGCTGCTTAAAGAGACAGTGAAAGAGACAGTCGAGCGAGAAAGGGTCCTAAGACAAGTGATTGAGCACAGAGTGGATGAGCTGGAGAAGGAAGTCTCTAAGCTCAGAGGTCACTTGTCAGCATGTCAGACTATGAACAAGGCCCTATTGAAAGATACGGAGGTGCTCAGAGAGGCACAAGAGAAGCATCAGCAGGAGCTTCTCCAGAGAGAGAATGAGCGTCACTGCTTGGCAGAGGAGCTAGATAAAGTTCTCCGAGAGCTCAAGATAAAGGAGGCTAATGCCCAATTCCAGAAATACACGGAGGACCGGGTAGTCGAATTGTCGTGCTCTCCCTATCTGTTTGCAATGAAGGAGAATGAGCTGAAGAGGCTGAACCAAGAAGGGGCCTCCACGGAGGAAGAAATCCAGCAGGGGAAGTGCCACGCAGATGGCCACACAAGAAATGTCGATGTCTTGGAAAACTGCGCTGACGCTCAGGACGAGGAGGTCCAACAGTATATTCAAGAAGGGGAGACTTCGCTTTTCAAGTGTATAATAGAGATACCCGAAGACATGTGAGAAGCATGTGCCATTGAGGATGTGCAAGAGGCCTTCAGAAAGGCAATAGAAGCATGTAGTGTGAACTGGGCACCAGAGACGAAGCAGTTGGTCATACTGTCAACTAGGGAAGTCACAGTGATGTGGGTGGCTCTCCTGAGAGATATGCATCTACAATGCCTCCGAACGAAATAGATGATCATGTGAATGAATAAGGAAGCCGCTCGACGTCTGGAGCAAGCAAGAAAAGCTCAAAGTCAGCAAGACATAGTTCAAGTGCCCAGAGGTCTGGTGAGGAAAGTCATCGGAAGACTTGTAAAAATGATGCAGGAAATGGTGAATAGGTCCGGTGTGATGAGAGTGAGGATTCCGGCTGATGACGAATCCCAGGTTGTGAGTGAAGATGGGATGGTTGCATTCCTCGTTGTCGGATCCATGGAGAGCCTTGGGAATATCCGGATGCTCCTGGACTATCGCGTGGCATACCTGAAAGAAGTAGAGCAGCTTAGACTTGAGAAGGAGCAGATCAACAGGGAGCTGCAAGAAATGGGAAGAAGACGGCCGCCGCCTTCAACTCGCGGCATAGAAAGGCGAAGAGGTTCGCTTAAGACTGGAAGTCCTCAAGCTGGAGCTAATAGAGGACATAGGTGGCCTGATGGTAGAAGCAGTGATGCCTCAGTTAGCTCAGGGCTGAGTGACCTAAGCAGGAGACCCTGTAGTGGACAAAATGACAAAGAGTCAGACCAGACAGGACGTATTGGTGCAAGGGGATTGCAATACCGTACTGACCGCTGGGGATGCGGGTGGTCTGACAAGGGGGCATCCCTATCAAAGGATGTGACAGAGTCAGATGATGGATGCCTTCAAAAGGGTTCAGTAGCAGGGCCCGACTTTGACAGACCATTTAACTGTCAGAGACGACCGAGAAGAGTCTCTGGTCGGGTAATAGAAAGTGCCAAGCCCCACGGCTTTAGGCAGAGGGGGGAGATATGTGAGGTAGTGACCCATGCTGCAGCTAGGGGGTGCTGTATGTGCTCCTCAAGATATGCATGGAGGCATGATTGGGATGGTAAAGCAATCCCGGCATTGTTGTGAATGGCAGGTATGTGTCACAGAGGTCCTCTGCGCTGTAAGCCAGTAATGTGGCTCTGGGACTTGAAGTCCTACAAGAGTTCTGTTTATTTTACTAGGGTGGCTTACAGAGTTAGCCGGAGAGCTGGGTGGGACTGGCTTACCACACATACACTGCCAACTTTATGGTTGTGAGTTTTGAGGACCTGTGATGAGGTCATGAGCATGTGACCAGACCATGTGCTCCATACCTCACCTGTGGGAGTGGCTACAGGTATGTAAGGAAGGAGTTGGCACATGGAGAGTGAGTGGTCAATGTTTGGGAGTTTGCCAGGTTGGACAGACTGCCATGTGGCCAGGGTGGACACCACAGAGCTCCTGTGTGTGTTGAGGCTCCAGGATCGAGCCTTAAGTACTGGACATTTGTACTGTGTTTTGCCGGAGCTAAAGGCTATTTCTTTCCTGTTTTGAGTTGTGGGTTTATGGAGCAATAAACCCCATGAACTTTTTAAAGGAACGTGCCTCCTGATTGCCTCCCGTCGCAGCTGAGTGAGTAAAATTCTTACAAGACTCTAAGATTTTCTTTCACCATAGTGCTCTTGGCCGAAGTCTCCACTTCCTCTTCACATGCGGCACCTATATAATCTGTGTAAACTCCAGACAAGATGCAAAAATCAACTCATACCTCAAACCCCAATGGATCACCCGCCAGGGCTGTGGGGGTACTCCGTACCAGCCCGGTGTCTTAAAGGGATGTGTCACAGTGGCGGTGACATGGTCCGTGGGGAATATTTACAGGGGTTGATAAAGAGTTTGTATTGAAGTGTTCGTGACTCCACCTGTGGTTTCTGGTCAGAAATGACCAGCGATGCAGTGCAGAACCTCTGGGACTGGTGGTGTGATGTAGCAGAGTTCTAATAGCTCTCCACAAACAGAGCTTGTTGTCCCAGGGCAGGAGTATGATGTAGAGGATAATGGTGTCGGTAGATGTAGCAGTGCTGAGTGAGTGCCGCAGAAAGAACTTGAGGGGGACACAGTCAGATGCAGTTTCCAAAGCTTTACTCACAGTTGGTGTGCATGCAGGTACCCGCTTGGTGCCACGTCCTCCAAGTAAGGAATCCAGCCAACTTCCACGTAGATGGAGAACACCTGTCCAGAGCTCCCTGTTAGTATATGCCTTTCCTGGCCATCTCACTGTGCTGATTTCTACTCTTCCTCCTTCCCAGCACCACACAATCAGTGTCCCAGTCTAACAGCTGCGAATCCTGTCGGACAACGCGACCCAGGCATTTCCTTGATTCTATATAGCTGTCTTCCCGGAGAAGATAATTGTGGTTGTTGGCTGTGACCCCTAAAGTTGCCACAGCTGTCGGCTTGGTAGCTGAGTCCTGTTGTACACTCCACTAGGCTAGGGGCCGAGACCCTTCTGCAACCTGGATTTTCCCAGCTGACGTCCATCAGCCTGGAATGAGCCCCACAGGTAGCCACTGCTCAGCCGTGCCTCTAAGAAATCCCTTTTCCCTCCAGGGAACCTTCTGTCTGTCAGCAGCAACTCCAGACTAGGAGTCTGCTGCATGGTTCTATCTCTTCCTGCCTTCCCCTATGAGAAGGTTGCCTATGCACATCTTTCCCCTTCTTCCCCTACGGGAAGACTCTCTTTCTTTCCTCTATTCTCCTGTTCTAACCCTTCAGCTTCACCCACCATCTAACACCCTATCCTAGCTAGCAGGCAAGCGAAAGGAACTGCTACTAGTGTGTGAGATGGGTGCAGTGTTGTGTCAGAGCCAGGTTGGGTGTCTCCATCTTACCTGAAAGGTGAGCTACCACACCTCTGGTTGAGGTGCAGTACCTCTGTGGCGACTGGACCCTGAGGGGCACCACACCAACCAGACCTCTAAATTGATTCAGATTCTCAATCAGACCCACCAAATAAATTCAAGCTTCTTACCAGACAATAGCATACAATATATGCACTGCTTCTTGTACCCGAGACCTCTTCCAGCACTCTTGTCCCAGCATCAAGACAATGTGTGGCATAGTGTGACAGGAATATGGAGCAATGGAATGAGAATTCCCATGTTATCTATTGGATTTGATATGTCTAGTTACAAAATCTGTAGACTTCTGGGAAAGGTTCAGATTTCCTTTAAGTGTACAGGGGGATACCCAAAAGAAAAGGGCTCTCTTCTGGGTGTTACCTGTCTTCTCTCCAACACTGGGCTCTGCTTCCTCCTACCCGGTAGCCGATTCCCTTTGTACCAGTGCGCATCACCTCTGCTGTAAGAATGCCAGGCCTTTTAAGGCTGGCTTAGGAGGCTAGTTTACCACATTTCTAGGACTCTGTTTATTCCACAAGGCCAATCCACCTCTACTTTTCTCTGGGCTCTGTTTCAGTTCTTCCAAAGTGTGACCTCTAACAAAACAATTTTATGGCACTAAGGAGATATTCTCACACTTGCCTCGGTTACTAAAAAAATGCCCATCTGTCAACTCAGGTCTGCCGTCCCTGTGTGCTGTCTGCACACATGGGTCTGGTTCTTCATGGTGCATCTCTGTTCATTCAATTCTCCTGTTCCTGAGTCCTGTTCTGCCACTTCAAGGTGCCTAACTGCTGACCCAGCGCTGCTGTTCCCGTGAATAGTCCAGCATCAACTTACTTGTTCATCTGCATGGCTCTGCTATTCCAAGGTTCCACCTTCTCACTTGGCTCTACTGCATCACCGTGACTGCCTATCTACATGACTCTCATTTCAAAGTGCTGTACGCATATTTGTTTCTACTACATCAAGGTACCTGTAAGGTCACACAACGCTACTGTTCCATGGTGCCTGTGAGTCGCTCAGCCAGGGCCTGTGGGGTACTCGGCACCGAGCCCATTCACTTCAATGGGGGATGTCACGGGTAGCACAGCTCGGTCCGTGGCCCTGGGCGCTCACTAAAAAGGGGGATATTTACAGGGGATTAAAGTATGTACAGTTTGTTCGTGACGCCACCTGTGGTACCTGGTCAGGGTGACCAGCGCTGCAGGGTAGATCCGCTGAGGGGTTGTTACTGGGCAGCAAGGTGTTAAGTCTTCCACAGGCAAGACTGGATCCCTCAGGGTAAATGGCGGTGTAGGGGTGCAGGACGGAGAAGGGGTGCTTTCAGCCACAGGAGCAATAAGGCAGACACACACAAAAGTCTCTTTCTGTACCTTTACTGATGGTATAGTTGCAGACACGTCCCGGGAAGCTGGCAGGGTGGAGGATGCACGTCCAGTAATCCCACTGAGTAGGTGTAGGGCCTCCGTACTCCTGTATGTGTGAGTTTCTGACCTGTATGAAACGAAGTCTAACTCTGTCTTCAGTTATACGCCCGGCTGACTTTGTGGTGGAGCCTTCTCTTGGATAGAACTTAGTCTCTAATGGTTGCGCTGACCAGACTCCTGTTCTTCCTGACCCCGGTTACGTATCAGCACTTGTGGGCCCCTGCGACTTGAAGTCCCACAGGGTCTCCGGTATCTCCTACTAGTCGTGTAGATGCTAGCAAGCTCGGACCCGGTGTCCGGTTGTGCAGAGTAGAGGTAAGCGATCAATGCTGTTTCAACCTCTGTCACTCTCTTTTCCCTTCCACTCGCCTTTCGTCCTACTCCGACCCTTAACATAAGCACACTAGCAGTAGATAGCTGATTCTTCCTTCTCTTCACCGCTCTCAAAGCGTCGGCACGCTTGCTCGCTGAAACTATACTCAGTTGACTCAGTTATGACCAGGCTGAAGTGGCTATCTTCCTCCACTCTTACTGGCCTCCACACAATAAACTAAGCTGAAGCTGTAGTCTTCAGTCTTTCAATCACTGCTGTTCCCTTTCCCTCTTCTCCTTCTAATGCCCTGTCTGAAGCAGCTATCAGGACCTTCCGTCTAACTGATCTGTGCACACTTCAAGAGCTAACTTTCCACGCTCCAAGGAAACAAACAGTCTTTCAACGTTCTGAGGTAATCTGATCTGTGTCTGGACTCAGACTAACCTCTCACAGCCCTCCGGCTAATCAACTAATCTCATCTCACCCTGAGGTAGACTGACAAGATCTCACTCTGAGGTAGACTGACTGCTGTCCTCCACTACCCTTATATATATATACATACTCTTCAAGGGCTCCCTCTGGTGGCTTCAGGAAATAGTGAAGGTGTGAATATCAGGTGTGTGTGGGTTTACCTTCGGTGCATCCTCCTGGGTAAATGTGGCTCCAAGCGCAGCTGGGCTACACACCTGTACCCATATCCAGCTCTCCTGAGCCCTGCTGTTTCACATGCCATCCAGAAAATTCTTCCCTACTGTCCCATGCAGCTGCATTTGTCAATTGGCTGAGCTAGCTCTGCTGTTCGAAGTGTGGTCTAGCCGAATCATCTCTTCTTTATCAGTGCCTAAAATTTGTGCTACTCATTCAGACCGACCTCTTGGTGAATGCAGCTCACCAGGAGAGCCCATAACACTGAGGAGACAGGTAGAATAGACTATGGGGTGCTCACTGTGGACACTCCATTCCTTCACTGTGGACACTCCATTCCTTCACCTGGCGACCCCATACCTCACAGATATATCTTGAAAAAGGCAATGATATGCCGAAACATCGATGAATTGTACATATCTATATTCATGAGGGTCTGAATATTTAGATTTGCCTTCTGTTCAAATTAATCTTTCAATTTTGAGTGCCGGAGTTCACCATTCTTTTACTGAGGTGGCAGGAGAAGTGGTGGGGAAGATGACTAAACATAGAAGCACTGAAGTCGCTGCCCATAAAGAACAGAGAGCAAGCTGCAGCTTCAGGAGCTCTACCTGTCCTTCTCACACGATAGGGCACCAACTGCAGCAGTAGCCGGACACAGACATGCTACTCATACAAAAGATTGCTGCTGGCTACTGGTCTGGATAGAGAATGACCAGTTCCGTATTTCCCCCCCATGAATGCTTTGTGCCACAGTGTCCCTCTCTTCCATTTCCACATAAGACCACATACATCATTCTTCTTATTCCATACACGGCCAAAGTCACCATGTAGTCCCAGCCTTAAGGACTCACGGACAGTAAGCCGATCCAACAATAACCTGTTTGACTGTGCACACCAACGATTTTTCACACAGACCTACGGTCTATGTGAAAAGATTCTCAGTAAGTACTAGTTTGGACTAATTTGTATTTACTCAATTTTTAGAATTTTTTTTCAGAAACCGAAGAAAAGGACATAAAATAATGGTCTTGCAGAACCAAGCATAGACAAAGTATAAAAAAATGATAAATGAGGAACAATCTATCCCCCCCGTTCCACCGGCGTTTATTTTTATGTATTGTACGGGAAAGAAAATATATTTTATACCATAGAAATAGTCACATTTTTTTTGTATTTGCGTAAAATGGAGATAACCCCTTTGATATTGCACCCTGTATCACTCTTGCATGCGGAATAAAGGGGTAAATGGTTGGTAGCCAGGGAGGCATGGGATATTCATATTATATGGAGCAAAGAAAACCCAAATATTGGCAGTTGTTACGGGGTTAGGGAGGTATTGTCCTCTAGAAACTTTGCTCATAGTGCAGAATACGGTGCCACACAGATCTCCATACGGTGGCACATGGAGATCCTCTGTGTTAGAGACCACAAAGAACAACATAGGAGATGAAAGACTTATATAAAGTGGGGAAAATAAGTATTTGACACACTGCTGATTTTGCAAGTTTTCCCAAATGGAGAGGTCTGTAATCTTAATCGTAGGTACACTTTAACTGTGAGAGACAGAATCTAAAAATAAAAGGAAATCACACTGTATGACTTTTACATAATTAAATTGCATTTTATTGCATGAAATAAGTACTTGATCATCTACCACCAGCAAGAATTCTGGCTCGCACAGACCTGTTAGTTTTTCTGTAAGAAGCCCTCCTACTCTGCACTCATTACCTGTATTAATTGCACCTGTTTGAGCTCATTACCAGTATAAAAGACACCTGTCCATAAGTTCAATCAATCAAACTCCAACCACCCCATCATGGCCAAGAACAAAGAGCTCTCTAAGGACCCCAGGGACAAAATTATAGACCTGCACAAGGCTGGGATGGGCTACAGGACAGTAGGCAAATAATCAATATCTTCAGAACTGGAAACATTTATATACAAATTGCTTCTAACGTAGCTAAATGCCTAGAGTAAATGGCCAAAATCAATAGTCCACATGGACACTCCTTAATGATTAATTCCTACAATGAACCTGGAGCTAAGGTCCACAAAATAGGTATCTCAAAAAAAGTGTATTAATTACAAAAAACAGGCTGACAAACATAACATCAATATTAAAACAGGTCACGTAGTGAGAAACACAGGTGTTTGTGGCTGCAGGTAGACAACAAATAACAGGCAATGGCAAGTAAAAATCCTCAGAAAATCAACAAAGTCATACATAATGTCACTGTCTCCCACTCAAATAGCTTCTGTTATCTAAAGCATCAATAAATCAGTGAGTACATAAAGTGCCAGTGCATATATTTCATGTTTGTTCCTTCCCACTGTAAGGATATCCCTGATATGACAATAAATAAATACCCACTATAGTAGATCAGGCAATATGCCTACTCAATGTGGTATAGATAAGGATATATCAACTATGAGTGAAATGGACCGTTAAGGATCATATTCTACATGTTTAAAAAAGAGTCATCTTACCCATATTTGACCTGTGTGGATCAGCTATGCCAGCAGTCTCAACGCTTGTTTCATTTTCTAAAGATTTTTGCTTGCACTAGCATGTTATTTGTTGTGGACGTGCAGCCCTACAGACACCTGTGTTTCTCGCTACGTTATCTGTTTTAATATTGATGTTATGTATGTGAGCCTGTTTTTTATAATTAATAAACTTTTTGTGAGATAACTATTTTGTGGACCTTAGCTCCAATGTTCATTGTAGGACAATAGGCAAGCAAGTTGGTGAGAAGGCAACAACTGTTGGCGCAATTATTAGAAAATGGAAGAAACACCAGCCAACTGTCCAAATCTTACTCGATCTTGGGCTTCATGCATGATCTCACTTCGTGGGGAAATGATGATTCTGAGAAAGGTCAGTAATCAGCCCAGAATTTCCTTGGTGGACCTGGCCAATGACCTTAAGAGAGCTGGGACAGTCTCAAACATTACCATAAGTAACAGACTACACCGTCTTGGATTAAAATCATGCAGGAAATGCAAGGTCCACATGCTCACACCAGCACATGTCCAGGCCCGTTTCAAGTTTGCCAATGACCATCTGGATGATCCAGAGGAGGCATGGGAGACGGTCATATGGTCAGATAAGACCAAAATAGAACTATTTGGAATAAACTCCACTTGCCGTGTTTGGAGCAAGAAGAAGGATGAGTACAAGCCCAAGAACACCATCCCAACCATGAAGCATGGTGGGGGAAACATTATACTTTGGGGATGCTTTTCTGTTAAGTAGACAGGAAAACTGCACTGTATTGAACTGAGGATGGATGGGGTCAGGTATCGCAAAATTTTGTACAGCAACCTCCTTTTCTCAGTAAGAGCATTGAAGATCAGTCGTTGTTGGCTCTTCTAGCATGATAGTGGCCCGAAACACACAGCCAGGGTAACTAAGGAGTTGCTCCGTAAGAAGCATTTCAAGGTCCTGGAGTGGCCTAGCCAGTTTCCAGACCTGAACCCAATGGAAAATCTTTGGAGGGAGCTGAAACTCTATGTTGCCCAGTGACAGCCCAAAAACCTGAAAGATCTGGAGAAGATCTGTATGGAGGAGTGGGACAAAATCCCAGCTGCAGTGTGTGCAAACTTGGTCAAGACCTACAGGAAACGTCTAACCTCTGTAATTGCAGACAAAGGTTTCTGTACCAAATATTTAGTTCTGTTTCTCTATTGCATCAAATACTTACTTCATGCAATTTAAATGCCAATTAAGTATGTACAAATCATACAATGTGATTTCCTGTTTTTTTATTTTTAAAATTCTGTCACCACAGTTGAAGTGTACCTACAAATAAGAATTACAGACCTCTCCATTCTTTATAGGTGGGAAAAACTTGCAAAGCGGCAGTGTATCAAATATTTAAATCTTCCCCACTGTAGCTGAATGCACAGTGGGGGCATAAATAAATGAAAAATTGCCATCTAGCGACCGCAGAGTATAAGAACGGGAACTAAAAAAAGAATGTTTTGTTGCTGGATAGGAAGAAGAAGCAAGAGGCACAAAGTCATGTGACAAGCTGTGTTGCAGTTAGAATATAAAAAAATTTCCCCTAAAAAACCTGGGCAGAGGAGTCATCGCCGGACGTGTGTTAGGTCAGGACACGCATTCTAGCAGAACTGGTTTTACAGCCATTTTCTGTTATGTTTCGGTAGCTGAGGAGAAAAAGCAAAAACGCAATACACCAGAGAGGCGGGAAACCCTATTGGATTGCAGTAACCTGAACTAACCACCACAACTAGAGGTAGCCGTGGAGCGTTCCTACGTTTGATCCTAGACCCTCGTCACAGCTGAGAGATAACACACCTAAAGGCAGAAAGAGGAAAGCTTCTGCCCGGAGCAGGGCCCCAAAGAAAAAAAGGAAGCCCCCAAAACATGTAATGGCGGTTTTTGACAAGAAGAAGCACGGACACAGACAGAAAATAGAATGAGCAAAGATGGGGCCCAATCTGTCTAGACAGAAAAGTACAAGAAAGGATTTCACTCCAAACCAAAAAAAAACCTTAAAAAATCCAACTCTTCTGATTGCAAAAACACCTGAGATCACACGTCTCTACCCCCCTAAATCAGATCTCTGGTGTAACAAAACTAAGCCGTAGCCACTGAAAAATCAGGAAAAAGCAAATGAACAAATAACAGTGGCTTCAGATAAAAATGAGAGGAGCACAGGCCCCCAGGAGGGGACCCGGCTGACCTCCACATAAGTGCAGGGAACTATGCAAAAAGCCAGCACAAAAATAAAAGCAGAAAATATCTTATCTGAAAGCACAGATGCAGGCAAGACTCAGCAAACTTCCAATGAACCAGGAACCACAACTGAGACAAGAACAATTTTAAACACCGGCGACCATCATGGGAGGGAACCTCCCTTATATCAGTCCAGTCCCTGATTACAGATTGCCATTCCTCGCTGTGAGGTTCAATACTGTTCTGCAACCCCCGAGGGAGCCTCTGCTCAGAAACCATCTCCAGCACATTCATAACAGTACCCCCCCCCTTGAGGAGGGTCACCGAACCCTCACTTGTGCAACCAGGCCCACAGGATGAAACTCGGTGATGCACGGACAGTCTCCAAACATGGTTCCGAAGCAAACACCCAAGAATTGTCCCCCGACATAACTTCTCCACTTAACCAAAGTGGAGTTTCTGTCTAGAAA
>JARQOD010000005.1:35049704-35109904 GCA_033576555.1 Oophaga sylvatica | reverse complement strand
TTCCCAAGTGAAAGGTCTCTGGTTCGAATTGAGGAGCAGCCATGAAAACGATTTCCAAAGAAAAGAGAAACAGCATCATCCAGCTCTTGATGTTGTCTCGGCCAAGAAAATTCTCAAAACTGCATTATTGTGGAGTGCCATGACAGTTGGAAGAATACGAAATCAACCCCGTCCATCTATTGAAAAGCCAAAAAGGTGGACATGTAGGCAAAATATCGGAGTCACCAAGTCGGCTTTCACAAGGTCTACCAGTTCTAGAGCGACAAACGGCAGTGGAGGTGGCTCGTATGCTTCATAATAGTGAGATCACAGACGTCCATGCAAGCACCGTGCAACGCACGTTACACAAGGTTGGACTACAATATTGTCATAAGAAGTGTCGGCTGGAGTTCAAAAAGTGAACAGTACAAGATTGGAAATGGGTAATTTGATCAATTAGACAAAAGTCATAGATTAGGGTCTGATGGGTGCAAATGGGTCTGGAAGAAATAAAGAAAGAGGGACTAACTGATTGAGAAATTGAAGGAACAGTCAAGTTTCAGTGATGTGGGGTTTGTTTCACAGCCAAAGGTGTTGGATACTTTACCAAATTTCGATGGTGGTTCTCAATCTGAGCTATATGTGACGTAGTGTTCCAGCAGGACAACGAAACGAGATTGGCGAAAAATGGTTCAGTAGTAGAGGTGCTGGATTCCCCTCCATTTTGAGCGGTTTGTCCATCTTTTTGTCACACTATGAACGATTTCTAAGGCATTATATATAATTTTCACTCACTGCTACTTTTTATTCCACTGTAGCCGTTCACAAACAGCACTCAATGTAACGGGTATGTTATTTTCTGACCTCTATTTTCAGTATAAGCAAACTCCTATCACCACAAACTCATTCCCACGATTTTGTTCACAGATTTAATCCATATACCCCACTAGATCGGGTTACACATTGCCACAGTATGTTCTGCCGCCTATTCAATGTTCTATTTTCTCATTATTCTGAAAACTTTGGACAACTGTGATATTGGATGAACTCTGCTGAGACTATTTGAAAATCTATATGACCCTGTTAACATGTGTAAATACCTTATTTCTGTTTGTAACAAAAATGATCACGTACCTTTATTATTTTTTAGTACACTGATGAAGGTCAATTATAGACCGAACGTCTGTTACTAGTGATCAAGGTACGTATTAAAAATTATTTCTACTACACTAATTTGAGTGTGCCAGTTTTGTGTTATTTTGAGTATACGGTTTGGGAACCACTGGTGCACCCCTTTGAACTGTGCCATATTTATCCTACTTGGATTTCCCCTCCACAGTCCCCAGACCTCAACCCAATCGAACATTTGTGGTAGAGTTGTAGAAAAAAGTGCATAAATGCCAACGTGAGTCGACCAGTATGCACCAACTTTGGGAACATATAGCAGAGACCTGGGATAGATTTCGGTTGGGACATTTAAAATCTGATCGAGAGCATACCCGAAGGGTTCACACAGTGTTGAAAACCAAAGGCAGATCTATAAAATACTTACAAAATAATAAAAAAAAATTACATTTAGATTTTAGGAGCAAAACAGTAACAATGCAGTGTACGGATAAGAATCTGCAAAACTAATCATCAGTGATGAGTGAAAGTGCTCCTTACTCGGTTTGCATCCCGTGGGTCAAGTGCCCAAACTTTTGCATCATCCATTTTCATTTTTGTAATTTTTAAATGTATAAAGATGAACATATATGCATTTTGTTCCTACGATATAAAGGAAATGTGTCATATTTAACCATAGCCCTATTAGACATCATTTCATATTCAACTTGTTTAATACAATAAGTCATTTTGACAAGAGGTGGGGGTGCCCAAACTTTTACATGCCACTGTATAGGCAGATAGTAACCTACTTTCACAATTCATTGGTGAGAAGTAGGACTTACTACAGAATTTCTTTCATTCACCTATTTTTTTTAAAAGCCATCGGATAGCCTGACAAGTTTTACAAGTTTATTTCAAAACGTCTTTTGAGGAAATAGAGTTTCATCTTTCCAGTGCATTTTAAAACTTATTTCCTTTGTGACTTTAGTGTCATCCTTGCGTTTGCACAAAGGCACATAATAGTCAAGGAAATTCACGTACAATATTGGCCAGGATAGTTATTCTCTCCCCGGTGTTACTTCTAGGAAAGACAACGCGTGAGCTCGGTAACATGCCTTTCTAGCTAGAGAATCTCCATTGTTGACCTTGGAGTGGTGCCTTCATTTCAACAGCTTTATAGGCTGCTTCTCTTTAGAGCAGCGGTACAATGCTATTTCTAAAACTTATTTTTGTGTTTAATTGGTTTTCAGTTATCTTATATTCAGTGCATATTGTTTTGATAGTATTCATTACTATGTTCTGTTCATGTGTATTTTATTAGTTTTAATAGTGCAGGTATATTTTCTACACTACTTTATCTAAAAGCAGAAAAAAATGGAGCAGAGACACTTGAACTGTTGAATTTCCAATGAATTAATTATTTTTTTAAAATAGCTGTATAAATGCTGAGAAAGCATATAAGTACAGCATCCCCCACTTCTAGAAAAAAGCCTGTGAATCCAGCTTATCCAGCACACTTACAGAGAAAGCCGGCGAGTCCTACTTCCCTCACCCACTTATAAAGAAAGCCGGTGAGTCCTACTTCACCTGCATACTTATGGAGAAAGCCCATGAGTCCTGCTTCCCCTGCCCACTTACAGAGAAAGCTTGTGAGTCTATCTTCCAATGTCCACTTGTAGAGAAAGCCTGGGAGTCCTGCTTCCCCACCCATTCATAGACAAAGCCTGTAAGTCCAGAGTCCCCTGACTACTTATACAGAAAGCCTGTGAGTCCGCTTCCTATCCATTTATAGAGTAAGCCCATGAGTCCTGTTTCCCCTGCCTACTTATAGAGAAAGCATGTGAGTCTTGCTTCCCTGTCCACTCAGAGAAAGCCTGGGAGTCCTGCTTTCCCTGCCCACTTATACAGAGAGCCTGGTAGTCCTGCTTCCCCACACACTCAAAGCCTGTGAGTCCTGCTTCCCCTGCCCATTTATAGAGAAGGCCTGTGAGTCTTACTTCCTGTCAACATATAGAAAAAGCCTGTGAGTCCAGCTTCCCCTGTCCACTTATAATGAAAGTCAGTAAGCCTAGCTTCCTCTGCCCACTTATAGAAAAAGCCAGTGAGTCCAACTTCTTGTCACGCTGTCTAATGATATGTATACAATGTCAGTAAACTATTAATACAGGAACAACACTCTATACAACAACTAGTATAGCAACATCAGCATGTAAGTATAGAATAGATTTACCTGACACGATATCTGCTGAACTCAGGGTTAATCTTGAGGACTTGATGAGCTGAAACAGGAAAGAGGTGGACCGGGATCTAACCTGACCCTAAACTGGGGTCCTAACTAATCCCTCACCTTGGAGGTACTGATAATGGTTCAGAGGTCCAAGTCTCCAACCTAACCCTGTCTCCTATCAGACCCTGAACCCTGTAATCAGTCCTAAGAAGGATCCTGACTACCACCAAAGGGATATGGGCTGATCTCAGCTAAATACACAGATTAGACATATAAGACAGACAGGATAGCACTCTCTTGCATACACACTCAAACACCAAAGGAACATAAATGGTCTGGGAAATAAACTCTAACCAAGTTGAGCTTAGAACAACTAAGGAGCTCACAACTAAAGTCTATTGTAATGTATGTGGTACAGTTCATATAGCGTCTTGTGCTTGGGTGCGATGAAAATACTTGAGACACAGGTTGATAAAGAAAGTCTTGTATTGCTTCATACAAATTGGCAAAAATAAACACACAGGTTGCAAACACAGAAGCAGGAGACACAGCAGGCCAGAGTAATCTAAGCTCAGCAATAACTCTCCACAACAGATTCAGATCTTCTTCTCTGTTACCGCAAGTCCATGCAAACGTGAGGCTCTCAAGAGCAGAGTTCAGAGTCCACAAGTGCTTCAGAGTTCCTCAGTAGGAATGGCTGGAGTACAAGGTCCAAGGCTTCAGGAGACAGAACACAGGTTCACTGCAGGCTAGATTCTGAAGCACTGATTGCTCAGCTGTGGCTGTTTAAGAAGCAAACGGAGAGAATCAGGGCGGGAACATGCAAGCTGGAAAACTCCATTTTGACTGAGGGCAAGATAGCTGCAGCAAAACAGAAAGCAAAATGGCCGACGAACAAACTGAGTTTCAGAAACAGATACACAGAACCTTACATTACTCCCCCCTTAGGGACAACCTCCGGATGACCTCAGACCAGGCTTGTGTGGGTACCTCTGATGAAACTGACGGAGCAAGCGAGGAGCATTAACGTTATTGACTGGCTCCCATGAGTTGTCCTCCACTGGGTAGCCCTGCCATTTAATCAGATATTGTAACTGATTTCTATACAACCTGGAATCTAAAATCCTTTCCACCACAATTCCTCCTGACCATCGACTAGCACTGGGTCAGGGCAAGGAGAAGAACGACCAGGAAACGTATTGGGTGTCGCAGCCTTTAGTAGGGATACATGAAAGACAGGGTGGATTCTCATAGTTCTGGGCAATTGAAGACGACAAGCAACGGCACTTATAATTTTACTGATTTTATAGGGTCCAATGTACTTATGTCCCAACTTAGACGATGGAATCCTTAACTTAAGATTTCTGGTTGACAGCCAGACCAGGTCTCCTACCTTAAAAGCTGGTGCAGGTTTACGAAATTTATCTGCTGCCTTCTTGTACCTTTCCTGAGCCGATTCCAGATTCTCCTTTAGAAGATCCATATTCTTCTGTAAAGTCGTGACTCTTTCAGCCACTGCTGGCAAAGGCGTCTCTATGGGAAATCGTGGTAGAATGTTAGGATGATAACCTAGATTAGAGTAAAAAGGAGACTGTTTAGTGGAGGCACTCTGAGAGTTGTTGTAAGAGAACTCAGCCAATGGAAGTAGATCCACCCAATCATCCTGTAGGTGGCAGATAAAGCAGCGGAGATACTGCTCCAGGGTTTGATTGGTTCGTTCGGTTTGTCCATTAGTCTGGGGATGAAAAGCAGAAGAAAGGTTTACTTTAATGTCCAATGCTGCACAGAAATTTTGCCAAAACCTAGAAGTGAATTGCACCCCTCGATCCGAAATAACCTCATCCGGTACTCCATGTAAGCGAAACACATCTTTAATCATCAAATCTGATGTCTGTTTTGCAGTGGGTAAGCCGACACAAGGGATAAAATGAGCTGCCTTTGTTAGACGGTCAACCACCACTAGAATAGTGTTCTTCCCTTGAGAGGTTGGTAATTCCACAATGAAGTCCATAGAAATGGATCCCCACGGGCGGGACGGGGTGGGAAGAGGCTGTAACAGACCAGTTGGTGAAGAGCGAGGTGTTTTGCATCTTGCACAAACCTCACACGAAGTGACATAGTCCAAAACATCCTTCCTACAAGTGGGCCACCAAAAGAAACGAGAAAGAAATTCCTGTGTCTTTAGAATTCCTCTATGCCCGGCTATTTTGGCATCGTGAATGAGTTGCAATACTCTCAATCTGACTGTTTCAGGTATATACAGACGTTGTCCCAGAATCCACACACCATTCTTAAAGACAAGACTTACGTCCCTTGGGGGTTGAGCCAAAAAAGAATCCGCATGGTATGCTTCCTTGATGTCTTTAATTAGGTCTTGATGATGAATCACTCCTAGGAATCTAGAGTCAGGAAGAATAGTCTTAGGAGGAGTAATTGGACGTGTCTCTGCTGAGTAAATCCTAGAGAGTGCATCAGCCTTTCCATTGCGCGATCCTGGTCTATAAGAAATAATAAAATTAAATTGGTTTAAGAAAAGATTCCAGCGAGCCTGGCGAGGAGTCAGGCACTTAGCCGACCTGATAAACTCAAGATTACGATGGTCTGTCAGAACAACTATTTGCTGTGCAGCTCCTTGAAGAAGGTGTCTCCATTCTTTGAAGGCGGCAATAATGGCCAACAACTCTCTATTGCCCACATCGTAGTTCTTCTCAGCCGAAGACAACTGCTGGGAAAAGAAGGCACAGGGATGCAAGACATTCTTCTCACCTGTTCTCTGAGAGAGTATAGCTCCCACGGCACAGTCTGAAGCATCCACCTCTATTATGAAGGCAAGCTCTGGGTTGGGATGTACTAGGATAGGTGCAGTGGTAAATTTATCTTTTAGACAAGAAAATGCTTCCTGGGCTTGGGGAGTCCAGGAGAACTTAGACTCTTTCCGGGTAAGTTGGGTGATAGGTGACACTACCTCAGAGAAATTTCTAATGAAACGTCTATAGAAGTTTGCAAACCCGATGAAGCGCTGTACCTCCTTCACATTTCTAGGACTTGGCCAATCATTGATGGCTTGGGTTTTACTTCCATCCATACTAATTCCTTGTGTAGACAGTACATACCCCAGAAATTGAATTTCGGTCTTATGGAATTCACACTTTTCAAGCTTGATGTAAAGATGATTTTGTCTTAGACGTTCCAAGACCATTCTCACATGTCCATGATGTTCCTCTGTGGAGTTAGAAAAAATTAAAATATCATCCAAATAAATTACCACAAATGTATCCAGGAGATCCCTGAAGATGTCATTCACCAAGTGTTGGAAAGTGGCTGGGGCGGTACTCAGACCAAAAGGCATAACTAGATATTCAAAGTGTCCATAGCGTGACCTGAATGCAGTCTTCCATTCATCCCCAGGTCTAATACGGACTAAGTTATAGGCCCCACGAAGATCTAGTTTAGAAAAAATTTTGGCATGTCGCACTCTCTCCAGTAACTCAGGGATTAAAGGCAATGGATAAAGGTTTCTAATAGTAACCTTATTGAGTTCCCTATAGTCTACGCATGGTCTCAGGGATCCATCTTTCTTCTTTACAAAGAATATGGGTGCCCCTGCAGGAGATGAAGAGGGGCGTATGAAGCCCTTGGCTAGATTTTCGTCTATGTACTCTTTTAAAGCCTTCAGCTCGGGCCCCGCCAGGGGGTAGATCTTACCAAAAGGTATCTCTGCTCCAGGCAATAATTCAATTGGACAATCATATGGACGGTGAGGAGGAAGCTGGTCAGCGTTCTTCTTGTCACATAAATCCACATAGTCCTGGTATACAGCTGGTAGTTCAGGGACTGACATGGTTCCTTTAGGAACAGAGCAAGCTGAAATTTTTGGACTCATCTGTTTCTCTGGAAAGTGTAATTCCTTGGTCTCCCAGTTAATGGTAGGATTCTGAGCCTGCAGCCATGGTAGCCCTAGAATAATGGGAAAGTGAGGAGAAGAGATAAGCATAAAGGACAGTTTCTCTTGATGATCTTTACCCATAAGAACCTTTAAAGGCTCTGTTTCCTGATCCACTGGTCCAGAGGTCAGCAGGGAGCCATCCACAGTTTCCATCTGTACTGGAGTAGCCTTCTTCACTGAACGTATTCCCTGTTTCAGAGCAAAGGAGACATCCATAAAATTTCCACTTGCACCTGAGTCGATCATAGCAGAGCTAGACACCCAGGCTGAGTCAACCCAGAGTTTGATGGAAAGAAAACAGTGAGAATTGTTTTTTTTACAACTCAGCTGGGACACCGCTGAGGAAACTTGAAAGATGGCAGCATTTACACAGTCAACGTCCTCAGAGGTAACGGAGTTTAAGTCCGAGAAATCAAGATCTGTTGCTGCAGATCTCTCTGGAGCCTGAGGCTCGCTGACCTGCCAAAAGAATATAGTCTTGCGAGAACGGCTGGGGCAGTTAATAATAAAGTGCCCTGACTTACCACAATAAAAACATAGATTCTCCTTAAAACGATGTTCCTTGCGTGCATCACTAACCCGTCGTAGTAAAGAGTCTACCTGCATGGGTTCAGGTTCAGGTTCCCGTGTAATCCTATTCAAAGGTTCCTTAGCTGGAGAGGAAGGTAGGAAAAGGTTAGTACGATTGCTTTCGAACCATCTCTCTTGCCTGCGTTCAGTTAAACGAGTATCAATACGGATGCAGTAGTTAATAAAGTCACCTAACGCAGTGGGAGGGTCGGCACGAGCAAGTTCATCCTTAATCAGTGGGGATAACCCCTTTCGAAAAATAGATTTTTTGGCGGAATTGTCCCAGGTGGTATCAAGGGCCCATCTCCTGAAATCCAAGGCATATTCAGCTACCGAGTGCTTACCTTGGCGCAAAGCTAACATGGCTGCTTCAGCTGTTGCACCTCGATTGGGGTCATCAAACACCTGCCCATGGCTGAAATAAAATCATCAAGGTGATTCAAACAATCATCCTCAGTCTCAATCAGAGGGTTTGCCCACATCAAAGCCTTGTTGGTAAGCAACATAATTATAGTAAGCACCTTAGATCGTTCAGTAGGAAATTGTGAAGCATGTGCAGAAAAAAAAGATTGCATTGATTAACAAATCCCCTGAATTTTTCACGTTCACCACCAAAACGAAAAGGGGGCAACTTGGGAATCCCAGAACTCGGGGCCACGGCAGGAGCCTGGACTCGCCCCTCCAGAACCTCAATCCTGGCTCGCAAATCCTGGGTAGTCTGTCCAACCACTTGCAAATTGTGATTATTTAGGTCCTGAAGATTTGTAAAACGGGTCTTTATATTCTGCAAATCTGCAAGGATATTATCAGTCACTCCGCAAAGTTCCTTTATGCGGGCCTCCATTTTCCAGATCTTTTAAGACAGGATACTGGAAGAAGAGGAGAAAAAAAAAAAAAAAAACAATAGTGTTCACCTGTGGCAACACTGAAGAAAGAAAAAACTTTAAGGGAACTGCTCACCTGGAATGGTTGTGAGAAGTCACAACCACTATCATCACAGAAAGCTTTCAACCAGACATCTGATATCCAGAGTTTCAGCAGACAAAAAGAGAAGAGAAAAAAAAAAAAAAACAATAGTGTTTACCTGTGATAACACTGCAGAAAAAAAACTTAAGGGAATTGCTCACCTGGAATGGTTGTGAGAAGTCACAACCACTGTCATCACAGAAAGTACAACCGGACATCCATATCCACAGTACAGCAGACAAGCCTTTCCAGACCCAGCAGACACTAACGTTTGGCTTCAGAATCTTGTAATGTATGTGGTACAGTTCATATAGCGTCTTGTGCTTGGGTGCGATGAAAATACTTGAGACACAGGTTGATAAAGAAAGTCTTGTATTGCTTCATACAAATTGGCAAAAATAAACACACAGGTTGCAAACACAGAAGCAGGAGACACAGCAGGCCAGAGTAATCTAAGCTCAGCAATAACTCTCCACAACAGATTCAGATCTTCTTCTCTGTTACCGCAAGTCCATGCAAACGTGAGGCTCTCAAGAGCAGAGTTCAGAGTCCACAAGTGCTTCAGAGTTCCTCAGTAGGAATGGCTGGAGTACAAGGTCCAAGGCTTCAGGAGACAGAACACAGGTTCACTGCAGGCTAGATTCTGAAGCACTGATTGCTCAGCTGTGGCTGTTTAAGAAGCAAACGGAGAGAATCAGGGCGGGAACATGCAAGCTGGAAAACTCCATTTTGACTGAGGGCAAGATAGCTGCAGCAAACAGAAAGCAAAATGGCCGACGAACAAACTGAGTTTCAGAAACAGATACACAGAACCTTACATCTATACAGATTCATTCCTATCTGTGGTCTGCATGAAGGTTTCACTGGCAACTCCCCAAGCAGACAACCAGGAATTTAAAGGAAACCAATCAACAAATAATCAATTGCAGCCGGGAGAAACTGCACCCAGTCCAGCACCGAGCACAGACAGAATTAACTCCCTAGCTGCCAAACACAAAGAAACAGCAGTTCAGCTGTGAGAAGTCAAAATGTGCAACCGCGACGATCTTCGTGGCAATGCACACATGACAGTACCCCCCCTTCTACGAGGGGCCTCCGGACCCTCAGGGCCAGGCCTGCCCGGGTGAGTTCTGTGGAAGGTCCGAACCAAACGATCTGCGTTAACATCAGACGCAGGGACCCACGTCCTCTCCTCTGGACCATACCCCTTCCAATGCACCAAGTACTGAAGGGACCGCGATTCAGACGTGAGTCAATGATCTTTGATACTTGAAATTCCAAGTTACCATTGACCAACACAGGAGGAGGAGGTAGAGGTGACGGTATGACTGGTGCCACATACCTTTTAAGTAATGACTTGTGGAACACATTATGAATTTTAAACGTAGGAGGGAGGTCCAGATGAAATGCCACAGGATTAATTATGGAACTGATCCTGTACGGCCCGATGAATCTGGGACCCAGTTTCCAGGAGGGCACTTTAAGTTTTATATTCCTGGTAGACAACCATACCAGATCGTTCACATTCAGATCTGGACCAGAAACTCTCCTCCTATCAGCCATACGTTTGTAACGGTTCCCCATCACACTCAGATTATTCAATACACCTCTCCACACAGAAGCAAGTGACGACGAGAAACGCTCCTCCTCAGGAACCCCAGAAGGGCCACCCCAATGGAAATTCCAAAACTGGGGATGAAAACCATATGCCCCAAAAAACGGGACTTACCAGTGGACTCGCTCCGCCTGTTGTTAAGAGCGAACTCTGCCAGAGGCAAGAAAGAAGACCAGTCCTCTTGGTTCTCTGAGACAAAACACCGGAGATATGTCTCTAAGCTCTGATTCAGACGCTCTGTCTGACCATTGGTCTGCGGATGAAAAGCCGAGGAAAATGACAATTGCATCCCCCGACGTAAACAAAATGCCCTCCAAAATTTGGACACAAACTGAGACCCCCTATCTGACACCACATCAGAAGGCAACCCATGAAGTCTAACGATCTCCCTAATGAACACCTGCGCCAGAGTTTTAGCATTAGGGAGTGCAGGAAGAGCAACGAAATGTGCCATCTTACTGAACCTGTCAACAACCACCAGTATGACAGTATTCCCTGACGACGGAGGAAGGTCCGTAATGAAGTCCATAGATAAATGAGTCCATGGACGCTCCGGAAGTTTCAAGGGTAAAAGGGTCCCAGACGGACGGGTATGAGGGGTTTTAGAGCGAGCACACACCCCACATGACGCGACAAAAGTTATAACATCTTTATTAGCATTAGGCCACCAAAACCGGCGAGAAAGGAGATCTAAAGTAGCCTTACTCCCTGGATGTCCTGCTAGAGCAGAATTATGATGTGCCTCAATAACCTTTTGTCTCAACAGATTTGGGACAAACAGTCTCCCTGGAGGTCCTGCAGGGGCGTCCCCCTGAGCCTCTAACACCTCCTCCTCAAGCTCAGAAAATACAGCCGACACTACCACCCCCTCCTGAAGGATAGGACTCGGGTCATCCGTTTTCCCGGCCCCTGGGAAACTGCGAGACAAGGCATCAGCCTTTACATTCTTAGACCCCGGGCGATAAGTGACGACAAAATTAAACCTGGTAAAAAACAACGACCATCGAGCTTGTCTGGAATTCAGACGCTTAGCGGATTCCAAATACAACAGGTTCTTGTGATCAGTAATAACGGTAACCGGGTGGACTGCCCCCTCCAAAAAGTGACGCCATTCTTCAAAAGCTAACTTAATGGCCAAAAGTTCCCTATTGCCGATATCATAATTCCTTTCGGCGGACGACAATTTCTTAAAAAAGAAAGCGCACGGATGCCATTTACCAGGGACGGACCCTGGGACAATATAGCACCCACCCCTACGTCAGACGCATCCACCTCCACAATGAACGGCTGAGATGCATCTGGTTGGATGAGAACGGGTGCCGAAGCAAAACATTTCTTCAAAGAGGAAAAGGCTTGGCAAGCTTTGTCCGACCATTTAGAAAAATCCGTCCCTTTTCTTGTCATGTCAGTGAGAGGTTTGACGACAGATGAGAAATTACAAATAAATTTCTGGTAGTAGTTAGCAAACCCCAAAAAACGCTGCAGAGCCTTAAGATCCCCTGGCTGATCCCATTCAAGCACTGCTCTCACCTTTTCAGGGTCCATACGGAAACCGGAAGCTGACACCAAAAAACCCAAAAACTGAAGTTCCTGTACGGCAAATACACACTTCTCCAGTTTGGCGTATAATTTATTGTCTCGCAAGATCTGCAACACCTGTCTCACATGCTCCTGATGAGACACAAGATCTGGCGAGTAAATTAAAATGTCGTCCAAATATACAACCACAAACAGCCCCACAAGGTGACGAAAAATGTCATTAACAAAATGTTGGAATACTTCTGGTGCAGTAGTCAGACCAAAAGGCATGACTAGGTTCTCATAATGTCCCTCCGGCGTGTTAAACGCCGTTTTCCACTCATCCCCCTCTTTTATCCTAATCAGATTATACGCCCCCCTGAGATCCAATTTAGAAAACCATTTGGCGCCAACAATTTGATTGAAGAGATCAGGAATAAGAGGGAGTGGATACGGATCTCGAACAGTAATCCGATTAAGTTCGCGGAAATCCAAGCAAGGGCGTAGACCTCCATCTTTCTTCTTCACAAAGAAGAACCCCGCGGCTACTGGGGAAGATGAAGGTCTAATATGCCCTTTGGCCAGACTTTCAGAAATATAATCTTTCATAGCCTGCCTCTCAGGACCAGAAAGATTATACAACCTAGCTTTAGGCAACTTAGCATCAGGAAGGAGATTAATAGAGCAGTCATACACGCGATGAGGAGGCAACTCCTGACACCCCTCCTCAGAGAAAACATCCCCAAAATCCTCCAAAAAAGGAGGCAATGTACTAGGCACGACCGCACTGATGACTGTGTTCATGCAGTTGCTTTTGCAAAACTCACCCCATTGGCTTATTTCTCTGGACTGCCAATTAATCACAGGGTTATGTTTAACCAACCAAGGAAGTCCCAACACAATGGGAGTAGGTAGACCCTCCAACATATAACAAGATAATTGTTCCCTATGTATTGCCCCTACCCGAAGGTCAATGTTATGAACCTCATGAACAAAGCTACCTTGGCCGAGAGGCCTGGCGTCAATGGAGAATATAGGGATCGGTTTGACCAATACACTCAGATGCATACCTTGAGCCTGAGCAAACTGAGCGTCAACCAGATTAGCCCCGGAACCACTATCAAGAAGAACAGACAATCTCTCCACTCTCGTACCAACTACCACCTCCACTGGTACAAGGAACTGAGAAGAACTGGTGGATGAAATACATACTCCCAGGTTGTCGTCCACCACACAACCTGGGATTAACAGTTTTCCGGCGACTTTTGGCTCAACAAGGCACGGGAAGGACATTCTCCAACAAAATGTCCCTCTTTCCCGCAGAAAAAACATCTTCTAGTCCAGCGGCGTACCGCCAATCCCCTCCTACGAAATGATGTCCCTCCCAACTGCATAGGCTCATCCGAACAGACAAGGGGAACCTCAACATAAGGGACTTTAGTGGTAGGTGGAGAAACAACAGGGTGGGGTTACCTCACCCCTCTCCCGAAGCCGTCTATCAGTACGGATAGCTAAGGCCATAGCAGCCTCCAGAGAAGGAGGAGACTCATACTGAGCCAAAACGTCTTTTAATTTATCAGAAAGCCCATGACAAAACTGGCTCCTAAGAGCTGGGTCATTCCACTGAGTATCTGTGGCCCATCTACGAAACTCAGAAGCAAATTCCTCTGCCGGACGATCTCCCTGCTGTATCTTACGTAATTTTGTCTCAGCAAGAGAGACCCGATCTGGGTCATCATATACCAATCCCAGGGCAGTAAAAAATTGATCTACAGACAGTAGAGCCGGGGATCCCGGAGGAAGGGAAAATGCCCAGGATTGAGGGTCCCCTTGCAGAAGTGAGATAACAATTCCCACTCTCTGCTCCTCACTCCCTGATGATCGAGGCCGAAGCCGAAAATACAATTTACATGCCTCCCGGAAGGTGAAAAATTTGTCTCGCCCACCAGTGAACCTGTCCGGGAGAGCAACCTTAGGTTCAACTCTGGTTTGCTCCAGGGGAGACAAAACTTTGGACTTAATGTCCGTCAGCTCCATGGATAATCCCTGCAACTGCAGAGTCAGCTGGGCTACTGGATCCATGGTAACTGGAGATAATTTTTATGGCCAGTGAAAATGTCACGCTGTCTAATGATATGTATACAATGTCAGTAAACTATTAATACAGAAACAACACTCTATACAACAACTAGTATAGCAACATCAGCATGTAAGTATAGAATAGATTTACCTGACACGATATCTGCTGAACTCAGGGTTAATCTTGAGGACTTGATGAGCTGAAACAGGAAAGAGGTGGACCGGGATCTAACCTGACCCTAAACTGGGGTCCTAACTAATCCCTCACCTTGGAGGTACTGATAATGGTTCAGAGGTCCAAGTCTCCAACCTAACCCTGTCTCCTATCAGACCCTGAACCCTGTAATCAGTCCTAAGAAGGATCCTGACTACCACCAAAGGGATATGGGCTGATCTTAGCTAAATACACAGATTAGACATATAAGACAGACAGGATAGCACTCTCTTGCATACACACTCAAACACCAAAGGAACATAAATGGTCTGGGAAATAAACTCTAACCAAGTTGAGCTTAGAACAACTAAGGAGCTCACAACTAAAGTCTATACAGATTCATTCCTATCTGTGGTCTGCATGAAGGTTTCACTGGCAACTCCCCAAGCAGACAACCAGGAATTTAAAGGAAACCAATCAACAAATAATCAATTGCAGCCGGAGAAAACTGCACCCAGTCCCAGCACCGAGCACAGACAGAATTAACTCCCTAGCTGCCAAACACAAAGAAACAGCAGCTCAGCTGTCAGAAGTCAAAATGTGCAACCGCGACGATCTTCGTGGCAATGCACACATGACACTTCCTCCTCCAACTCAGAGAAAGCTTGTGAGTTCTGCTTCCTGCACTCACTCATATAGGAAGCGTATGAGTCCTACATTTCATGACTGAAGGCTTTTTTCATATAAACACGCAGAAAAAGCTGTCAATCACTGTGTGTGGATGAGGAGCCAGGTGTCACAGACTTTCTCTATGAATGAGTGGGATAAGCTGGACTTGAATGCTATCTCTACAAGTGGGCAGGTGATGTTGTACTCACAGGCTTTCTCTATAAGGCCTCTTTCACACTTCCGGCAGGCGCCTCACGGCGCCCCCGGCATTTTGCCGCAGCGCCGCATCAGAAAACCTGATGCACCGCCGGTGGCCGCATGCGGTTTTTTGCCGGATGGTTTCTGATGCTTGGAGACATCAGAAACCATCCGGCAAAAACAAAAAACGTTACATGCAGCGTTTTGTCCGGCCGCCGCAATGTACATTTGCGCCGCATCCGGACAAAACCGCATGCAACGCATTGACATGCGGCGCCATCCGGCGCTAATGCATGTCAATGCGAAAAAAGCCGCATGCGGCGCATCAGGTTTTCTGATGCGGCGCTGCGGCAAAATGCCGGGAGCGCCGTCAGGCGCCCGCCGGAAGTGTGAAAGAGGCCTTATAGAGAAAGCCTGTGAGTACAACATCACCTGCCCACTTGTAGAGATAGCATTCAAGTCCAGCTTATCCCACTCATTCATAGAGAAAGTCTGTGACACCTGGCTCCTCATCCACACACAGTGATTGACAGCTTTTTCTGCGTGTTTATATGAAAAAAGCCTTCAGTCATGAAATGTAGGACTCATACGCTTCCTATATGAGTGAGTGCAGGAAGCAGAACTCACAAGCTTTCTCTGACTGGATATTGAAAACAGGACTCACAGGCTGTTTTTATGAGTCCTAGCAGTGTTTAAGTTGCTGTTTCAGACTTAGATCACAGTTTCCAACATCACCGAATTAACAATACGACTTCCCCCTCTTTACTTCTGACTTCTTATCTTTCTGGCCGCTCAGGACTCTGTCTGTTTAGTAACTTATGAAGTCAAAGAGAAGTCAAAGAAATCAGGATCAGAAAGTAACCAGAGGGGTCTGATCTGGTATGGGAATCGTGAGGTCCGATGTGTGGTCTACATTTGCATATGCAATAAGACAGAGCCTTGTAGTGAGGACGATATCGAGGGAATATTTTTTTTTAAGAAAGGGTATTGTCAAAAACCTCACCCCATTGCAAGCTTTGCCAGACAAACCATGGTCTCTTCAAAGTAGAACTGTCCCTGGAAGAAATGTTTACATTATGGTAATCATGAAATAGAAAGCAATATATCTGTAAGCTCAGCGTCTGACCTATTCATTCTCCCTGTGGGTTGGCCCCTGGAAATATCCTCAAATTCTATGATTAAGGTATTGATCCTCCTCACTGAGAGAAGAGTCTTGTGAATTTTTGAAGGTTACAGCATATGTTAGTGTGGCGCCCCTGAGGTTTCAGTCACCACAGATGTATTGCACCTCATCCAGAGGTGTGATACCCCACTCTCAGGTAAGGAGGGAGCATCACCCAGGACTCTAACACTTACAATCAACACAGACTATAGCAGCCGGGCAACCTGGATGTGCCCAGGCTGGGTAGGAAAGAGTGTTTGGGCGGTGGGTGGAGAAAGTGAGAAGGAGGGGAAGTGAAGCTTAGAGAGCAGGAACGAGACTGGATAGTCAGATTGCGAGGGGAGCTGAAGTTGGTAGCAGCTTGTCGGCACCTATACTCTGCCAGCCGCGGCCTCCTCGGCCTTGCCCCAGCTGGCGGTTGCAGCCTGTCCGCCTCCATCCGCGACCGATGCTGCCCCAATCCAGCCTGCGGTTGCGGCCTGTCCGCCTCCATCAGCGGTCGCCACTGTCCCACTACAGCCCGCGGCTGTGGCCTACACAGCAGAGCTCTCAGCTGCCGCCATATTGCCCCGGGAGGGGTGGACTCAATGCCAGTGTGCTTCTCCAGGGCCTGTTACGCCCCATCTTCACCCGGGTGTAAGGACGCCCGAAGTCTACAGCAACTCCTTGTCGGCTGGGCTCAGCGGCTGAGACACCAAATGGACATCTATCGGACCACGACTCTGCAGGACGTCAGAGCCGGATAAGTGACACTGTTTATTGTTAAATATAGTTCTAGGACCTATCGTGGCCCTATAGTTATTGGCACTTGCCTAAAAGCTGTTCGCTTACGTTAATGTATATTGTTGTATCGCTTCCCTGTGAGGAGATTCTCTGTTAGCCACCCAGTTATTTCTCTATCCAGCATATAAAGGTTCAGTTTAAGCTTGCTCCGTCTCCACCTCGTCAGTGCATCCCGCGCACCTGCGATTACCACACACACCCCAACACAAATTAGCAACTTTCTGTCACTATACAGTGTACACAGAAAACAGCCAATCAGTGGTGTGGACGGGGTTACACACAGCTGTATATCTCAGCTCAGCAAAATTTACAAAAAAGAAAACTGTGATTCTATCATAACTGCTGCACACAGTAAACTAAGTGATACCTTGCGGAAATCAGGGTATCTGCCTCTACATCATGCTGCTGTCAGATTACATAACAAAAACCTGATGACAGATTTCCATTAGGAAAGTCTCTTTCCTTTTTGTTGAATATTATATAGTGAGATTTATCCTTGATCTCTTTGTTTTCTTTTATGGATTTGCTTTAAGATTTATACTATTTTAGTTCCTGCTACTGTTTTTTTTTAACTCACTGTTACTGGTCTCACCAGTTCTGGCAGAGATGCTAGGCAACAATTGCACAATATGATCGACCACCAAGTCAGGTTACAAGACATTATATTGGGGTCAATAAAGGGACCAGTCAATGGGTAAATAGCTGGAAAGCTTTGGAAACCAATCAGTCGCCATTTTGCCCTGTTCAAATGGAGTCTGTCATCACATAATTAATGAGTTTTCAAACCAACCACAAGCCCTTGGTGCACCCTTGCCATACACTTTCTCGCCTAATTTTGTGTATCTATCAATGCCATCCTCTGTCCTGACTGACAACTCTGGCTTCACAGGACCTACAGGAGGGCGTAAATAGATAGGAAACAAGTAGGTGAGAAGGTGCACTGAACTGCTCCATCACACCAAAGGTTCACCTTGAACAGTCATTTTGTACTGCCAAACTCCCTCTAAGTTTTCTTGACGTTGGTATTGTCCAGCTATGTTGGGGAAGGAAATGGAACCAGCTAAACTACCCCATACTCCTATAATAATTACCCCTCTCCCCCCCACGCTTAAAACATAGACCAAGACGACACATTTGGATTTTATTGGCCACAGCAGCCTTTTTATTAAAAAAAACAAACAATTATAAACATTTTACCATAAAACGTTATAAATAACATCATAAAGTGACATCATTAGAGCAGAGGAGGAGTCCTTGAAGCTACGAGATCTTAGTGACTCACCCACTTGTCATGAACAAACGCCAAACAGCTTACTCCCAGCTGTTACCCCACAGGCTCAAGAGCACTGAACACCAGGACGTACTGTTCACTAAAATAACTTGAGTATCCGACCACTCTTGTCGGAAACTCCCATATCCAGATTTCACCAGATCACCACAACTTACATCGATGAAGCGGAGACCCTATCCACTGGTCCCCCAAGTCCAATTTCCAAACAACTTCAAGGACTCCCCCCCAAAACCGCCACAACGAGGGACTTTGAACATCTCAAAGGCCCGAGACCCCCCCAACACACAAAGCTATGGCCCTCTCAATCCCCTCCTGTAAGCCGAGCGCCCACATGTCGGAACCTACAGCATTAAGGTGAACACCATCAGCCAACCAAAAATCACCCTCCCACTTTTCGAGCTCAAAGTGCCACACCGCCACCCCCTGTTCCGGGATACAAAAGACGACACGACCCTGTTCACCTTGATCCTAGCCTTGTTGATTTTTTCAAGAGACCGCATACCCCGCCAGCGCTTCAGGGGAATAATTTCCGACCATACAATAGTTACTCCAGCATATAACAAGCATAACCGCAAAAAATTCTGCTTGATGTCTTTGATCAACTCTCTGAAAGGCCGGACCCCAAGGTCATTACCCCCACATGAAGAACGAGTATATCAGGAGCGCGATCCAAACGAGCACAATTATGAATTTCCTGCAACACCCTCCTCCACTGCATGCCCCTAAAGACGAGCCACCGAACCACCGCCGAGGTCCTGGAAAAGCCGAGTTGTCTACCCTCACACCTGACATCGGCTTGCCAGGCTCCCCAGTGCACAAAGGAGTGGCCAAAAATCCAAACAAGCAAAGGATCTGCACCTGAAATAAAACAAGCACAAATAAATGCCACAAGAAATAGCAGTATATAAGAAAAGCTAACACCCCAGCCCCCTAATATCCCCCCCACATTATTCCGGCCTAATATAACCATGATAGCGGTTTGACCGCCATCTCCCAATCCGCTGAATGGCAGCAGCATCCAAACCGCAAGACGACGCTTCCGTCGCCGCGCCTATACGAAAAGAGTGAGGGGAAAACTGAGTTTCATCCACGCCCAAATACTTCAAAGCCAGTTTAAAAATTGCGCAATACTGAAATCTAGACAGACTTGCCCCATCAGCGTGGCACAACAACAACCCCTCCATACTAGGATAAAGCTCCCGAAAGCGCTGCAGACACAATGTTGGGCACATCGCGGATCCTGCGACCAGTCCTAGCACCACGCGCCGGCCTCTCCCAACTTGATTTGTCTTAGACCTCTGCAACCAAAATTCCACCCCCCCTAGGGAAGACACAACATCTCTCGCCAAAATTCCCCCAACTGTACCCCGGCTAGGCGAAACAAGCTCCCCAACGCGCAGCGTGCCAAAAAAAGGCAAAAGAGAAGGCTAACTGAAACAGGCAGACCTCAAAAGAGGATGAACACAAAGACTCCAAAACAGATCCCAATTGCTCCAATAAACCAAAAGACACTGGGCGCCTGGAGTCCCCCCGCCCGCTAGACCGGCGAAAACCTTTTACCAACTGTTTCACCAAAAATTATTTTGTTAAATCCTCTACGCCTCTGAGGCGAAAACCAAAAGACAAAGCCGACATCACTCTATTCACCTTTGAATGCGACCAATCCGCAGCAGCACCACGCCCCACCCAACTGAGTAACAGCCCCACCCGATCAACGCTAAAACCCCTTTCCACCCCCGCCAAGAACTCCTCCCATGTATGCTACACAGCTTGATATGCATCCCAAGTCATTGGAGCAAGTGAAGATCTTATTAACGACTCTGCAACCACTAAACATCAGTCCATAGTTCCTCCAGACTTGCCAAACCCTCTTTCTCCGCTTCTGGTGCCAAAGAACGAAAATGATCCCACTGCGAACGAGAAAGAGAATCAGTGATATCATTCTTAACACCGGGAATGTGAGACTCTGTCACATGTGCATTCAGAGAAAAGCACGCCAACACCAACTGCTGTAAAACCTTGACAACCGGGCGAGACGATGTAGTAAGACCATTAATCGCGCACACAACTCCCATATTATCGCAATTAAAATGGACTCGCTTGTCCCGAAACTACTCCTTCCACAAATGCACCGCCACCAAGATCGGAAAAATCTCTAAGAATGTCATGTTCCGGACAAGGCCCACCGCCACCCATCTGTCAGGCCAACGTGCCGCACACCATCGCCCCCTAAAGTAGGCCCCAAAACCTGCACCACCAGCTGCATCCGTGTACAAATCTAGAGCTCCATTATCAACAACTTCATCCATTACCAGAGAATGACCATTATACCCCTCCAAAAAAGAATTCCAGACTGCCAAATCCGCCCTGAGCTCAGCCGACAATCTAATGAAATGGTGAGGGGCCCGAACTCCCGCCTCAGCACTGGTCAACCTGCGCGAAAATACCCTCCCCATCGGCATCACCCGACAGGCAAAATTAAGCTTCCCCAACAGCGACTGCAAATCCCGCAACGACAATTTTTTCAACCGGTGCGCCCCTGACACCTCCGCCCGCATGACCAACACCTTCTCCTCGGCAAGCCTAAATTCCCATTCCACAGTATCAATCACGATACCCAAAAAACACAAGCAAGTGCTAGGGCCTTCGGTTTTACCCGGTGCTAACAGCACACCGAACTGCTCCGCCACCCACTCAATGGTTTTTAAAATCCCGCGACAATACAACGAATCAGCTGGGCCCACACACAAGAAATCATCCAAATAATGAATGATTGATTCACAACCCGAAACATCCCGTACCACCCATTCCAAAAAAGAACTAAACGCCTCAAAGTAAGCACAAGACAAGGAGCAACCCATTGGCAAACATCTGTCCCCAAAAAACCTGCCCTCCCAATAGCAACCCAACAACTTCAAGCTGTCAGGGTGAACTGGCAACAACCGAAATGCAGACTCAACATCTGTCTTAGCCATGAGAGCTCCGCGACCACACTTTCGCACCCACTTAGCAGCTTAATCAAAAGACGAATAAAGCACGGAGCAAAGCTCTGGGTCTATGCCATAATTTACAGACCTCCCCTGAGGGTAAGACAGATGTTGAATAAGCCGAAATTTATTCGGCTCTTTTTTGGGCACAATCCCCAAAGGAGAAACCACCAAATCCTGAAACGGAGGATCAACAAACGGGCCAGCCATGTGTCCCAACAAAACTTCTTTTCTCATCTTTTCCGAGACAACCTCCCTATGCAACAATGCCGAAGGCAAGTTCTTCAGCATTCGTGGTATGGCATAAGGGGGAGGGTGGATAACGAAACCATCCTGAAAACCTGCCAACAATAAAGACGCTTTTCCTTTATCTCCATATCTATTTAAATAGAGACCATCTTTTCCAGCCTCACCGGTGTCTCCCCTTGCGAATTCCCGGCGCCTGACTTGGACTTGCCTTTCTTAAAACACTTAGAGGCGCCGTGAGAGGAGCCGCTACAGTGTGAACAGAGGTGCTTAAATTTACAATTGGCCCCAAATTTGCACTTGCCATCGTTGAACTGCCAACAGACCCCCAATTTGTGTCCTGACTGACCCTGACCACCCGCCCCGCTTGAATTAGTGTTGCCGCTACTCTGGCTGGTGCTCCCAGCCCACCCGTGAAAGGAATGATCGAATTTGTTCTGAGCTATGACCCGCATCCACAAACCGATGTCTTTCTGGTCCCAGCAGATTGCGGGCCGAACTGCCTTTCTCTGACGGAATTGCTCGTCATATCGAAGCCACGCTTGCCCACCGTATACCCTATAAGCCTCCCCGATAGCATCCAAATAACAAAACAACGCAGAACAATTATCTGGCGCCTTTTCCCTTATGACGCTTGCTAAGATGGCAAAAGCTTGTAACCAATTTACAAACGTCTGCGGAATGAAACGCCACCTACGCTTCTCCTCCTCCTCTTTTTTGCTATCCTCCTCCTTGCTTTTATCTAAATTAAATTTTTCAAGAGGAAGAAGGGAAAAAATCTCGACATACTCATCTTTCCATATGCGCTCCCGAACTTCCTTTTTTAGGTGCGCACCCAACGGACCTTTAAAACATACATATACCTCCCCGTATGCCCTATCATCCTGATGCACATGACATGTACGCTCCTTCTCCGTCTGAACGGATACCGAAACAGGTTCGGACATCCGCCCAGACTGATCTGCCCTATTCGGCCACGCGCCTGCCACCCCCTGTGGACTAACCCACGCCCCCACCTGCACTGGGGGAGCCATGCCCCGATCCAACCACGATAGCAAATTCATCACATCTGCCAACATGTCCCTAACTCCCGCACTAACTACCTTGGTGCCCCCCAACGACCCCCTTTCACGATTCCCATCCCCCATCACAACTTCCCCCACTGGCGAAGAAGACAACATTGGATGACCCAGACTCGACATAAATGTATACTCACCAGGCTGCAAGGGTGCTGTGAGCCCTCCAGCTGGAAATCCTGGATCCCGGACACGACACCATTGACCTGGGAGTCCCCCATAAACGGCTGTCCCGATCCGGGAGTGACGTCCGCGGTCCCTGTGCCCGCATCCCGGGCCAGCGCAGATGTCGTAGCCCCCGACCGCCGAGCCGGTGATGAAGATGATGGCCGGGCCGCCACGCTCCCCACGCCTGCGTCCGCAGACAGCTGCGTGGCACTCGTAGCCCCTGTGGCCACCCGCTGAGAATCACCCGCAGGGTCCCTGAAATCCCCGGACGCCGCAGTAGCGGCCGCTCCTGACGGCCCTGCAGCACCGCAGGCCGCTCTCCCCGTCCCTTGATGATGGTGGCCGACTCTGATTATGGAGGCAGGCTGCCCAGCAGGGACATCACTGGCGCAGCCCCCCGCTGAACTAGGCCTCAGCCGCTGCTCGGTGCGTGTCCGCCCCGCCCCCTCGGCAGCACGAGGCGAAGGCCTGGTCACCGCCGCAGAGGCCCGCGCGGCGAGCGGATTCCTCCTAGGCCAGGGCCTGCTGGCCCTGGAGCTACGTGGCACCCGGCCTGGAGGGTATCTAGAGGGGCTCCTGCACCTGTGCGAGGTTTGAGGAGCCGAGTCTGGAGAAAGCCGGGCTGGAGGCCTTACCCGCCGTGACCGCCGCTCCTGCGGCGAGGAGGGATCCTGCTCTCCCGCTCCCCCGCCAACAATAGCCGCCACCTGTGACTCCAACCAGCCTGGGGGCTGCGATGACGCTGCAACCCTCAGCCACTCCAGCACTCGATCCACGCTGTCCATGATAGGTGCGGACTTCTCTGCCTTAGAGCAGGAACTACCCAGGACCTCCCCCTTCCTTCCTATATATTCCCCTATACGCCCACCCCATTACCATAACTGCCCCCATGTGATTCCCCAAACCCCCGTCATGCTGGCCTCCGCCCACGCCTCAGTGGGGAGGGGTCTTGGAGGCTCAGCTCCGGCCATTTCTGTTTTGTTGTACCTGGTGCCATCTCTTGTATTCTCTTTTATGCTACATGTTGCGATAGTCAAAACCTTTACCTAGTGTTGTGACCCAATTGTTTCTTGGGTATTCTGAAGTCTGACCCAAGACAATAAGCCTTTGCTGGCTTTCTTTTGATAAGTTTTTCACCTTGTGTAATAATCTCCTTTTTTGCAAATTAGCTCCCACCCAGAGGGATAATGTGCATGTTTTTCCCCAGGAGTCATAGCCAGTAAGACTCTGTATTCAGTTGGTCTATTTAAAGGGGTTGTCTAGGACTATTTTATTTATATTTTTACTATGGGCTACAGGGATTCACTCTCTTAGGTGGGCATTGGATATCATTCACACAGGCCATGCAATTTGGTCCAAAAAGGTGCAGTTCTATTGGTTTCATAAAACTTAAGGGATTCATAACCCAAAACAGCCTAATCTGGGCACAAAGGTATCACAGCAAATAAACAGTTTAGTTAGCAGGCACATGTGTTAGTGTGGACTCACCGGACAGATTGCAGTCCTTTATCCCGGAGAAAACTTTACACACAGAGGAGGTGTGTTATTATCATGTCTTGGTATCCCCTTCAACCTGAGCTCCAGCACCTTCCAGCACAAAACACAAGTATTCACCTCAGTGCACAATTCACAATGAACAGGCTGCAGCTTCCACACGTTACTCTGCAGCAATTCCAACACACAGACTGCTCAGTTTTGCTAGCTGACCCATGCAGTCTCCATTCAGAGAGAAAACAGGGTCATGTCTCTCAGCTATAGCTCACATTTTGGCTGGACACTCACCAGCTTCAGAACACTCAACTCTGCCCCATCTATCAGACTGACACCTAGTGAACACAGACCCTGGCTCTTAAAGCTAGCCTGGTTCATTAAACTAAGACCTGCTGTGCTTGGATTTAACCTCGTCCTACCTGGCATTGCTACAGGGCCTAAAAAACTAACAGGCAGGTTGCTGTTAATAGAGGCAACTACATGACTGCTCTACCTGGCACTGACTCAGAGCGGTTACCAACCACTCCTGCCAGTGATTCCGCTATTCTACATTAACAGAGCAGATCTTCCGGCCAAGGGGGCGTGACTGCAGACATCATGCTGATTGACAGCCGGCTCCCTGCGATTGGTCAGAGGAGAGTCGGCTGTCAATTAACATGACGTCGGCAGTCATGCCCTATCAACATGGCAGAAAGGAGGAGAAGCCGCTGCTCTGTCACTGGAAGGAGCGGTCTGTGACCACTCTGTGCCGGCAGAGATTGGCATCAGGCACAACAGACAGGTAGCTAGCAACTGCCTGTTAGTTCTTAGACTCATAGTAAAAAATCTAAATAGTCCTGGATAACTCCTTTAAGGAATGAAAGACTCTGACCAAAAACATTTTTTTTACAAATATGTATTCTTGCAATATAAAAGTTACTTTTTTTTACGTTTTCACAAGGATCATATTCATAACAGTGATTTATCAAACTTGAGGTTTTCAGTGAAAAAAAAGTTTTGCTCCTAATATTACGATCAGTTTGGTGACAGCGCTCGTAGGAAGAGGACAAAGTGTTCTGGCATGGTGGATGTGCATCAGCAATTGTGGGCTTACACTCTTTATAGTAGGCTTCCGGAGAATGGATCCCATGTCTTTCCAGAATTCCTTAAGCTTAGATCCTAGGAAACAACTCCATATCACATCGTCTTTATAGCCTGGGAAAGCACATTCTTCTGATCCCATATTTCATCAGTAATATTCGGTTTGATATAGCGATCCTGTCACTGATCCACGGGAACGTTCGCTACAATCCTCCACCTGCATCAATAAATTGTGAAAATAATCCTTTGTCTAAATAAAGATTTTCTGCAAAAAAAAATCCTTTTGGATTTTGATTTTTTTTTTTTTAGTTGAAGTATGGAACAATGATGAATACATTTGCATGATCCTAATGCTTTTTACTCTCCCCCCGGTTACATGCCATTTCCAAAAGGCTGATTAGGATTTGGAAATCTATTCCCTAATAAATTCTTAAGTGGAAATAATAGTCTAGTGAACATTTTATAAGATAGACGTAATTGAATGTGCAAGTACCTGTTTTATACAGCCAGGTCTTTTGCTCCAGGTCAACATACCAATGCCAAATAAAACAGAGGTTCTTGGCAGGGGCAATGATCTTGCTTTTTTTTATTTTTGGGTTAACCTCACATGATACCTTTTAAATATGTGAAAAGAGAATCCCGACACCTGCTCAGTCATCTCCATTTTAAAGTGAATCTATCACCAGGTTTTTGCTATGTAATCTTAAAGCAGCATAATATAGAGACAGCGACCCTGATTCCAGCGATGTATCACTTTCTAGGCTGCTTGCTGCAGTTTTCATTCACTATTTTCTTTGATGCAGATAGCTGAGCTCTGCATAACCCTGCCCACGCCACTAATTGACAGCTTTCTGTGTACACTGTGCATAGGCAGAAACCTGCTAATCAATGGTTGGGGCTACTCTGACTCCATAATTAACCTGATGTGTGGGGCGTTTGAGAGACCGATTCTGTGGCTCTCTATGTACCGTTACTCACAAAGCGATTTCATCAGATAGTTTGATTGCAGAGGCATGTGTGAAAATTACAGAGAAAGATTTATTTTCCAGCTGAATTCTTATAGTTATGCACATTAGAGTAGGTAAAAAGAACTTATTGTGATCCAGAGATGCAGACATGTATGCTTCTTAACTTGGCTGGCATACAGAATGAAGAAAGAAGGGAGCGGTTACGGACATCAGCGTTAGGGCTCATACCCACTTGCGAGAAATACGGATGAGTGCAATCCAATAAAAAATCGGATTGCACTCGGACCAATGTTATTCAATAGGTGACATCTCATTTGCAATTTTTTTCTCAACTGTAATCGGACTGAGAAAATAATCGCAGCGTGCTGCGTAGTGGTGCGTATATCTCGGATGAGACTCGCCAATACAAGTCAATGGGTGCGAGAAAAAAACGTACAGCACTTGCACCATGCGAGTGCTGCCCGATTTTTACGCACCGGTATCCTTTGAAAAGCCAGCAATTCATATGAGGCTATACAGTAAAATCACACTGAGATGTTATAATATAAAAGATAGAATAAATATATACACATAGAATAGGTGTCTATATATACAGTATATACTGTACATATATATGTCATTGACACACATGTATATACACTGCTAAAAAATATAAAGGGAACACTTAAACAGCAGAATATAACTCCAAGTAAATCAAACTTCTGTGAAATCAAACTGTCCACTTAGGAAGCAACACTGATTGACAATCAATTTCACAGGCTGTTGTGCAAATGGAATAGACAACAGATGGAAATTATTGGCAATTATCAAGACACACTCAATAAAGGAGTGGTTCTACAGGTGGGGACCACGACCACATCTCAGTATCAATACTTTCTGGCTGATGTTTTTGTCACTTTTGAATGTTGGTTGTGCTTTCACACTCATGGTAGCATAAGACGGACTCTACAACCCACACAAGTGGCTCAGGTAGTGCAGCTCATCCAGGATGGCACATCAATGTGAGCTGTGGCAAGAAGGTTTGCTGCATCTGTCAGCGTAGTGTCCAGAGGCTGGAGGCTCTACCAGGAGACAGGTCAAAACAGAACAAAGTGATGTTACCACCACAAAAAAAGCGATAAAGGGTTACTTATATGAAAAAAATACAAAACTTTATTGAAACATGACATATATATACGATTAGAACATGTAAAGGTACAGGCAGGGACAGCAAGTATCAATGCAAGGTGCCCACACAACCTAAAAGGAAAGGTAGGCGGACTGGTCCCAGATCACATAACAATATTATAATAAACAAGCAGCACTACATATACAGTGTGTATATAGTTCTCAAAACACATAAGAACAATCATCATCTAAATCTGTTCAGCAAAAGAAATGCATAGCACGGAAAACCTAGTGTCAAAATAGTACTGTTGCCGCGGTCACTGGAAAGAACCATGTGATCAGTGTCAAGTACTGCTGTAGAAAGGAGTGGAAAGAAACACCAGAACATATGCGAGACAAGCGAAATGTCTGTAGTGGGACCTGTGGGCAAAATGCCACCACAGCGTCGGTAAATTACCTCAATTGTCTGGTGTTAGTCTGAGAGCTGGGACCGGTGCGTCTGCCCCGACGCACGTTTCGGAATAGAATCCTTCGTCAGGGGGCGTGGCATTTGGTTAAGCCAAACTATTTCCTTTTGTTTATCAGGAGACAGGTCAGTACACCAGGAGACATGGAGGGGGCCGTAGGAGGGCAACAACCCAGAAGAAGGACCGCTACCTCCGCCTTTGTGCAAGGAGGAACAGGAGGAGCACTGCCAGAGCCCTGCAAAATGACCTCCAGCAGGCAACAAATGTTCATGTGTCTGCACAAACGGTTAGAAACCAACTCCATGAGGATGGTCTGAGTGACCAAAGTCCACAGATGGGGGTTGTGCTCACAGCCCAACACCGTGCAGGACGCTTGGCATTTGCCACAGAACACCAGGATTGGCAAATTAGCCACTGGTGCCCTGTGCTCTTCACAGATGAAAGCAGGTTCACACTGAGCACATGTGACAGACGTGACAGAGTCTGGAGACGCCGTGGAGAGCGATCTGCTGCTTGCAACATCCTGCAGCATGACCAGTTTGGCAGTGGGTCAGTAATGGTGTGGGGTGGCATTTCTTTGGAGGAACGCACAGCCCTCCATGTGCTCGGCAGAGGCAGCCTGCGTGCCATTATGTACCAAGATGAGATCCTCAGACCCTTGTGAGACCATATGCTGGTGTGGTTGGTCCTAGGTTCCTCCTAATGCAGGACAATGCTAGACCTCATGTGGCTGGAGTGTGTCAGCAGTTCCTGCAAGATGAAGACATTGATGCTATGGACTGGCCCGTCGGTTCCCCAGACCTGAATCCGATTGAGCACATCTGGGACATCATGTCTCGCTCCATCCACCAACGTCACGTTGCACCACAGACTTCCAGGAGTTGGCGGATGCTTTAATCCAGGTCTGGGAGGAGATCCCTCAGGAGACCATCCGCCGCCTCATCAGGAGCATGCCCAGGCATTGCAGAGAGGTCATACAGGCACAGGGAGGTCATACAGGCATGTGGAGGCCACACACGCTGCTGAGCATCATTTTGACTTGTTTTAAGGACATTACATTCCACTTTAATTTTGTGTGTGACTCCAAATCCTGGCCTCCATTGGTTAATAAATTTGATTTCCATTGATGATTTTTGTGTGATTTTGTTGTCAGCACATTCAACTTTGTACAGAACAAAGTATTCAATGAGAATATTTAATTCATGCAGATCTGGGATGTGTTATTTGAGTATTCCCTTTATTTTTTTGAGCAGTGTATATACCGTATATACTCATGTATAAGCCAACCCGAGTATAAGCCGAGACCCCTAATTTTGCCACAAAAAACTGGAAAAACTTATTGACTATAAGCCGAGGGTGGTGCTGCACAAAGATTAATGGTGGTCCAAAAGGATGCTCCATAGATAAATACCCCCCATATATTGCTGCTGCCGCTGCTGCTGCAATTAAAATAAAAATGACATACTCGCCTCTCGTCGCTGGGGCCAGGTGCCGGTGTGCTGAGCAGGCGGGGACACTGGCGCGCTATGGGGGCCAGTTGCCGGTGTCGCCGCTGGCTCAGGCCCCCAGCACTGGTGATATTTACCTGTCCCCATTCCATTGCTGTGCGCCGCTCTGGTGAATATTGCTCTGCTCCCCGTCCTCCCCCGTCATATTCACCCCTGCTGGCACGGTCTCTGCACCCCTGCTTCTTCCATGGTCTCAGCTGTCACGTGGTACCGCTCATTAAAGTCATGAATATGCGCATATTCATGACTTTAATGAGCGGTACCACGTAACCCTGAACATAGGGACCAGAGACCTTGGAAGAATCAGGGGCTGCAGAGATCGTGCCAGGAAGGGGTGAGTATGATCTCTGACACCCGCGCTCCCCCTTCCCCACCAACCCCCAGTATATGACTCGTGTATAAGCTCTCACTTGACAGCAATGCTGCGTGAGAATTTTCCCATGCAGCGTGCCGCAAGTGACGGAACGAACTCTGGTGACCTCTGACAGCAGAGTGATACACTGCGGAAGGATACCTTCTGTCATTATACCCCCGGAGGCCCCCAGAGAGTGGTAACATCTACTGATGTCCTCGGGAGATCGTCGTGGGACACTCGCTATTAAATGGATTACGTTGGAACAGGGAGTATTCTGTTGGTTTATTATTTTTTTTTTTTGGCAGGGGACAGAGGGCGTCGGGGATTAGCTGTATGGTGAGTAAGTACTGTATGTGTTTTTTTACTATTCAACACAGTAGCCGAATGATGGGACTAGTAATCCCATCGGATGATGCCTGCCTACAAACAGACCCGCACACACACAGCCGCGCATACACCTGCACACACATACACACAGACACCCACACACAGACCCACACATATTCACCACACACACACATAGTCTCTGCCCACACACTCTTCATGCTCCCTATCTGCAGCGTTTCTCGCACGCAACTCCGCAGCAAAACCGCAGATCTTTTTAAACCTGCGGTTTTGCTATGGATTTGACTGACTCAATGGAAGTCAATGGGCGTAGAAACGCTGCAGATCCGCAAAAAGAATTGTGCACACCAATTCTCAAATTCACATTGACTAACATTGGTGGTGCACCACACTGCGGATTTGATGCAATTCCGCTAGTCCAAAAACGTTGCAGATCCGCATCAAAATCTGCAATGTGTGCACATAGCCTACATACTCTATAATCCAAATCTCTCAATTTGGTCTCTAGAACTTTTTTCGTGCTGCACCAATTCTTTGGTATGTGTTACCCCTTTGATTAATTCCCAATGGCCAAATTTTTTGCTTAAAATGTATACCAATTGAATAGGCTATTTGGAGTTAATAAGACCTATTGGCTCTCCTAACATGTAAGTTTTAATTAATATTATATTCTCTATTAAATAAAAATTGAGTATCTTTCCTTAGCACCTGGAAATGTATCAATAAATTTGCAACTGCGCATTACCATGGCACTTGTCAGTAGGGTATGACTCCGCACTTTGTCAGCACTGATTGGACAAGGAGTTTTAAAACATAAAACAAAAAAATAAAACCACACCCCCCTTTTATAACACCCACTTGTCAATCAATTTATACATTTCGAGGAGGAGCATCAGAAAGGCTTTACAACACAGTTTTCATAGATGACACTCCAAAATGTGGTATTTTATGGGTAATACAAGTGCTTACTAGACTATTTACTAATGGTAGAAAGAGTGATATATGTATTTTCTTCAAATTGGTTTTCAGAATCATAACCAAACTGACATTGTTGAGAAGTAACAATATATTTTTCCTTTACGAGGCAACAATGGTCAAATTTGATCTTTCCAATAAATCATCGTTTTGACTTTCTGTGAATAAAATAGCCAAGTTATATTTCATTTGTCAGTGAGATTGCCAGAGTGTGAAAGTGCGTATTTCACGTATATCAACTAATGCTCCGGCTCATTTCTTTGGTTTTGCTGCATTTTCTTGTGCTTCATACAAACGGTCGCGGCTCCCCTTTCTGAGTGAAGTATTTAATCTATACAGCTTCCCATGGGCAGATGTCTGTACAGTTGGAACCCATGTCCTGCTCTGCCCTTATTCACATTGAGGTTGGCTAACACAAGGTGAGATTTTCATACTAGAGACAGGCTAAGACTGTCCCGACTGGGTACACTTTGTCGCGGTGAGATGAAGACTGTCCCGACTGGGCACACCTTGTCGCAGTGTGATGAAGACTGTCCCGACTGGGCACACCTTGTCGCGGTGGAATGAAGACCATCCCGACTGGGCACACCTTGTCGCAGTGGGATGAAGACCATCCCGACTGGGCACACCTTGTCGAGGTGGGATGAAGACCGTCCCGACTGGGCACACCTTGTCGCGGTGGAATGAAGACCGTCCCGACTGGGCACACCTTGTCGCGGTGGGATGAAGACCATCCCGACTGGGCACACCTTGTCACAGTGGAATGAAGACCGTCCCGACTGAGCACACCTTGTCGCGGTGGGATGAAGACCGTTCCGACTGGGCACACCTTGTCGCGGTGGAATGAAGATAGTCCCGACTGGGCACACCTTGTCGCGGTGGGATGAAGACCATCCCGACTGGGCACACATTGTCGCGGTGGGATGAAGACCATCCCGACTGGGCACACCTTGTCATGGTGGGATGAAGACCGTCCCGACTGGGCACACCTTTCGCGGTGGAATGAAAACCGTCCCGACTGGCAACTTGTCGCGGTGGAATGAAAACCGTCCCGACTGGGCACACCTTGTCGTGGTGGAATGAAGACCGTCCCGACTGGGCACACCTTGTCGCGGTGGGATGAAGACCGTTCCGACTGGGTACACCTCGTTGCGGTGGGATGACTTTTATGCTTTTTTTTAATCAAAATAGTGTTACCCAAGTACCCTATGTTATTTACATGTATTACCATTTTCCATTTTCTTTTTTACTTACTATAATGTATATGCTCAAATTGTTTTTTTCTTGGTTTTTGCCTGTGCAATGTTCACAGTGTGAATGTGCTCTTAAGTATTGTACATATACCAACTTATGCTCCAGCTCATTTCTTTGGCTTTGTAGTTAAATTTCATGTATACTTTTTTTTCTGATCCAAAAGGCTAAACACAGAAATAAAAAAAGACACCAGAAATTTATAGCTTTTTATTTTTATTTTAAAACAGCATTGCAGAAGATTACGTGTGGTGTAGAAAAATACTTTATTTACCCCCCAAATATTTGCAATATTTTAAGATGAAAAAATAGCGTGAAAATACCAATCATTGTACATTAACATTTTTGGGATCTTTGGTATTTTCTTTTGTAAACATTACCGATAGTGTCAAGTCCTGGTTAAAAAGATCATAAAGTGTTTGGCAATGTGTCACTGGAGGTTGTCCTTGTGTACGCTAACTTGGCCAACTAGAATCCTGTTAGTGCTAGGACCTGCACAATTAGATAACTTTGCAGGAAAACCATAGAAATGGCAGATCCCAAGTAATAAACTATATTTTTTTATTGGGTACTTATCCCATTTATAGCTTATGTTGCCATGTTCACTATTTACCAGCTTCCACCCACATATATTCTAGATACTGTGAATGTCGGTCAGTAATGCAAATGAATTGCAGCCATGAATATTGGAGACCACGGACCCAAATGTCTCAGTGCACCAGTAACTATTCTGCACCATACCAGCTGAGTTACTGGGATGCATTTTGGGCCTTTTTTTTACAGTATTAGGTCCTTTAAAGAACATTCAGAGTATTTGTACCTGTAACTAAAAAAAAATAATGTACAAAGCAAAAAATATGTACTTATATTTATACCCTTATACCATGTAATGTCCACGTACACGACGTGGAATATTTGACTTTTACCCATCGATTACCCTAAAAAAACAGCCCCTCAGTGCATTATGTGGTTTACTACCAAACTCTCCTCTCAATACATGAATAGAAAATGGAATACAACTTTGTAGACAAATTTACCTGTAAGGCTAGGTTTACACCATGTTCTCCTCCCTGCCCAGCTCTCCATTGCAGCTTCCACCTGAACAGCAGGAAAATTCAATTCAGACGTGTCCCTCTATTCAGCAGGGAATCTGTCAGCAGGTTTTTTGCTATGTAGTCTGAAAGCAGCATTATGTAGGGGCAGAGACCCTGATTTCAGCTATGTATCACTTAGTTTACTGGGTGCAGCAGTTTAGATACAATCGCAGTTTTCTCTGCAGAGTTCAGAATGCAGAGCTGTGTATAACCACGCCCACAACAGTGATTGGTAGAAAGCTGCTAATCAATGGTAGGGGTGTGGCTGGACCAGGAGGCACGGAACACTTAATCCTCTAGTGATAATCTCCTGCTGATAAAACACCGATTTTATTAAAATGCAAAACATCGCCTAGTAAGTGACACATTGCTGGAATCATGCTTGATAAAGATCTGCAAAGGTCGAAACGTTGCATCTTGGCAGGATAAAGTTTTTGGGAATTTTCTAATCACCTGGAAGGGATGCTGTCCTTTTTTTCTATGTGATGGTATATGCTCCAATTGGGTCATTGGACCGGAAAGTGCATCTCCCTATTGAAGTGCTGTCGGCTAACGTGTTGATATTGGACATTGCTGGAATCAGAGTCTCAGTCCCTACATCATGCTGCTCTCAGATTTCATAGCAAAAAGCTGCTGACAGATTCTGTTTAAACAGGCATATAGACTCTCAAATATGAAACTTTGGACCTCATTTGGCCTTCTTTCTTTTTCAGAAAAACAATAGATTACTCTAAGTAGGAAGGGGAAACATGGTGTGAACCCAACCTTTATCGACAGCTGTAATATCTAATATCTATCCCCAAAGTGTTTTGCATATTTGAACAATCAACTGAACAGCTCAGCCTAAAGTAAAATTCTGTAATAGTGGAGTCCACTCCTCAATATTGTTTACGTGTTTAGAAAGTTTATTTTTCACTCTGACAAAACCAGTGCATAGAAGAAATAGGCTACGCTTATGAAAATATCACCAAGCGAGCCTGCCTAAGGAAAAACAAGGTAGCAAAGCTACAGAGACACATTGCAAAAGGCACAGGCTACAAGTAGAGACGCCACCACCTGGATGGTCCTAAAGAAGGTTATGTACTAGGTCCTATATTAAAACACCATATTGTAGGGTGTGAAAAATCTAAAAAAACAAAATAAACAAAAAATCATTGTCCTACCACCGAGGCCACCCTATTAGGATTTCCACATTTCTAGACAGCTCTGTCAATCTTCCTGAGGGCTCGTACAGACTAACATATTTTCAGATCGCACTCGGGCCAATGTCAGTCTACGGGACCATGTACATGTCCGATTCTTTCCATGGCAATGCAATATTCTGATCATACTCTGCCATGCAAGTCAATCATCTGACTGCACTCGGATGGCATATGAGTGCAGTCCAACTTCTACAAACTGAAAGAGCTGAAAAGATGGAGACATTTTTTTCTCCATCTTCTCCTCATGTGAGAGAATCGGATCACAATATGATCATCCTCTGATCAAAATTTGATCAGTGTGATTTGCCTAGAGAGAATATACAGTCATCTGCACCTGCCCTAAATGCTTCCCATTGACAAGTTACAAATATCTATCATGTTTATAGCCTTAAATCTACAGAGACCACATGTAATTATGTCCACTTAACCCATGGATCTCCAACCTCCAAATTAGAGTCCACTGTCTGAGACGATGAGCGTATTTTTATTTTTATTAGTGATGAGAGAACTGCTGGGATAAGGTGTTATCTGAGCATGCTCGGGTGCAAACCGAGTGCAAAGGATAAGCAAGGGATAAGCATGCTCAGGTGCAAATCTGAGCATGCTCGGGTGCAAACCGAGTATCTTCGGCGTGCTCGATTAATATGTTCGAGTCCCCGCGGATGCATGTCTCGCAGCTGTTAGAAAACCGCAGCACATGCAGGGATTGCCTAACTGGAAATCCCTCATGTGTTCCGGCTGTTGAACAGCCATGAGACATGCAGCCGCATGGACTCGAACATATTTTTCGAGCACGCCGAAGATACTCGGTTAGTACCCGAACATGCTCAGATATCACCTTATCCAAGAACGTTCACTCATCACTATCGTTATAGATTTTTTTTAGGTCTATAATTTTCTATTTTATTGGAAATAGCCAGGTTATTGACCAATCGGTGGTCTACAAATCCACTAGATACTTCAGAGGCATTTGTGCTCCGCTACCATGGAATTTAAAGAGGACCAGGTGAAAAGTGACCAGTTGTGCTCTGGTTTTATTCCCATTGCGCTCCTGAGTAATCTGTTTAGTTTTCTTTTTCTAAACCCACTAAACAGTTCCAGAGACATGGCCCTTTTTGGTAAGTGCTTTTTATGGTCTTTACCAAGAGGGACCTGCTTTTACGAATCTCCGTCTTTAGGCTGCTTTGCATTATTACCTTGTGAGCACTTGGTAAAAGCTATAAAAAATAGCCCTAACTTAAAAAAAAAAAAAGGACGGAGCAATATATCTGGTTGTTAAAAAACAAACAGTATACTCAGGACAGAAGTGGGAGAAAAATAAAAACTAAAACTGGCCACGTTTGACCTGGAGACAGATGGAGAAGGCTCCCTCAGTCATCCAATGATTGCCTTTGTGGCCCTCTTTCAGGGTGCCTAGTGCCAAAGACAAGGCATAACAGGCAGCCTATCAGTGTCATAATTTAGTATTATGTAGTAGTAACATTAAGGTCCAGCACATTATTGAAGAAATTTACAGTCAGCCCAGTTCTCTTGATGTTCAATAACTCCCAACATAATTCAAACTAGTATCAAGTTCTCTCATCATACTGGTTCGAAACGCGTTGCACGTTGAGTGTTATTGAACATCATGAGAACAGGGCTGACTTATTTTTTAAGGAAACTCTTCATTAAAGCAAATGGCATTTAAGAAATTGCTGGACCTTGCTATTTCTTGTAAGTTTGTGAGCTGGTGAAGCCAATGAGAGGACTGAGCAATTCAGAATACAAGCAGGCATACTTGTAAAAAGTTATCTCAAGCCAATATCATCCCACAATATAATTTGTGTCAATTTAATAGTAAGAAAATCCGTCTGTTCCACTAAAAATCCACATAAGGAGGAAGTGGACAGAAAAAAACACAAAATTCCCCAAAATTGATAGAGTAAATATTGCGATTTTAGAGCCAATTGAAGAAGTGTGGACGAAACGCGCGTCGGGGTGGAGGGACACGGCACAATCTCCACACACTTTAGTAAGTAATATTGCGTGGAACTCTTTGTATAATTTAATAGTGGCATTTTTTGCAAAGGATGGTGGAATTGTAAAGTTGTTCAATGGAATTATCTCATGAACCTTCTTGGGCATTAGTTGTTTTATGTTATTTCCCCCCTTTGCATTGTGCACTTTATTGAGCTTTATTAATTGGCTCTAAAATCGCAATATTTACTCTATCTATGTAATAGTGTGTTTAAAGGAGCTAGTAGCATTATGCGTCCCTCAGTACGTGAGGTTACTATCGATTTGTAATTCATTGAATTTGTTAATATTGTTTAATTAATTCTAAGACAATTTTTGGGAATTTTGTGTTTTATCTGTCCACTTCCTCCTTATGTGGATTTTTAGTGGAACACACGGATTTTCATACTTGTAAAAAGGTTGTGCATGACAATAGATTCTGCCATATCATGTAATTTATGGCACAAATCTAGGCCAACCCAGAGAAAGGAGGCAATAAGAAAAAGCGACGTGAAACTCTATTCGTCCTACCACTTTTTCTGTCCTCGTTAAGGTTGGTGAACAACCAAGAAACTATTGGCTTCAACTTAATAAAGGTTTATGGTTTTGTTTCTGTCAAGCAATCTCCTAGTTATAATACATGAAGGACAAGAAGACACAAAACACCACTGTGATCCAAGTTGAACTAGTAGAATGACGATGGGTGGCTCCACTAAACGCCTATTTTTGATGTAGGAGGCAATAGTTGGCCATAAGTGACCTGATTACTCCAGAGCCCTGCTGTAGGGCCAATACATCTGGGCTTCAAGGATGTGTTGATGTCTTACCAATAGCCGGCGTTGGAGACACATATGCTCATCCATACCTTCCTCAAGATGAAACGATCAATTTCTTACGTGACTCAAACAGGGATGCGATAATTTCTTTCACCGTAAACTCTAAATTACCCAAATTATTTACATACAAGAGTGCCCAAACATGGTATCTCTATTTCTTTTCTGCTTCCTTCTTGGCTTCCTCTTTTGAGGCCGACTTATTTTCTGGTTCCTTCTTGGCTTCCTCCTTTAAGGCCGATTTCTTTCCCTGTTCCTTCTTCACATCCTCCTTTAAGGCTGATTTGTGGTACTTTTGACCAATCCCATAGGGAACATGAGCAGCGATAGTACCCAGTTCGTGAGCACCTTCGATGTGAAACATCTGGTCATCAAAGAAAAGATGAGGCCGAACTTTGTCTAAAATTGGTCCTTTTGGGGCCCCGGCAAGGAAAAGTGCTTCATCTATCTCCAGACCCCAAGCACGCAAGGTTTTCAAGACTCGAGCACCAGAGCTGGCAGCACTTCTGGCGGTGACAAGATAGGTCCTTATGGGACACTTCAGACGGGCATCTTTGGCGTAAAACTTCCTTTGCAACTTCCCTAATGCTTCTAGAAAGCATTTCAATGGACCCTGCAGGAGACATGGATATGTTTTCCATTAAACACTATATACATTTTTTTCTGTGGCGACTGCAACATTTACATCTATTGAGATTCTGGGCAACTCAGGTTACAAAATCTCAAGTACATTGCAAGGAATAATCACATTATAATTGTAATATTTGCTAATAGAAGCTGTGTAAAGCAGGCAGCTTGGATTGTGTAATGCTGTCTGGCACTGGGCACAGACTTGGCATCGGGCACCATGGCACTAAAATCACATAACAATTCTGCTCCAGTGTTGTGAAAACGTAGAATAACAAATACTCGGAGCGTCGTGAGATAGTCGCTACATTGTACCGGTCTCCGCTAAATGAATGCAGCCCGTAGTCACAACATTGCAAGAATTAGCAGCTTCGGCCCTTACAGGACTTGGAAACATGTACATATTATAAGGCGCCCGAGTCACATACAAGAAGTCTACAGTGTAGGAACCAGCCTCGTCCACAACCAGCGTAAAATGTACAGAACCCTAGCGGCATAATCGGTCTATAGCTAAGTGATGATCGCTCCAACTGACTCATTGTGAGCGGTCCAAATGCAAAATGATAGAACCTAATAATCCAACCACTGCAAGGTGTCCTCTCCCTCTCTGAAGAGGCAGGTGTATTAATCGTTTATCTATCCTGAATGTATCCAATAGGTTCCTTACTCCTATTTATCTACCTATTAGTGATGAGCGAGCATGCTGGGGTCAGGTGTAATCCGAGCATACTCAGGTGCTAACCGAGTGACTTCGGCGTGCTCGAAAAATACGTTCAAGTCACCGTGCCTGCATGTCTTGGGGCTGTTCAACAACCACAACACATGCTGGGATTGTATGATTGTTAGGCAATCCCTGCATCTGTTACGACTGTCGATCAGCCGCGACATACAGTATGCAAGACCGGGGACTCGAACATATTTTTCGAGCATGCCGAAGTCACTCGGTTAGCACCTGAGTATGCTCAGATAACACCTTATCCAAAAACGTTCACTCATTAATACTATTTCATATCTATCCATCCATCTATCCCATAACTATCTGTCTTAAAGCTATCCAATAGATTCAATTTATTTAATATATTTCCCCTATCTCTCATATCTATCATGTATCTAATATCTATCTATCTACTCTTGAGGGGTCATCCACAAGAAAGTTGGGTCCATCTTGTTAATCATAATTTTTTACGATGCCGTTATCCTCTCTTTCAACCTCATCTATAGTGTTATGAGGTCACAGTGCCCCTTTGTGGTCCACGAACAGAAGATTATTGTCAGGAATTTATTACATCTAAACCAGGTGAGAATTATAATAATTTCTTATAGCTAGTGATTAGATTCCGGATCTCATTTTTTCCGAAATTCGTCACTGCTGAATCGGAGCTTTTTTTCAACTGTATCAGCAGTGGATTTGCCCAAAAAATAAGTTCAACTACTTTCTAATATATTGTTTTTATTCTTACTAAATACTAAGATATTAGCTTGCTGCCAGTGAATAGAAGCACCAGGGCTGTGTAGTCGAAGTCAGAGATGTGGAGTCAAAGCCCATTTTGGTGCAGTAGGAGTTGGAGTTGGTGTCATGGAAATTGAGGAGTTGGGAGTCGGAGGTTTGACTTACCGACTCCATGGCCCTGGTAAGAGGGAGTCGGGGTCAGAGTTGTGGAGTCAGAGTTGGTGTCATGGAAATTGAGGAGTTGGAGTCGGAGTCAAAGGTTTGGGTTACCGACTCCACGGCCCTGGTAAGAGGGAATCGGGGTCAGAGTCGTGGAGTCGGAGTTGGAGTCATGGAAATTGAGTAGTTGGAGTCGGAGTCGGAAGTTTGGGTTACCGACTCCACGGCCCTGGTATGAGGGAGTCGGAGTCGTGGAGTTGGAGTCTTGGAAATTGAGGAGTCGGAATTGGAGTCGGAAGTTTGGTTCACCGACTCCACAGCCCTGAGAAGCACTCCTACAATCATATGCTGCATAATCAGCCAAAAATGGCCACAACTCAAGACTGATAGATTGTAACAAACCAGAGATTTGTACTGCAGCTGTTTTAGCTCACAGAGGATGGCCTACTCTGATACATCGTATCCACTTCTTAGCTGAGAGTCGGATACGTTCATTGTTTCCAGCTGTGTGTTCATTCACTGACAGCAAAAAAAATCTTGAAAATGGTGAAGAATTAAAATACAAAAAGGACCTGATTCATCAAGACTGCCATTTTGAACGACAGTCTTAAATAATAGAGCACTGGAGTAGGATGCACCAAATTGATGATGAGGTGTGCACTTCTCAATGAATTTGTGCACCTTTCAGCCTCTGTGCACCGGTGGCAGAAATCAGGGGTTGGAGTACTTTACTGTCATAATTTACTTTTGGTGGCATAGATGAATTTGTCAGGGTCACTTGGCGTCAGTGACAAACGGCTAAAGTTGCAAAATTTCAAGCAAAATTTAAGTTGCGGAAAAATTTTTGCCAAATTTCAAGCAGTTTTACCCCAGTATTGTGGTAAAAATGCCAGTATGAATAATGGTCAAAGTCTATTAGAAAAGTTCCAAAGAACCTTTCGTTAAATAGTAATTTATATGATACAGTGAGCCCCGTTAGATGTCCCTACAGGTAACTTGTACAAGATGCTGTACCTGCGCCAGGGGTTTGTTCTCAAATTGTTTCTCGTGCTCAAAGAAAGAGTCCAAGCCTCTTCTTTAACAATTTGCTCAGACTCGTCAGAAAACAGGACGGCGTCTCCATCAAAAGCCACCCGCAACTCCTTCTCTGGGAGAACGATGTCTCGCTTTGCAATAAACATGGTGGCGGCTGCGATTCCTGAAACGACAAAAGTGATTAAGTTGGGAAAGTTCAATAACATAGCCGCTAAAATCAGGTCTCCGCGATGAAAGCACAAAGTAGCTGTCCATATCTTCTATCTATCTGCCCATCTATCTACAGTTTCTTTCACAGGTTTCTATCTACTCGAAGTCCATCATATCCATGTTTCTCTCGATCCTCAGCAGTAATGTGTGGAGGGGTCAGCTGTAGCCCCTGGGCAGGCCTGGCAGACATGGCCTCTCTCACGTAGCCGCTTTAAGACCTCCTGTTGTCTAGCCTGTCAGAGGGCCTGAATGAGCCTACTGTTTGACCCTGACGGCAGAGGTTTACACCACAGAAGCCGGGCCGCCATGTGTCAGACCCTCTGATGTACCTTTCTGTGGAATATGTTGCTACTAAAAGAGTGCAGCGGTGCCAAGGGAAGGATAACAAACTATGTACAAAATAATGTACACGTAAAAGCTATTACGCAATCCCAGCGAGTGACTGACGGGCTCTGGAAAGTCTCCAAAGTGACCCGACTTTCACACTCCTCAGATGGACACTTCCTACAAAGGGCTTCAGGATGAGTCCAATTTAGAACCTAATTATGAGGAGTAACTTCACGTTTGGGCCTCCAAGTAAAATCTGTCAAAGTGTCCCCACCGTCCATGTGCATGGATTATCAGAATGGGGAAAAATTGCCTTCAACTACCAAGAAAGCTCAATACTCCGGTTTAAAGTGGTCCGCTGGTAAAGTGTTCATGTCAGTCATTTTTTTTCAGCCTCTTTATTTTAGTGGGGTTTTTATTGTATTTTTAATATTCATATGTTTTAGTACCTGCATTTTTATTGCGTTTTTAACATCAAAAATGATTTAATTCATGTGCTTCCTAAACTCATCCTAGAGTCACATGAGCTGCGATATCAGAAACACAAAAAAAGTCATAGGTGGCTTGTGTTTTTAAGAAAATGTAAAAATAATAATAATAAAAATTGAGGTCTGTAGGAGAATATTGCCAAAAACTGTCAAAAAACACATCAGACATAGAGCATGGTGAGATTTAAAAGATAAAAAATAGCCACAATCACAAAAAGCAAAAAAAAAAAGCCACAAAGAAAAAAAAATTGTTTATATATTGCATTATATAAATTACTACCAGACGCCTAGCAAACATTAACTCACATAAAAAGGCCAAGAACCACCCACAAAAATTGACACTGTGATACAGTGTGGAAAGACATCCCTAAGCTATGTTATCGGTAAGCATTGCAATTCTCAGACCGGTCACGAGTAGGTGACTGGGTCCATGTAACCTCAACATGCTCATTCACCTTGTGGACCGGTGCAGGACTTATCTGCAATTAATCCTGGGAACAATGTGGATGGAACATGTGAAAAAAGGACAGCTGAATGAGGCCTAATGCAGGTTTTCTCCTTACTTGGCCCTACAATGTCCTATCCATCTCATCTTACATATGCTGTTCCACCTGCAAACTGAATTCTACCAATACCCTCCTCTCCTCGACCCCTCTGACATACGAGACTTCTCCAGTGCTGCCCCTGTCTTCTAGAATCGGCTCACTCATTTCTCCAATCCTACAAACGCTGCCTCAATACTTGAAGAAGTTGTCCACCAGTTGGACAACTCCTTGTCTCCCCACGCTTGGCCCCGATAAAATAAAAAAGCATATACTCACCTCCTGTGCCGATGCCGTTCCCGCGGATTCAGCACTCACTGTCCCCCGGAATCGGCACTCGTTCTCCCCTGGGCTCTCGTGAGGTTTTTTTGTGACACGTGTGACCCCAGCGTTCAATCAGCGCTGATGTCACTGTCCCTGTCTTCTGTCGCATTGAACATGAAGAGGAAGTCAGAAATTAGCTGCAGCCCGGACTTCCTCTTTATGTTCAATTTGTCCAAAGGCAGAGACAGTGATGTCAGCGCTGATCAGATGCCAGGGTCACGTGTCACCACCACATGACAGCCCCGGGACCGTGAGTGCTGACACCGCGGGAACGACGCCAGCACGGGAGGGGAGTATAGGCTTTTTTATTTTATCGGGGCCAAGCGTAGGGTATGAAAACGGCTTGACTTAGCAGTAGACAACCCCTTTAACTCTTGCAAAGTACTTATAATCTGGCATACAGAGTCCCCCAATTGCAACACCTTCTCCACCTGACATGACCATAGCTGCATAAGCCTCGCCCTTTCCTCTTCTATCCACCCTCCATTCTTCCGATACCGTAATCCCATATATACAATAGATGGGCTTTTACCTAATGCATTGTGCAAATATTGAATGTGTTACACACAAAAAAAATGTAAAAAGCTGCATTTTTATGGCACCGGAACAGACATAACGCGTCTCCATAGGTCTGAGCGAGTCTTGAAGTAGTCACCGACTAAAGTGAAATCAGCGACCTCTTGCTGACCAGTCGCACACAAATGCCCCTGTTGTGTCTGTTTCTATTGACTTAGAAGAAAATGAGCGATTTAGTTATAACCCTGAGAAAATGAGATGGGAGATGAAATACAAGACCCAGGTCAAGTGCCGGGAGGTGAATGAATAGGGGTCTTGTGAATGACATGCAGAAGGCAGGTACCAGACACCTCCGGTCATACAAGAAGCTTCACTTTACACTGGTAGGGCCGGAGTTCATTGAGCGTGCCCCATGACACACTGCCTAGTGATCTGCATAGGACTGCGGGGAGAAGACAGCATTCATTCAGACTTTTCCAGACTGCGGCAATTTACTTTCCTGTTTGGAGAGAGATCCTTACCTTCCTCAATGGCCTCTTGTACTTTCTCAGAGTCTGACGACAGGTACAGGTTGGTGAGGTACGCCTTCAGGTATCCGATCGGGCTCTTCCCCCCTGTCATGCAGAATCTTTCAATGTTCAGGTCTAAAATAGAAAGGGTTAATAGCATTAACATCAATAATGCTGAATTTCAGATAAACTCACCGGAAAAAAATGCTGCAGAAAAGTTCCTCAGCATTGATGTCTCCATGTAAGGCTTAAGGCCAGAGACTGACGGCAGCGACCACATGGGAGAATGAGACATCACTGGCTGCAGGAAAGCAAAGAAGCAGGGACCATTGGCGCATCAGAGCTGGAGCGGCGGAGGATTGAGTAGGCGCGAGTAGTGGATAGGTTTTTATTTTATCACATTTTCTGCTTCCAGCCATTTTTTAACCCCCTTCCTGATATCATTTAAATGGCACGTCAGGTGCAGACGTATGGAGCCGAGTCCACACCATAACAGTAAGAGCCAGCTGTGTTACACAGCCAGCACTTGCCACTAAGAGCAGTGATCGGAGCTACCTGGGGGGGTCCTAATGAGTTGCCAATGCAGTAGGGGCCTACTGGATGTCGCCATTAATGCCATCTTTGCATGCCTATTAAACCCAGCTTGCGGCTAGGTGTTCACAGGAGATTGTTAAATTCACTATATAATTTAATACTATGGTATTGTAGTACATAGTCCTCTAGGGGACTTAAAAAAAGAAAATTTAAAAACAAAAAAAAATAAACAAAAGTTTGAATTTGTCTTTCACCCAATAATGAAATACAAGATCATATTTGGTATTGCTGGATTTGCACAAGTCAAATACATCAAAAAAGGAAATTATTTTAACTTGTGCAGCAAAGAACGAAAAATAAACCTAAACCTGTGTTGCTGTTATTTAGTTGCGGCACCTACCCTCAAAACTAAAAACAGATCAAAGCGCTATATGTACCCCAATAGTATACAAATAAAACTACATATGGCAAAGAAAAAAATAAAACAAGCCCTCACACAGCTCCGTCAACCCAAAAATTCAAAAGAGAAGTCACGAGTCTCAAAAAATAGCAATGCAAACTAATTGTAAAAAAAAACACAAAAAAACAACAAAAAAACGACTATACAAATCTGCCATCATCATGATCAACCTGACCTGAACAATAATGTTGCCAGGTCATTTCTATCAAACACAAGATATAGTAGAAGCAAAAACCCCAAATAAACAAATGGCAAATTTTTTATTTTTTTTTACTATTTCACTGCACTTTGATTGTTTTTTTCTGTTTTAAAAAAATTACATGGTGAAAGGAATGATGTTATTCAAAACTACAACTCCTCCTGCATTAAACAAGCCCTGTTATGGGGATCTGAACAAAAAATAAAAAAAAATTGTTTGGGTCAGGAAAAGATTAAATCCCGGACCGCTTCTCGTATATCCTTGATGTTCCGAATGGCTTAGTAAAAACTTGAGCAAAACCAAAAGAAATGAGCTGGAACACACACACATAAGTGCAATGTGTAGACGAACATTGACAATGTGGCCATTACCAAACATAATCTAGGATAAAAATAAAATGAGCAAATACCCTATAGTAAGTAAATAGTTATAGTACATCTATGTAACATCGGGTACTTAGTTAACACTTTTTTTTATCAAAAAGGCGTAAAAGCCATCCCACCACGATAAGGTGTACCCAATTCGGATGGTCCTAATGTAAAACCTCTCTATGTCCCAACTGGCCTCAATAGACGGGGCTAGAGCAGGATCCAGGCCTGACTACTTAAACACCTACACCTGGAAAGGGGGAAAAAGGGCATGTACCGTTTGTTCAGAGCGCAAAAAAACTAAAGCAAAACCAAACAATTGAGCTGGGGAAGCTGTTTGTAAAAACAACCTAGACTCCATATGCAGCTTATAAATATACATGTGTCCGTAAAGTCACGGCACACTTTTGACCAGTCACAGGAAAGCAACAAAAGACGATAGAAATGTGAAATCTACACCAAATAAAAGGAAAACCCTTCCAGTTCTGTAGGATGATGTGGCAGCATGTGCACATGCGCAGATGATGATGTAACACCGTGTATACAGCGGAGCAGCCCATGCCGGTTGAGATGTGGACGGTACAGAGGAAAGTTCGGTGTGTTCTGTGGCTCGCTAAATTCGAATCTGTGACCAAAGTTCTACGTGAATATCGGCGAGTTTATAACGAAGAGCCACCACATAGGAATAACATTACTTGGTGGGATAATCAGTTGAAGGATACTGGCAGTTTGGTGGAGAAACCCCGTTCTGGTTGGCCATCAGTCAGTGACGAGTCTGTAGAGGCTATACGGGATAGCTACCAGAGGAGCCTAAAAATTCTGTTCTTTTTTTGGAGCAGATTTCACATTTCTATCTTTTTTTCTTGCTTTCCAGTGACTGGCTAATCAGGGTCTGTGCTCCACTTTGGTGTAGCAAAAACTTGCAAATTTTGGCATATGTGGTTTCTGCTAAAAAATTGTGCTACTTTTGCCTGAGCTGTGTCTTCTGTATCACTTTAAAAAAGATAAGTGAAAGGGGCTGTACTATAATTCACATAAGAAATTACAGCACAAATCCACCCCAGCTCACAGGCCCCGGAACATTGTTGTTTCTCCACTTTCTGGGGTAATTTGCTTCTTTTGTAAATGTTTTGCGCCACCTTTTAAGTTATGTTTCTTTCTATTTTCGATTATTCCACAACAACTGTGTTTATCCAGAAATTTAGACAGATTCAAGAAATGCGATTTTAACTAAACGTTGCATTTTTTTTTTGGGCACATCTCAGTCCAGTCCGCCACCTCTGGAGGAAAGGAATTTTCAATTTGCTACCCTTTTTAAAGGATTTGTGACTTCTGGTGCACAAAAACGGATTAAAGAAAAAAAACAAAACAAAACATTTTTTAATTTGCCCCAAATTCATAATCCACTTCAACCATTCTGAAGAATTTGATAAAAAAAACAGTCAGCCATTACCACAAGAGAAAAAGAAAGGAAAAGTGACTCCCGTTAATCACAAATGATGAATCGAGCCCCATAGTTTTAATGACTCAATGACAAAGTTGCCTATAATTTTTTAAGACACGCATCTTATTCCATCCAGGGCACTGTTCGCGAAACACCAGTATTAGTGGATTTTAACTGAATGTTTGCAGACCAACAATTGGGCGGAGAAGTTCCAGGTCGTAGTCCTAGGCGGGTCTACAAATGATGAATCAATTCTAGGAAAATATTCGTACTTTGAAGCTACAACTGGAAACATCAGGACTTGTACTGTTCTCATCAGGATGGGGGGAGCTCGGGGTTTACTTTGTGTTTGACTTGAACTAGCAACACTTGAGATTGTTATTCTTCATTTCTTGACATAGGTGTCATGATGAAAGTCTTCGGCGAGACCACCCCGGGGCAGACACCGATCCTTCTGATTAACTCCATCCAGAGCTCTATTTGCTGACCTCACATTTTCTAAGCCATTTCTTCCACCAGCTGGCCATCGGAGGTTCTCTACTCTTTTATATCTCACACGACCCACCGGTAAGGGGGAGATGTCTTCATTACTCACTGCTTGGGACATCTGCACTTAATCCTCCTGTATCTTTTAAAATGGGAGGGGGGTGTTTTTTTCAATGGAGATAGGGAGCCTCACCATTCAATGTGACAAGTTAAGTCTACTGTTCTGGAATGGAGGCTGAAAAATGTGCATTGTCCTCCATACCCTGACATAGGCAAATAAACATATGGACATTAAAGAGGCGTCCTATTACACAGAGACGAGGCTGCTCCTCTCTATCCTGTCTGGAAATAGACATTTATATACTTACCATAGTGATTGATGCTGTTTATGAGCCGTACTCCGACCTGGGCATGGTTGTTGGTCATCAGTACGATATCAAAGAGCTCCTCGCTCTCTGGATACAGCAGCCTCAGCTGATTGTTCACCTCTTCCAAAGCCTGTGTAAGGGGACACGAATGATACATATGGGTTATGAGATGACGTGAAGTTGTCAAAACAACTACATCATTGATAACTTATAAATACATATGGGGTCCACTAAAGCCACTAAGACAAAGCAGGAAAGGATAGGAGGCCATTTGTAAAAGTTTAGGAAATTGTGGTCAGGGATGGCTTATCAAAATAGTTTGTGTGCAAGCAGTTGATAACTGAAGTAAGTAAGAGGTTAAACTTTCAGCTCCGAACCTTCCATTAATCTGCTGGTAAAGCCGAATCGCTTTCATATTTGCTTGTGTACAAATGTTAAAAGGACTGTACATTTTTACATGCCCATTCAGCTTAAAAAAAAAGTCCCTGAAAATAAGCCAATAACAGCTTGTCCTGCTGACGGTGCACCCTATAACCGGCTATGCAGGTGAACACAGGCCACCAATTCCACTACCCTTCAGCGCCCCCCACTGGTGATATGAGTATAGAATGGAAATCAATGGATTCTCCATGTGGTGTACAGAAGCCTCATTTTGCATATGAGAATAAAAATTTACCATATTCCATTATTAATGGATCCAATTTGAAACCATTTTTGATCTGTGTGTGTTTTTAGCATCACAGATGATTCTTTCTGTGAAGTAAAACATTTGACTGCCTGTTTTTAAGCAATGTTTTACCTCACAGAAAGAATCAGCTGTGATTGCATGCTGTAATGTCTGTATACTCTCTTTTGCGTCCTCCCCAGCCCAGAAATGTGGTACGATCAGAATCTGTTCCTGCACGGTCAGAAACATCCAAACATCCATTATCTCAGCACAGGAACATTTTTTCCTCAACACATCCAATTGTGGAACTTATTATTATTATTCAAAGATCTATTGATTAAAATTAACTTTGTTCATGAGAAAACCTCTTTAATACAGGTCTGTCATGCTGCACTGAATCAATCATTATATATTATATATTTTATTTCCTGGCTACAAAGTTAATGATAACTAAAGTTGTATTTTCGTTTTACATTATAATCTTCTGCCATATGCATCAATAGAGCAGCAGGTGCAGTTTAACATCACTGGGTTGTCCGCTGCAAGCATCAAACACTGGTCAGCTCTACTTGTTAGCTCTGCTGCTGAGCTTAGTTATTACAAGCACTGCTGTGGAGGAGGGCAGGCTTTGCTGAAAATCGGCTAACAGACCAATGATGTAAAAACATACAGGCAGCTCTACTGACGTAGATGGCAGATCGGGCTGACAGATACACAGGAGATGGAGTAAGGGATATGTAGCTGTCATGCTGTGACTGTCTTCGGTAAGGAAGGGGGGCCTCAAACAGGCCATGGAACTGGGGCACTAACTCTCCCTATCCCTTGGGTATTCTTGAAGGTAGATAGGCCCAAGTCTCTGACCTTACTATGCTCCTGTTAAATCCTGATCTGACCTCCCCCACCCCATGAGGTTTGAGCAGAAATTTAAGGTAAAAAAGACACAAAGACAAAACAGGGATAACAGAAAACCTCTATCATCCAAAACACTAACCAACAATAGGGAGGAGGATAGGGAAAGGGAGGAATAAACCTAATGGGAACAGCGATCAGCAGATAAACACACACAAACTACAGCAAACCACAGAACACGGCTACAGCAACTCTACTCGAACCACTTAGCTTTAGCACACAGCACAGGAAGATGAATCTTTCACCGGCAGGGACAAGAAGGTATGACGAGTTTATATAAGAAGAGGTAATGACCAGATCGGATGCAGCTGAAACAAAGCTGAACATTTTTGACCAGCATAGCAAGGATTGTTAACCTCTTCAGCACTAGAGGAAACGAAATCCATTTAATAAGGGACACAAATCACACCATCTCTAAAGACCTGCTTTCATTACCCGACATGACCTTCTAACTCCAGGTCTTCCAGGATATGTGACCCCCCTGGTGACAGTAGCACTGAGGAGAAACAAGTGCTTCTGGGAAATATAGTTTTAGCAATGTATTAATAGGATGGCCCCTTCGGCAATGTGAAGTCGGATACACGGAGGTGCAGATAAAGATGAAAATAGACATAAAAGTATAAGAAAGAAACGTTATGTTGGTCTTATTCTGTATGTAAACAATAGGTATGCATTTACTGTGCTTTGCAAAAAATAATATGATTTGGGCAATAACTCCTTAAAGGCTCCTATAAGTTCCTTCTGATTGTCCTCACATTACAGACTAACCTAAGTAAAATTGTCAGCCAATAATTATCTTCTGATCTATACAAACCTGTGCACTTAGTATGATTATACTTGCATGACTATTTTGATGGGTGTGAGTGGTGTAACATCCCTATATATATTACTTATTACAGTTTACTCATGCTAGTAAAAAAAATTAGTAATTAAAAATACCTGAGTTAGCTATCTGTTGCTGGGAAAGCTAGAAGACATAGCTAGGATAATTACAATGGTGGACATTATAGAGGGGGATACTCTGATTTTATTACCAAATGCGTAATACCACATTTCTCCTGTAGTGGTCAGTGGAGAAAAAAGGTGCTGCTGCTCGCAGCCTCTTATGGCGATCACTGCTAATCAATGGCAGGCCTGCCAACCTAGGTATCATCAGTAACATTATAATGGTGGTGCCACATTGGTTGTCACCCAGGTGTTTAAAGAGAACTTGTCATCAGGTATGCAGCATTCATGAGAGACTGGCTGCAGCATGCATGAGAAAACATGTCTTGAAAACCCGGCTGGCGACTTTATGTCTCGGCTGACTAGTCCTAGAGGCGGGCCCACAGTGGCCTATCTCCTCCCCAAAACTCTTTGACTGACAGATGTGTACACAGAAAGTCAAAAGGGAGCAGAGTGGGGAGACGCTGCCAAGGGCCTCAGCAATTTAGTCAACTAAGACACAATCCCCGGCCGGGTTTTCAAAGTATACTGCGCAATTTTAAAACATGCTGCACAAGGAAGGTTCCCTTTAAGAAAGAAATGCTCTTTGAACCCTCTTTTTCTATAATGTGAGGTATCAAACATTGTATGTTACCATTCCCGCTAAAAAAATATAGTGAGCAAATAAATCCCATATGTTATCTTATCTAATTCTACAGGTCAGGGCTTGTCGCCAGGTGTGACCTGCAACTGAAATATGTGCAAAGTCCTGATCACATAAGAAGTCGGTTTACACTACTTAATCAGCCGTCAGGGTGAGACATTTAATAAATCAAACTAAAATCCCCAATTTATGAATTGGGAGTCTCATAAAACGCAGATCAGATAATCCAGTATAATTTGTAAGGATTAAAATAAAGTGTCTACAAGAAACTAAAGTTTATTTCACAAAATATTACTTCTAAAATTCCCATTAATTTTATCTACACCCATCCCCAAAAATTTAAAATACAAAAAAAATGGAATCAGTCTTTTAAAACGTATTGTTCCTCCAGTATTGAGAGTCCTCAGTGGTTGATACCTTTTAATGGCTAACTGAAAAGATGGTAACAATTTGCAAGCTTTCAAGACTACTCAGGTCTCTTCATCAAAGACTTATACAAAATCTGAAGAATCACATATTTATACACAACACAGCACAGAAACAATACAATAGATAAGACAAGTGACATGAAGCAGAACTGTCATTATGGGAGAGGGATGGACAGTTATGGCCATAAATATTGAAACAGTTTAATTCATCCTCACCCTAATGACTTTGAATTTGACAACAACATCTATCTTCAGGAGACTGGCACAGCTATGGGAAGTAAAATGGCTCTACAGTATGCAAATCTTTTCATGACCAAGCTTGAAAGCGACTTTTTGTCCTCATGTCCCATCAGGCCTTGGGCCTACTACCGTTACATTGATGATATTTTAATCATCTGAACGGAGTCTGAGCCGCAGCTAAAGACGTTCCACGAACAGTTTAATCAATTTCATCCCACCATCAACTTAACACTCAACTACTCCAACACTGAAATTAACTTTTTGGACACCACCATTAAGCTAAAGAACAATGAAATAGAGACATCACTGTATCAGAAGCCAATCGACCGTCCAACATACCTTAAATGGGACAGTTTCCATCCAAAACACATAAAAAACTCTATTATCTACAGCCAAGCCATCAGATACAACCGTATATGTTCCAACCCCATGGATAGAGATGAACACCTTGGTCGCCTCAAAAAGACCTTTTTGAATCAGGGCTACCATCCAAGAACAATTGAAAACCAAATTACAAGAGCCACCAAAATATCAAAGAATTACCTGCTACATTACAAAGCTAAAGATGAAAATAACCGGGTGCCTCTAGTGGTCACCTACAATCCAAATCTGGAGGTGCTAAGGGGAGCTGCACTGAAATTACAACCTTTACTACAGAAAGATACCCGATTACAATCCATATTTCCAGACCCTCCACTACTGTGTTTTAGGCAGCCCCCAAATCTAAGAAGCATCATTGTCAGAAGCTCCCTGTCCTCCCCAACAGCTTCAGGAAAATTTCCTTGCAACCAGAAAAAATGTAAAACCTGCCCATTTATAATGACCACGGACAAGATAAGGATGCCCAACTCACATCAGGATTACAAGATCCCAGGTACTTTCAGCTGCATCACATCTAATGTGGTATACCTAATTATTTGTACTAAATGTCCAATTGGGGGTCTGTATGTGGGGGAGACCGGGCAAAAACTTAGAACAAGGATGAATTCTCATCGCCACACAATAAGAGAAAAGAATGGATCTACCTGTGGCAAAACATTTTTGTATGCCTGATCACAGCACCATAGACATGAAATTACTTGTATTGAAAGTGCAAATTGCCTCTTCAGAGAAAAAGAGGACTTGAACTCTATAGCGCCACCTGTTGGAAGTAGCGATCCTACAAGTCACAATCAACCCTTTAACGAGTCTTGCAATATGACTTAGGATAAAAGCCAAATCAGTATCTCAATTTGCAGACATGGTGTTTCGGGCTATTGGCCCTCATCAGTGCAAAGTATGAGAACTGATTTGGCTAGGTGAGAGGCTCTGGACTGAGGTCTAAGGGGTAAGGTATCTCCTTGTGGAGAGACAGAAAGATCTGGGAATATAAACTCATGACGACCTTTGACACATTCAGTGCAGGAATGAATATGTCGCCTGGATTTATGTCTTTTTACATCAATTAATGAATTTGCTCCTAAGACCTTGTGGGGGCATCACAATACAGAACCAGACCCTAATCAGAGCACAATAAAACTTTCACACTCCTTATCTATGAACTGTTCCAATATTTATGGCCATAACTGTTCATCCCTCTCCCATAATGACAGTTCTGCTTCACGTCACTTGTCTTATCTTATTGTATTATCTCTGTGCTGTGTTGTGTATAAATATGTGATTCTTCAGATTTTGTATTAGTCTTTGCCTGATGAAGAGACCTGAGAAGTCTAGAAAGCGTGTAATTTGTTACCATCTTTTCAGTTAGCCATTAAAAGGTATCAACCACTGAGGACTCTAAATTCTGAATATTTTTCTATCTATCGGCTAACACGGTAGATAGCCGGTATATCTTTAGTGTTTCTCCAGAAAATTAATAATGTACCTAATCTACTACTGTCTGTGTACTGTGTCATGCTCACAGAAGTCTAGGAAGGCGAGTTACCGTTTGCTGTTTGAAGAGGTCTTCACATTGAAAAACTGTTGCAACTACCCTAGACTTCATGATCACTATGGTCATTAGGTGGTTACTTTTGGAGATGAGCGGATTTGTTCGGATTCGTTTTTGCAATATTCGTCGAACACATCTGAACGTCATTAGAGTCAATGGGAGCAAAAATTACCGAATATGTTCGGAACCGATCGTAAGACAAACATTCGGCACGAATAGTGTTGGAATATGGCCCGAATATTTCAAAATCAGATTCAGGGCCAAAATCCGAACAAATTTGCTCGTCTCTAGACTTACTTTCCCAAATTAACAAAATTGAGGCAATAAAGGGGATCTGTCACAATACAAACTGCCCACATTAATAAATAGATCTCTTAGACCTGATATGGCTCGCGGAAGTACTTTGGGTTAAACTTTGAAAAATAATTATTCAGCCATTTTTACATTGATTTTTAATCTCTATCCACTTAGCCTGATTGAAAACTCCACAGTGTCTCTCCTAGCTGCTGGTCAATATTCACCCACCTAGCCTGATTCACTGTCTCTCAGTGTCCCTTCTTCCAGCTGCTGAATCCCCACCCATGTAGCCTGACAGACAGTTCCTCAGTGTCTCTCCTCCCTGCTGCTGCTGAATCTCCACTCACCCAGTCTGAAAGCTCCTCAGTGTCTCTGCTCCCTGCTGCAGAATCACCACCCACCTAACCAACAGCTCCTCAATGTCTCTCCTCCCTGATGCTGTATCTCCACCCACCTAGCCTGACAGACAGCTCCTCAGTGTTTATCCTCTCTGATGAATCTCTACCCACCTACCCTGAATTAGTCAGTTTCCTACCTCCCTGCTGCTGAGTCTCCACCCACCAAGCTTGACTGACAGCTCCTGTGTCCCACCTCCCTGCTGCTGAGTCTCCATCCACCAAGCCTGACTGATAGCTCCTCAGTGTCCCACCTCCCTGCTGCTGAGTCTCCATCCACCAAGCCTGACTCACAGCTCCTGTGTCCCACCTCCCTGCTGCTGAGTCTCCATCCACCAAGCCTGACTGACAGCTCCTCATGTCCCACTCCCTGCTGCTGAGTCTCCACCACCAAGCCTGACTGACAACTCCTCAGTGTTTCTCCTCCATGCTGCTGCTGAATTTCCATTCACCCAGTCTGAACGTTCCTCAGTGTCTCTGCTCCGTGCTGCTGAATCACCACTCACCTAACTGACAGCTCCTGTGTGTATCCTCCCTGATGCTGTATCTCCACACACCTTGCCGGACTGACAGATCCTCAGTGTCTCTCCTCCCTGCTGCTGAGATCTTAGCTCAGTACAAGCTGCAGATGTCAGTCAGGCTGGATGGGCGTAGACTGAATACACTCATGAAATCTTGCACTCTATACCATAGCTGAACTCATAAAAATACATGATTATACAGCCATCCTGACTCATGGAGTCTTAGACACCCGTGTAATGTTGTATACAATATATAATGTGAAATCTAGTGACAGATCCGCTTTAGAAGATCTCTGCATAGAAAATAAAAATTTCCCTTCACAGCCTGGTCTAATTAGACAAATATTATTAGAGTGAACACAGAGCTGAATTTGTAAATTATCAGTACATTTATATAGAGTATGGTCTGCTTTCTGGGCATTCTTTTTTACATTAATGCCTGTATTTTTGGCTAAAAACTTTTTTTGCATCGGGCTTTTATTAATATTTTTGGACTTCTACAGCCTTTATATGTCAGTTTTTATTCATCAGTGAACTCGTTCTGACGGCAGGGTCCAACTTTCAGCCAGTCATGAATGGCATAAATATTTACTAATCAATACGACTGTAATTTCCTATTTTATTCTTACAGAGGGTTATCCAAAATGTCATTGGAAACCAGCGCCCCACCTGTCCATAGGTTGCATCTAGTATTGCAGCTGAGCTCCCCAGAAGTGGCCCTATGCAGGCACCTAAAGGTCCCACGTCATGCACCAGATAGACAGGAGGCTGGACGACTGCAGACAGGTCCTAACAATTATCCACATTGATTTTCTCACTTATTCCTTGTTTATTCAGCAGCTCCTGACACGGTGGATGGGAAGCCCCATAAATTCTGACTACATAAATCTTTGCTCGATCCTCTTTAATCTCTGGAAAAAAACACCAATCAGTAGCAGATTTACAGGAACTTAAATGGGGACTTGCGAATGATCCGTAGATGGGAAAAATGACAATATTTATGGGATGAACAGAAGTATCATCTATTTATCCAACCTGTCAACATCATCTCAAAGTAATAATAAGGTGGCCATTTATTAGCCATAACCTCAGGGGAAGGCAAGTTTCCGCTGACTGTCATGACTAAATAAGTAGGGGGGGAGGAAATTATGAAAATAGTCATTAGATGTTCTGGGCAGTCAGAATATGATACAAGCTCTTCTCCAGAAGGAAGAATATGGCTTCTTTAATGCCACCCATTGGATGTAGTTCCCAAAGGTGGACACAGACAGAGGATGGACCCTGAGCAACAACAATACATGGGCCCTTTGCCGTTAAATAGCTCATCATAATGCACAATTCCACCTGCTTTGGAGATGGATGTGGCCCCCCTGTCTCTTGAGCCCCTGGACGTTTTTTGCAGTGGCTCAGTTTCTATGCCATATACAAGTAAGGTTTCCTAACACAATTCAGCCCGATAGATGTCAATAGGACACTTTTTGTTCAGCATATGGAATTATCTTGGCCCCACTTGATGTGACCACAGGCTTACACTATATACATAATAATTTTTTTTTTAGTTCGTCTCTCCCAAAAAAAAAAGCCTGAAAAATTACTTAAAAAAACCTCTTAAAATGCATCATTCACCAGTTTTTGCACATTTAGCTGACCACATCATGGTGTCATGATCCAGGCCGGGGTTTGATTCTTGTTATTCTCTCCCCGGTCTGGTCATGCGGGGGGTTAACTTTCTCTGCCTCGTTTTGGGATCCGTTTGGCTATTTCAGTCCGCTGTTACCTGCAGGCAGCGTCAGTTATAGTTCTAGTCTTCGGCTTGAGCAGCTGACCCTGTTACACCCTGATTTTTCCTCTGCCCGTTTACCTAGGTCCCATTCCTGTGCTCCCCTGTGACTTCGCTTGTCTTAGTACTTGTTCTCTGTGCTGTTGACCCCTTGGCATTTGATCTGGCTTGTCCTCTGACCTGTTTGACTGTCTTACGTCTCTGGCTTTCCTGCTCCCAACCGGCTCTGACTTCTGGCTTGTTTCTGACCATGTGTATTGCTGTGACCTCTGGTACTTCGTTCCCTCTCTGTTGCTGACCCAGCCTGTCTGACTTCTCTTCCGCCACCTAGTGGCTCTTGCCTGCTGCACTGTGGTTTCACTGTAAGTGTACCTCTTTCTCTTCACCCGCACCCTCTGGTGGAGGTTGTGTGTTACTGAGCTGCAGCAGGCATTACACATGGACTAGAGGATCTAGAGTTGGATAAACATAGTTTTTATCTTTTAAATTGTCATCTCTGTAGCGGAGATATTAGCTTGTAAAATTTAGTTTATAATTTATTACGACGCATTGATTTGAGGGCGTGTACTTCTTTCCCTGTATGACATTGACCAATCATAAGTAGGAGGCGTGAAGCTAAATAGGAGGCATGAAGCAGGGGGAAAAAAAAAGAACACACCTCTTTTGAGTTGTAATAATAGAGGACCCTGCTCTCTGCAACTACTGTGATGAGTATAGAGCAGAGCCCAGTGATTAAAAACACCTCTGCAGCTGCAGCTCTCTCTCCATGACTATGTTAGCTCAGTGTTATCCCCCTCAAACCTCAGTGTTATCCCCTCACACCTCAGTGCAGTGAAATGAAAGCTGGTGGTGCTCTATACTACACAGCAGTTGCAGAGATCAGGGCTGAGAGCAGGACTGGGTTTTGTGTTATTTTTTTCCCCTGCATGACTCCTTCAGCTTATGATTGGTCCACATCATACAGAGTAAAAATAAATGCCCTCAGAGACAAATCTCTGGAAATCCTCCATTGGGCTTATTATTATGGGCTTATTCTTATTTGGATAGTTATTACATAGAGGTCTATTTCTTACTAAATCTATTTATATATGTTTGCGTGTTGGTTATGTATACGTTTAGTAGCATTTTTCAATACTTTTGCTACATTTTCTAATTACCGTACATATTTTTGCTTCTTATTTGTACAGACAACAGAACTAGTAACCACATCGCCCTCTAAACCCTTGTGAGACACGATTGGGTCGTCGATAACATTTTTCCGCCCGTTTGTGGAATCGTTCACGTGGACCGTCACACTGAACTCTACAATGTAATCAGTGGGTGGGAGGACAGGGGTAGGGACGCAAAAATGTCGTAGAGCAAGTTATTACTGACTGCCGGCAGCATCCATCTGAGTTCTGCCTTTATTATTACTGCTAGTAGGACTACACACGCGAATACTAATTAAAATGATAGGTGTATGTACCACAGAGGCGCTATGTGGAGGTTGGGAGCCTGTATAAGACCTGTCCAAAATGCAACAAAAAACTGCATTGTTAACAAGTGGATAGTGGGAAGTCGTCTAATGGTCATGGAAATGACAACATGTGGCCCGCTTTATAGTTATAGGGCGCTATTTATTCTGTGTATGATGGAAAACTGGATCTCAAGTCTAGGGCTACATTGTGACATGTGTACCATGTCTGCAGCTCTCTGAAAAGTCGTGCAAAATTTTTTTTCTGCGACTTGTCGTAGCGTGACTATTTTATGACAGTGATATTTCTGTATGTAATACAGCCAATTTGCACACAAGTCACCCATCACGTGCGACTTGCAACCAGAGACTGAAAATCCAACAAATTTGGAAACATAAGCGACCCTGAATCGCAGTACGCCGCAGGTCGCACCATAGGAAGTCATTCCATCCCATGTTGCAATGTGTGATTTTAGTGTCGCACAACAAATATCATGTGTAGTCTTAGCCCTGTAACATACTGTGCTGCAGTCGAATATTTTTCCAAATTTGTAGACTTAAATGCGACTCCTAGGCAACACACTGGCCATAGACTTCAATGCAAGTTGCACGCAACATGTGACACGCATGCAATGTGTCTTCAATATATACGAAAGGTACAGTAGAAGACGTTTCTGAAACGTCAAATCCCAGAGAGACAGAAGAGTCTGGGGATACAAGCTCAGGACACATACTGACAATGGCCGCAGGTTGCATGGATTTATGCATTTCTTCATCAATTCAGGAATGTGCACCTCAGACCTCCTGGGGTCATCACATCCGACCAAACCTCCATTAGTGGACAATAAAACGTTCACACTCCTTATCTATGAACTGCAGGAATATTTACTGCCAAAACTGTTTCTCCCCTTCCCATACTGATAGTTCTACTTCACATCACTTGTCATATTACTTCACTATTCCTGTCTTGTTGTGTATAAACATGCAACTTTTTAGATATTGCGGTTAAGGGGTTGTCCACAATGTGTGTTTGGTCAGGATTTTCCAGAGCAGGTGGCTGTGTGACTGCAAGAATGTGATTCGAATACATATGGTCACATGCCAACTAGACATGCTCAATACAAGTGAATTGAGGGAGGCCAGACACGACTAGTCAGAGTGTGGCCAGTATACAAATCACATACTTTCGGTCCCATGACTGCCTGCTCCCAGCGCCGGTACCAAAGAACTGTAATTGCAAGCTCTGCATGCTGTGAGGATTCACAAGTCTGTAGTCACATAGAGCCCCAAACCTGGACAACTCCTTTAAAAGGAGTCTATCACCCCAAAACTAAAACTGTACTATTAAGACATTCATATAGGGAACTCAGCCCCCAAAAATATCAGGCTAGATTTTATACAGTAAAGATGTATATCTTCGTACCGTGTTAGCCAGTAGATAGAAAAATATTTAAAGTTGAGAGTCCTCAGTGGTTGATACCTTTTAATGGCTAACTGAAAAGATGGTAACAAATTGCAAGCTTTCGAGACTACTCAGGTCTCTTCATCAGGCTGAACTAATACAAAATCTGAAGAATCACATATTTATACACAAAAACACAGAAAAAATGCAATAGGTAAGACAAGTGACGTGAAGCAGAATAGTCATTATGGCAGAGGGATGAGCATAAATATTGGAACAGTTCATAGATAAGGAGAGAAAGTTTTATTACCCTCTGATTGGGGTCTGGTAATGTTTTGTGATGTTTTCACAGGGTATTTGGAGTAAATTCCTTAATTGATGTAATAGGCCATAAAACCATGTGACAGGTTCATTCCAGCATTAAGAGTGTCAAAGGTCACCATCAATTTGTATTCGCAAATTCTTCTCTGTCTCTGAGATGTGAATCTGCTTCTTAGTACCAGTATTTTCATATCTGACATGCTATGATCAGGGGAGCAAAAATGTTTTGCCACAGGTAGATCCATTCTTTTTTCTCTTATTGCGTGGCGATGAGAATTCATCCTTGTTCTCAGTTTTTGCCCGGTCTCCCCCACATACAGACCCCCAGTTTGACATTTAGTACATATAATTAGGTACACCACATTAGATGTGATGCAGCTGAAAGTACCTGGTATCTTGTAGTCCTGATGTGAGTTGGGGATCTTTATCTTGTCCGTGGTCATTATAAATGGACAGGTTTTGCATTTCTTCTGATTGCAAGGCAAGGTTCCTGCAGCTGTTGGGGAGGACAGGGAACTTCTGACAATGATGCTTCTTAGATTTGGGGGCTGTCTAAAACACAGTAGTGGGGGGTCTGGAAATATGGATTGTAACCGGGCATCTTTTTGTAGTAAAGGTTGTAGTTTCCGTGCAGCTCCCCTTAGCACCTCCAGATTTGGATTGTAGGTGACCACTAAAGGCACCCGGTTATTTTCTTCTTTAGCTTTGTAATGTAGCAGGTGATCCCTTGATATTCTGGTGGCTCTTGTAATTTGGTTTTCAATTGTTCTTGGATGGTAGCCCTGATTTAAAAAGGTCTTTCTAAGGCGAC
>JARQOD010000005.1:35025778-35049604 GCA_033576555.1 Oophaga sylvatica | reverse complement strand
CCTGGACCAGGTACTCAACGACTCCTCCATACTGGCCGGCTTATCTGTCTCAACCACGGCAGTTATTTTGACATTCTTGCCCTTTGTTCAAACAGCGCCTCCATGCTGTCATCCATGCTGTCAGACTTTCTGTTCAACAACGGCAGTCTTCACTCAAGACTCACACTCAATCTTTTCCACAGAAAATTCAGCTTTGCTGTGAGCCATTTTTTTTTTTTTTCTCTGCAAACTCTATTAGGGCCACTGTCTCTTTAAGACTGCTCCAACGACGTTTCTCCTTTGTTTGCTGCACACTCCACAGTCTTTTCCACAACAAGTTCATTTTCCTGTCAGACAATTTTTTTTTTTTTTTTCAAACTCTATTGGGCTACTGTCTCTTTAAACTTGCCCAATCAGACGTTTTTGCTGACACACTTTTTTTTTTTTTTCTGCTGCTGCTTCAACAGACTTCACCTTTATTGCTGTCTCTAAGCCACTGTGTTTCAGCACATTCCACCCAATTTATCAGCCACTTGCTGCCCCAGCATTCTCCGCCAATTATTCTTTTCAGGGGAATAGCTTGAGATCGCCGTCCGGGTAACGAAGTGGCACAGAAACTCATTCAGACAGAGTTCTGGTTGAAAACTGGCCGCAACCGCTTATTAAAGCCACAGCAAACAGATAAAAAAAAAATCATAAACATAAGACCTGGGCTTGTCCACCACTAATTAACTTGATAGTTTTCCCCTTTCTCTATCCGGGTCCCGACTCTAACAGCCAGGGCCAAAACAAACATATGTTCAGCATTTACCAGCATGGGGTTCAGAGTCTCCTCCTTGTGTTGAAGGCCCTTCAAACGTCCAACTGAGAGGCTCCCCTCCTATTCAGCAGCTATCCGCAGGATTCTCACGAACTACCCTGTGCCGGGGTAATCGAGCACCAGACTGGATAGCTCAAACTCCTGGAGACACCTTCGTCCTGGACCCCTCTTTCCCAGACTAAGCGAGCTCTCTGACGTGCTCCCAAGCACCTACTTTTGGCTTCCTAATCAATACCTGGTGTTTCAGGTTTGAGCTGCAAGTGTGTATGAATGGAAGGGTGTAGTGACCTTTCTCCACCACTAGTTTTACAAAGCCATACATTCCCCTTATAGTAGTCAGCAAAGTAACTAGGTGAAATGTACATCCCATTCACACATATCCCTTCACTGTCTCACAGTATACAAACATTTAGTTTGGGCTTATAAGTGGACAAACATAGAAGATATGAGCTCATAGGCGTGCAAACAAGGCAGACATGGGCAACCTTCAGTAGAGCCCCTGCCTGCCATGGCAACACTATTGGCACCACATTTCCGCCTCATAAATGCAACTTTCACTATTGACAGCAGCATCTAAGGAGTTCAACTACTGTAATTGTGTAGAGAGAGGACTGGCTGTAAGGGCTGCTGAAACGCAAGGCACAGAACTGCTGGGGCCGAACCTCCTGTTGCTGGGAGGGGTTTGAGATTGCCGACGGAGTGAGCCAGTAACCTGGTTGAGAGGGGCATGACCAGGTGGAGGAAGTTAAAAGGGGTTGTGTGGGAACATTAAGAGGCTTTCCACCAGAACGCTGAGCAAGTGCAACCGCGGGTGCAGGAGAATGCGCGACTGCAGAGCATCGCAGCACAGACGTTCAGGTGTCGGCTGACATACAGAGAGGCGCACGCCGGGCAGAGCATTGTAGCACAGCCAATCAGGTGATGGTGGCTGTTCAGAGAGACACGGCCAAGTGGAACTTTGCAGAGAGCTATACCCTTTTGCTCCGCGTTTAAATGAACTAGGGGCTCAGCGGGCAAAACCGAAGACCGCCGCTGCTGCCAAAGCAGGACCTGTGTTGGGCGGGGACGACAGAGGATTGATACACCGACCCCCGCCAGCATACTACTACCCACTGGACCTTCAGGGTGTGCGGGCTGCGGAGCCACGATAAGTAAATCTGTTAACAAAAGACTGTCTAGTAACAACAACCGTTATACAGTTTAGTTTTTTGCATCCCTCTCCCTGTTAATCTCTGCTCTGCAGCATTTGTGTTACTGCATCCCAGAACCTGCTTATTACTTTTCGGCAGGATGCAGTCCATGGACATAGATGCTGCAGACCAGTCCACTATAGGTACACCAGGTCAGTTTGCCTTTGGGGGCAATGCTTAGTAACCTCCAAAGTTCAAGGAAGATAACATGATGTTGTGGGATTGGACTGAACGGGTCAAGAGGCATGCTGCGAAAGCACCCATGGCCCCTGCCCTGCAGGCGATATTGTGTTAATGGCACATAACGGTGAGGCCTAGTGTTCTGTGATGCTCCACCCTCCACATGAGCGGGATACATTGGAGAAGGGTGTAAGGTTTTGGAGGAGATGCACGGGGATTTCACTAATGTTAGAGAGCTGTGCATGCGTTTATTTGGTCACATTCAGCTGGGAAGGAAAGACGGTAAATGCGATATTATCAACAAGTTGCAGGAGGTGCATGCGCACATTACGAAAAGGGAAGATGTGGGAACTATGGTAGTGGGGCCTCCTGTGTTGTGAAAGGCTGGAAATGAGTTTCTGAGCAGAAGCTCCCTCTGGTGGTTACAACGGTACTGGACTGTCCAGTGAAGATTGTGAGGATTGGGAATCAGGTGTTACTGATGGTCTTATATAAGGGGTCACCTTCCATCGGGTTGCCGTGAACAATTTGTTCTGTCTCAATCCTTGATTCCTGTTCTTTGAAGCCTGCTGTGTTGTGTCTGAATCTCCTGCTAACAGATAAGACCATTTTTCTTCTTTTTTGTTTTTGTGCTTGATTTTTGCATTTTGTCCTGCACTTCTGTGGGGGCCTTCTGGGTCCCCTCTGGGGCTTTTGCCTCTCAGTTCAGTTCAGCCACTGATGTTTGTACATTTGCTTTTTCCAGTTTTCTCAGTGGCTGCTGTTTTGTTTTTGGTTACACCAGAGAACTATTTAGGTGGTAGAGGTCGTGTGATCTCAGGTGTTTTTGAAATTAGTTGAGTTGGTGCTTTTCAGGGTTTTTTGGGATTGCAGTAAGTGCACTTCCTATCCTTTTCTATTTAGTAAGTTTGGGCCAAACGTTTGCTCATACTATTTTCTGTCTGGTCAGTATTTCTTCTTGTCTAACCGCCATTACATGTTTGGGGGCTTTCTATGTTCTTTGGGATCTGCTCCGGGGCAGATAGCTTTCCTCTTTCTATCTTTAGGTGTAGTTTAGTTTCTCAGGCTGTGACGAGCATCTAGGACCAACGAGGAACGCTCCACGGCTGCCTCTAGTTTGTGGGTGGTTAGTCAGGGTACTGCAATCTCATAGTTTTCCAACTGCTCTGGTGTATTTCCTTTTTGCCTGCTCCCTCAGCTACCAAATCATAAACAGTATCACCGCCAAAACTGAAAAATTATATGGTACTCACAGAAGGGAAAATATTGTGAAAGAAAAAAAGTTGTCAGAGATTTTTTTTTTTTTTCTGTTTGTAGCATTTTTTTTTTTCCCTCTGTATCTCTTGGGTGCTGAGGAGGATTTTTTTTTTTTTCTCTCATGGAGTTTTGCACAGTTGTCTGCCCCCCTGTGGATCAGCTTGCCACTGAAGTTCGGAGTATTGCTACCTATCTTGCTAGGTTGCCTGTTGTGGAACCTAGGATTCCCATGCCAGATTTGTTTTTAGGGGGATCGAGCTAAGTTTCTGAATTTCAAAAATAACTGTAAATGTTTTTTGCCTTAAAATCTAAGTCCTCAGGGAACGCAGCGCAGCAGGTTCAAATTGTTATCTCTCCTGCGCGGCGACCCTCAGGATTGGGCTTTTTCCCTGACACTGGGGATCCTGTTTTGGTGATGTTGATGCGTTTTTTCAGGCTTTGGGGTATTGTACGATGAGCCTAATGTCACTGATCAAGCTGAAAAAACTTTGTTGGCATTAAGTCAGGGGCTCGAGGACGCTGAGTTATACTGTCAGAGATTCCGTAGGTGGGCAGTCCTGACCAAATGGAATACGACGCTTTGGCAGCTCTTTTTCGGAAGGGACTGTCAGATAATGTAAAGGATGTTATGGTGGGATTCCTGTTTCCTTCTGGTCTCAATGATTCTATGTCATTAGCTATTCAAATTGACAGACTTTTGCGTGAGCGGAAAGGTATGCGTGGAATAATGTTGCCTTGTGAACCTGCTTTGAATCCATGCAGGTGATAGAGTGGTTTCTGGGGCACAGCGTCATGAATTTCGAAAGCGCAATGGGTTATGTTTCTACTGTGGTGATGCCTCTCATGCTATTTCTGTCTGCCCTAAGCGGGGAAGACGTTTTGCTCGCTCAGTTGTCTTGGGTATGTTCAGACTAAGTTTTTGTTAACTGTTACCCTGATATGCTCTCTGTCCTCATTTTCTGCTCAGGCTTTTGTTGATTCTGGAGCAGCTATTAACCTGATGGATTTTGATTTGCTAAACGTTGTGGGTTTCCCTTGATACCCCTACGGAAGTCTATTCCCCTACTGGGGATCGATTCTACCCCTTTGGCTGAGAATAAACCTCAGTTCTCTACTCAGGTGATAATGAGGGTAGAACCTGATCATCAGGAAGTTGCAAATTTTTGGTTCTGTATAATCTGCATGACATTATCGTACTGGGTTTCCCTTGTTACAGTCTCATAATCCTGTTTTGGATTGGAAATCTGTGTTCTGTTACCAGTTGGGGCTGTCAATGTGTTAATACCAACACTCCTGTTTTTTCTGCCTCCCCCCAGGCTCAGGATGTTCCTGACTTTTTGATTGATTTTTCTGATGTGTTTAGCGAAAGTAAATCTGCATCCTTACCTCCCCATAGGAGCTATGACTGCGCTATTGAATTAGTGGCTGGTAGTAAAATTCCCTAAAGGTCCCTTTTTAACTTGTCTGTACTGAACATGACGCTAGGCGTCTTATATCAAGGAGTCATTGGAGAAGGGTATATCAGACCATCCTCTTCACCCTTAGTCCGTTTTTTCTTTGTGGCCAAAAAGGATGGTCATTAAGGCCGTGTATTGATTATCGTCTCTTGAACAATATTACTGTGAAATATCAATATCCGTTACCCTTGATCTCTGATCTGTTTTCCAGGGTGAAAAACGCTACTTGGTTTACCAAGCTTGACCTCAGGGGGGCATATAACCTTATTCGCATTAAGCACGGGGATGAATGGAAGACGGCATTTAATACCCCTGAAGGCATTTTGAGTACCTTGTGATGCCCTTTGGGCTCACAATGCTCCTTCTGTCTTCCAGTCCTTCATGAATGACATTTTCTGGGATTTTGTGGATAAAATTTCTGATTGTTTATTTGGATGATATCTTGATTTTTTTCCAATGACTGGACTCTCATGTAAAACATGTTCGGACTGTGTTCCAGATTTTAAGAGAGAATGCTCTTATGTGAAGGATCAAAGTGTCTTTTTGGCGTTCAGAGGATCTCATTTCTGGGTTTCATTTTGTCCCCATCTGTTATTGAAATGGACCAGGTCAAAGTTCAGGCTATCTGTGATTGGGTCCAACCTACTTCTTTAAAGGCTCTTCAAAGATTCTTGGGTTTTGCCAATTTTTATCGTAAATTTATTGGTAATTTCTCTGTTATTGTTAAACCATTAACTGATTTGACCAAGAAGGTTCTGATGTGGTGAATTGGCCTCCTGAGGCAGTCTCTGCATTTCAGGAACTTAAGCAGAGATTCACTTCTGCTCCTGTTCTACGGCAGCCTGATGTTTCTCTTCCATTTCAGGTGGAGGTTGATGCCTCTGAATTGGGGCAGGTGCCGTTTTGTCCCAAAGAGAATCCAGAGACCTCTAAAAGTAACCCCTTGTGCCTTTTTCTCTCGAAAATTTTTCCCACTGAACGTAATTAGACGTGGGTAATCGGGAGTTATTAGCCATGAAGTGGGCTTTTGAAGAGTGGATACATTGGCTGGAGGGAGCCAAACATCAGGTGGTGGTCCTTACTGACCATAAGAATCTAGTTTATCTGTAATCTGCCAAGCGACTTAATCCTAGACAGGCCAGGTGGGCCTTGTTTTTCACACGTTTTAATTTTGTGGTTTCATTTCTTCCTGGCACTAAAAATGTTAAGGCGGATGCCCTCTCGAGGAGTTTCCTGGTGGACTCTCCTGAGTTATCTGATCCTTCTGTTATTTTGAAAGAGGGTGTAGTTCTTTCCGCCATCTCGCCCAATTTGAGACTGGCTCTGGAGGGGTGTCAGGAAGATAAGCCCGAGCGCTGCCCTGTTGGGAAATTGTTTGTCCCGGACCAGTGGAAAAGAGTGTAATGTCTGAGATTCATTGTTCCGCGTTGGCCGGTCATCCCGGAATTTTTGGTACCAGGGACTTGGTTGGTCGGTCCTTTTGGTGGCCTACCTTGTCTTGTGATGTCAGGGAGTTTGTGCAGTCCTGCGGGACTTGCTCTCGCTCCAAGCCTTGCTCTCGTTCTAGTGGTTTGTTGAAGCCATTACCGGTGCCCAAGAGACCATGGACCCATATCTCTATGGATTTCATTTCCGACCTCCCTGTTTCTCAGAGAATGACCGTCATCTGGGTGATTTGCGATAGGTTTTCCAAGATGATACATCTTGTGCCATTACCTAAGTTGCCTTCCTCCTCTGAATTGGTGCCTTTGTTCCTTCAGCACGTGGTTCGTTTACACGGCATTCCTGAGAACATTGTGTCTGACAGAGGAGTCCAGTTTGTTTCCAGATTTTGGAGGACCTTTTGTTCTAAAATTGGTGTTCAATTGTCTTTCTCCTCGGCGTTTCATCCTCAGACCAATGGTCAAACTGAGAGAACAAACCAGACATTGGAGACTTATCTAAGATGCTTTGTGTCTGCTGATCAGGATGACTGGGTCTCTTTTTTGCCTTTGGCTGAGTTTTGCTCTTAATAATAGGGCTAGCTCTGCCACTTTGATGTCTCCATTTTTCTGTAATTCTGGGTTTCACCCTCGATTTTCTTCTGGACAGACGGAGGCTTCTGTCTGCCCGGGTGTTGACTCTGTTGTGGAGCGTATGCAACAGATTTGGGACCAGGTAGTGGAGAGGTTGTCCCTCTCTCAGGAGAGGGCCCAGCGGTTTGCTAACCGGCATAGGACTGATGGTCCTCGGTTTAAAGTGGGGACTTGGTCTGGTTGTCCTCAAGAAATATTCCTATGAGAGTGGCATCTCCTAAATTTAAGCCTAGGTTCATTGGACCTTATAAGATCATGGAGATTCTTAACCCTGTTTCTTTTCGTTTACTTCTTCCAGGGACATTTAAGATCCATAACGTGTTGCACAAGTCCTTGTTGAAGAGGTTTGTTGAGCCAGTGGTTCCTACTACTGTGCCTCCTGACCCTGTTTTGGTTGAGGGCAATCTGGAGTATGTGGTTGAGAAAAATATTGAATTCTCGTTTTTCTAGACGGAAACTCCAGTATTTGGTTAAATGGAGAGGTTATGGTCAGGAAGACAATTCTTGGGTGTTTGCTTCGGACATCCATGCTAGGAGACTCATCCGTGCGTATCATAGAACTCATCCTGACCGACCTGGTTGCTCAAATGAGGGTTCGGTGACCCTCCTCAAGGGGGGGGTACTGTTGTGAATAGGCTGGAAATGAGTTCTGAGCAGAAGCTCCCTCTGGTGGTTACAAACGGTACTGGACTGTCCAGTGAAGATTGTGAGGATTGGGAATCAGGTGTTACTGACTGGTCTTATATAAGGGAGTCACCTTCCCATCAGGGTTGCCGTGATCAATTGTTCTGGTCTCAATCCTTGATTCCTGTTTCCTTTGAAGCCTGCTGTGTTGTGTCTGAATCTCCTGCTAACAGATAAGACATTTTCTTCTTTTTGTTTTTGTGCTTGATTTTTGCATTTTGTCCTGCACTTCTGTGGGGGCCTTCTGGGTCCCCTCTGGGGCTTTTGCCTCTCAGTTCAGTTCAGCCACTGATGTTTGTACATTTGCTTTTTCAGTTTTCTCAGTGGCTGCTGTTTTGTTTTTGGTTACACCAGAGAACTAATTTAGGTGGTAGAGGTCGTGTGATCTCAGGTGTTTTTGAAATTAGTAGAGTTGGTGCTTTTCAGGGTTTTTTGGGATTGCAGTAAGTGCCCTTCCTATCCTTTTCTATTTAGTAAGTTTGGGCCCCAACGTTTGCTCATACTATTTTCTGTCTGTGTCAGTATTTCTTCTTGTCTAACCGCCATTACATGTTTGGGGGCTTTCTATGTTCTTTGGGGATCTGCTCCGGGCAGATAGCTTTCCTCTTTCTATCTTTAGGTGTAGTTAGTTTCTCAGGCTGTGACGAGGCGTCTAGGACCAACGTAGGAACGCTCCACGGCTGCCTCTAGTTGTGGTGGTTAGTCAGGGTACTGCAATCTCATAGTTTCCAACTGCTCTGGTGTATTTCCTTTTTGCCTGCTCTCCTCAGCTACCAAATCATAACACTCCTGATAGAATTTTGAGGTAACAATTTGTGTCGGGTCTTAGGGATGCATCGTTGAGTGGGCCCAAGAGATCCGGAAATAGATACAAGAGATGCTGAGAGAATGGTCCAGTCTTAGGAGAGACACTGTTCTGGCTCAAGAGGCGCTGAGAGAAGACCCCCCAATCAAAGACAGAGACAATACAAGATCTCGCCTTTCTACCGGACCACGTCAGGGATTGAGACCTCTTGATGCCGAAGGGGGATTGATGTGTTTTAATTGTGGGAAGACAGGACATTATGTTCAAGGCTGTGTAAGCTGGAGGTGGCCCCCACCAAGGCAGCCATTAAACTAGTGGGCTCTGTGGCTGGGTGACACAGCCCTGAGCCGGAAAGACGGCAAAAGGGGGAAGGAAGTCCCGAAAATATAGTTTCTGCGAGCCCTACAGTCTGGGCCGAGGTGAATGGGCGAGCTGTTCACTGCTTGATCGACACTGGGTCACAAGTGACTACTCTGCCGGAAGCCTACTTCAGACCACACTTCCCAGAGATCTCATGGTCAGAGTGGGGACCTGTAATAAGATTGACAGCGGTCAATCAGTGACCCATTCCGGTTGCAGGAGTGGTCTGGATGGAGATTAAAGTATCTGGAAAAGATGTAGGCCGCAAGGGGGTCGTGTTGGTCACAGGAGATTCTGGTCGTGGACCTGTAAAGACTCTGGAAATGAATGTACTGAGGGAGACGGAAGAGTCTTGGGGAAAGTGATGGTACTGGCGGCAGCGAAGATTACCTTACCGCCTGGCCATACAGTGCTCACATTGCCAGTACGAACTTTTACTCCTCTGGAGGGAGTGGAAGTGCAAATCGAGCCAACCATGAAGGATCAAATAGCCCCTGGATTGCTCGTCGCTCCAACACTAGCTACAGTTCAAGATGGCAACATTGTAGTGCGGTGTGTCAACCTGGGGATCGAAAGTCTCACCCTTCTACCCAAGAGCGAACTGGCTCAAATCCTGGGCATGCCGGAGAAGCTAATGCCACCCGAAGTAGTTACAGCGACACCGGAGTCCCCAACTGGTAGCAAGAAAGAGGGTCGTAGAATTGTAGAGTGGATGCGGGCAGAGCTGACAGGATTATCACCTCAACAAGTGCAGCAAGTAGAAGATGCACTGGAGCGCTACCAGGAAGTTTTTTGGTTGCACTCAGACCGTCGCTCATGAAATTCCTACCTGGAATTCAGCACCAATCCGAGAAAGATATAGTCAAATACCTCCTCAGATGTATAAAGAGGTGAAGGAGATGCTGGCTCATATGCTGCAAAGTGGAGTGATACGAGAGAGTCAGATTCCGTTGATAGCCCCCATTGTGCTGGTCCGGAAAAAGGATGGAACCCTGCGGTTCTGTGTCAATTATAGGTGGCTGAACGCCTGCACAGTGCGAGACTCTTTTTCGTTGCCCCAAATTGAAGAACGGGTGAAGTATTTTTCCACCCTTGATCTGGCCAGCGGGTACTGGCAGGTGCCAATGGCGGAAAACGACCGTCCGAAAACAGCATTTGTACTGCCCATGGGACTGTTCGAGTTCAATCGTGTGCCCTTTGGTCTGACTAACGCCCCGGGGACATTCTAGCACTTGATAGAGAGATGTTTGGGAGATTTGAATTTTGAGGTTACCTTGATCTATCTTGATGACATCATTGTCTACGCTCTCACCTTTGAGGAGCACCTCCAGCGGCTAGAACAAATGCTGAGCCGGTTACAGAATCATGGCCTGAAGGTGAAGCCACAGAAATCCCATCTCTTCCATAAGCAAATTGACTATTTGGGGCATTTTGTGTCAAGTGAAGGAGTTAGACCTGCACGTGGGAAAGTGGTGGCGGTGAAAGAATAGACCACTTCTACGACAGTGAAAGATGAACGGGCCTTCCTAGGGCTTACTAACGGAGATTTGTGAAAACCTTCACCCGGATAGCAAACCCTGGAACTATTAAAAGAACGAACCATCCAGTGGGGAGACTGTCAAGAGGAAGCCTTTCGAGCCTTGAAAATGGCCCTCACCGAGGCCCCTATACTTGCTTATGCCGATTTTTCACAGCCATTCATCCGACCTTCACACTGACAGAAGTTTCACAGCCTAGGAGCAGTCTTGTCGCAGGTATAAGGAGAAAAAGAAGGGTGATAGCCTACGCGAGCAGGTCCCTGCATGATTCAGAGCGAAACCCAGACATTATAGCTCTTTCAATCTGGAGCTGCTGGCCCTGGTATGGCCCATGACTAAGAAGTTCGCGGAGTACTTATCCAGATTGGAGGTTCTGGTGAGTACGGATAACAATGCCTTAGCCCACCTCGAGAATGTGAAGCAAGGGGCTCTTGAAAAATGGTGGGTGGCCCGCATGGCAAAGTACAAGCCGAGAATACTCATGCCGATACCCTCTCCAGGGTGACACATGAATGTCCAGGCCGTGACCAAGATGAAGAGCTTGAAGCAGAGGAGATTCCTGGATTCCGAAATTTGTCTATCTCTTTGGTGGCGATGCAGGGACAGATTGAAAAAGGGTCTGAAGAACAGGTACTAGGGCGGTCCCAGGACGACTGGATCTAACTCCAACAGATGGACAAGGAGACTACCCAGCTGCGACATTGGGTGGCGTTAAAGCAACTTCCTAGTCGAAGGGAGAGTAATGCGCTGTCCTTAGGTGCCCTGCGGATTCTGGGACATTGGGAAAGACTCTGCTCTGCGGATTGTTACATCGGAAGGTGCAGCTGCTGCGAGAAGAGGGGGTCACTTGGCAAGTAGTGCTCCAGGAGAAATCGATCAAGATGGTGGCCACTGAGACCCATGAGCGAGTGGCTCTCTTCAGGTGCAGAGAAAACGTTCTGGTGGTTACAGATATTGGTGTATCACCCACGACTGAGAAATGCAGTGGATGATGCGTGTCAACAATGCAGAAGTTGTGAGCAGGCTAAGCCCCAGAACAGCTGGGCAAAACACAGAAAATTGTGACCTCCGCCCCTTTGGAAGTCTTAATCATCGACTACCTGACTATAGGACCTGCGCATCAGGGCTATGAGCATTGTCTGGTGATGACTGACCATTTCACCAAGTTTGCTGTGGTAACTCCAACCAGAGATCAGACCGCCGAATTAGCTGCACAAGCCATCTGTCGAGATTTCATCCGCGTGTACGGCTGCCCGAAAAGGATCCATTCCGATCAAGGTGCCTGCTTCCAGGGACGGGATATGGAGGAACTACATCATTTTTACCAGATTGGGAAGTCCAGAACGACCTCTTATCACCCTCAAGGGAATGGGGCCTGTGAATGCTTTAATCGAACTGTGATCCAAATGTTACGCACTTTGGAAAGACCGAAAGAACCGGTAGCCTGAGGGTGTCGCAGAGCTGGTGTGGGTGTACAACAACAGAGTGCACAGCAGACATGGTTCATGCCATACACCTTGTTTGGGTGAAGAGGATGAGAGATTACGGAACTGGAGCTGGACCCAGAGGAGGACTACCCACGGACGGGGTATCCTCTTGGGTTAAGGAACACCCGCACCGATTGCAGACTCTCCGTCGACTGGTGCAGACGAAGTTCTGGGAACTCAAGCACGATGAGGCGCCACCTATTCGTGGGACAGCTCTGAAATCGGGGGACCGAGTGTTGGTCAGGAATAACACATCATGAAAAACAGTCTTACCAAGGCTGATCAAATGACCAAATGAACTAGCAGGATGCAGCAGGCTCCCATATATAAAGCTGGAGAAGCAACAGGTGCTTACCACTGATAAAAGCAGCCACCCTATCACAAAAACAGTGATGATGAAGGTGTTAACTGGTTAGTGGGAAAAAAAGCACACAAATGTAAGTTGCTTAAGACATGAATGTCATGCACAGTGTCTGGATAACAGCCTATTTTAAACGCCTATGATGGAAGGCGGGCTTGTCAGCACTGAATGTGCACAACACAATAAACCAAGCCTTCAAAAAAGAAGCCTGGGTGCACCCTGCAAAAAATGATAAAAAGTGCAAAAAATGATGCATATGATAAATGCATCAAATGAGGTATTAGTTACTATTTTGGCCAAAGCAGATAAGCTCGCAACCAACGTCAAGGGTCCCCATTTTATTGCGAGTCACTACTAGACATAAATTCCAAAAAATCACATTAAAAACTTTTTAGCAAAAACACATCATGAAAAACAGTCTTACCAAGGCTGATCAAATGACCAAATGCACTAGCAGGATGCAGCAGGCTCCCATATATAAAGGCTGGAGAAGCAACAGGTGCTTACCACTGATAAAAGCAGCCACCCTATCACAAAAACAGTGATGATGAAGGTGTTAACTGCTTAGTGGGAAAAAAAGCACACAAATGTAAGTTGCTTAAGACATGAATGTCATGCACAGTGTCTGGATAACAGCCTATTTTAAACGCCTATGATGGAAGGCGGGCTGGTCAGCACTGAATGTGCACAACACAATAAACCAAGCCTTCAAAAAAGAAGCCTGGGTGCACCCTGCAAAAAATGATAAAAAGTGCAAAAAATGATGCATATGATTATGTCTAGTTAGTGACTCGCAATAAAATGGGGACCCTTGACGTTGGGTTGCGAGCTTATCTGCTTTGGCCAAAATAGTAACTAATACCTCATTTGATGCATTTATCATATGCATCATTTTTTGCACTTTTTATCATTTTTTGCAGGGTGCACCCAGGCTTCTTTTTTGAAGGCTTGGTTTATTGTGTTGTGCACATTCAGTGCTGACCAGCCCGCCTTCCATCATAGGCGTTTAAAATAGGCTGTTATCCAGACACTGTGCATGACATTCATGTCTTAAGCAACTTACATTTGTGTGCTTTTTTTCCCACTAAGCAGTTAACACCTTCATCATCACTGTTTTTGTGATAGGGTGGCTGCTTTTATCAGTGGTAAGCACCTGTTGCTTCTCCAGCCTTTATATATGGGAGCCTGCTGCATCCTGCTAGTGCATTTGGTCATTTGATCAGCCTTGGTAAGACTGTTTTTCATGATGTGTTTTTGCTAAAAAGTTTTTAATGTGATTTGTTGGTCAGGAATAAGCAACCCCGGGGAAAATTGGAAAGCTGATGGGAGCGGACTCCGCACCGAGTGACACGACAGGTTGGCCCCGATGGGCCGGTGTATGACGTCCAGCCTGAATAGAAAGAAGGAACACCCACTAGAGTAGTCCATCGTAGCATGTTGTGGCCCTGCTTGTCCAAAGAACCCAAAAGTGGAAAACAGTTGCCAACAATCGGAGAGGTGCGCCCAGTTCCGGTTCCTGACTTGACAGGGAAGGAGTGTTAGCCCTGAGTCGCACGTACCAGGGCTTATGGGGTACTCGGCACCGAGCCCGTTCACTTCAATGGGGGAGAGGTCACGGGTAGCGCAGCTCGGTCCGTTGCCCTGGGCGCTCATTCAAAGGGGATATTTACAAGGGATTTAGAAATGTTCGTGACGCCACCTGTGGTTTCTGATCAGGGTGACCAGCGCTGCAGGGTGAATCCTCTGAGGGGTTGTAACTGGGCAGCAAGGTGTTAAGTCTTCCACAGGTAAGACTGATCCCTCGAGGTATATGGCGGTGCAGGGGTGCAGGCAATAAGGCAGACACACACAATGAGTCTCTTTCTGTACCTTTACTGGTGATATTTGCAGGCACGTCCCGGGAGGCTGCTCAGGGTGGAGGATGCACGTCCAGTAATCACTGAGTAGGTTTAAGGCCTCCTTACTTCTTGATGTGTATGAGTTTCTAACTTGCATGAAGCTAAGTTTAACTCCGTGTAGAACAGCTACGCCCGGCTGACATTGTGGTGGAGCCTTCTTTTGGACAGAACTAAGTCCTCTATGGCTGATCAGGCCTGATTCTTGTTCTTCCTGACCCCGGTTACGTATCAGCACTGAAGGGCCCCTCTGCGACCTGAAGTCCAGCAGGGTCTCCGGTTTCTCCCACTAGCCGTGAAGGTTCTAGCAAGCTCGGACCCGGTGTCTGGTTGTGCAGAGTGGAGGTAAGCGATCCTTGCTATTTATCCTCAGTCACTCTCTCTCTCTCTTTGTCCACTCGCCTGTCGCCCTACTCACACCTTTAACATAAGCACAGGCAACAGTAGGTGTCAGCTTCCTTCTCTTCACCGCTCTCTAACAGTTCCTCAGTTTGCTCGATGTTACAAGTACTGCAGTTCCCCTTCCTTCACTTCTTTCTTAGGCTCTGTCCGAAGCAGCTATCAGGACCTTCCGTCAGACTGATCTGTGCACACTCCGAGAGTCACTTTCCACTTCCCTAGGGAACTAACAGTCAGCACGTTCTGAGGTACAGTTTGTCTCTCTGCTTCTGTCTCATCTGACAGGAATCTCCGTCTGCTCTGAGCTCTGCTCTGACAGGAAATCAACACTGGCTCAGACTGGCTGGAATGTCTACTGCTGCATCTCTCCACACCCTTATATAATCTAAAGGGCTCCCTTGGTGGCACTATAGGGAAATGTGAAGTGTGAATGAATATCTGGTGATTGTGAATTACCTTTCTGTGCATCCTCCTGGGTACATGTGGCACCAAGCGCAGCTGGGCTACACAGCCCCACTCTCAGACCCCCATGAGGTGTCATCTACTACTCCTGAAGAGATGAGCACTGAGCCACCAACGCTGGAAGTGGCTGAAGCAACAGACCCAAAGGGTCAAAGCATCCCTTTACCGCCCACGAGTCAGCCCGAGTTACACCTATCAGAGTGAACCACAGGTGAGGTGCCCCCACTCGCTACGAGCAAGATCAGTTTATTTGGCAAAGAATTATTCAAGAAGTGGAGAATTGTGAACATTTGGTGAAGGAGCTCTCGTTTGTGGAATGGCGAGCTAAAGGAAGGCGGGGCTGTAGAAGTGAGTACCGGGCTGCAGAAATGCCGAGTCCGGAATGGCTGGGGCCGACCTCCTGTTGCTGGAGGGACTGAGATTGCAGATGGAGCAAGCCAGTAACCTGGGTGAGAGGGGTGTGACAAGGGGGAGGAAGTTAAAAGTAGTTGCGCGGTAACATAAGGGGACTTCCTGCCAGGACGCTGAGCAAGTGCGGACCACGGTTCCAGTGAGGAGAGGGTTAGTCCGCAGCATGCAGAGACAGGGAAGCAGCGTGAGAGACTCACCCATATCGGCGGGTGCACAGGGGAATGCGCGACAAAGCATCGCAGCACGGACGTTCAGGTGTCGGCTGACACGCAGAGAGGCACACGCCTGGCAGAGCATCGCAGCACAGTCACTCAGGTGATGGTGGCTGTTCAGAGAAACACGGGCCGAGTGGAACTTTGAGGAGAGCTATATCCTTCTGCTCCGCCGTTAAATGGACTAGGGGCTCAGCGGGCAAAACCAGAGACTGCCGCTGCCACCAGAAGAAGGACAGTGTGTTAGGCGGGGACGACCGAGGACGCTACACCAACCCCCGCTGGCATACTACTACCCATTGGACCTTCAGAAAGTGACGGGCTGTGAAGCCACGATAAGTAAATCTGTTAACAAAAGACTGTCTAGTTACAAAACCTTATACAGTTTAGTTTTTTTGCATTCCTCTTCCCTGTTACCTTCCTGCGAGGAGTTCATTGCTGTTAAACAATTAAATATAGTTAAAGGGAATCTGTCACCCTAAATTGGCGGGATATTTAAATGATGGCAGTCAGGTCAGATGGGCGGTGTTTTGGGTACTTGCCTTAACATGTTGTTCGCCGCTGTCTCCATTATTTCTGGGAATTGTAGTCTTGCCCTCCATATAACGTGCCTGCGCATTGCAATCTTGAATTGCACACGCGCAGTATGCTTTGCCCACAGATTGCAAAGCGCAGGCACGTTATATGGAGGGCAACGACTACAATTCCCAGAAATAATGGAGACAGCGGCGAACAACATGTTAAGGCAAGTACCCAAAACACCGCCCATATGACCTGACTGCCATCATTTAAATATCCCGCCATTTTAAGGCTACGTTCCCACAATGAGCTTTTGATGCGTTTTTGATGCTGTAGAATTTTTGCACCTATTATTTGAATTAGTTTACTTGCACTATTTCATTGTGTTTTAATATCATGTTTTTTATCATGGTTTTGACGCTGCCTTTTTTCTCTTTTTGGTGTGTCATGCTTTAAATTAGGCTGCTTTTGTTTTTGATATTTCCGGAGCTTTGACTACATTTTATTGATATACTTAGGTGTGGATTATGTGCGTTTTTCACGTTTTTCCGCCGCATTTTTTATCTATGGATTTTCTGCATCTAATGCAAGTTGATAGGGAGAATCCGCAAAGAAAACTTTGCGAATGTGACATGCTGCAGATGTGAAACTTGCATTGGAACTCAGTTTACGCTGTGTTATAAACAAGCTCAGTGGGCAGGAGGTTTCTATAAATCCCACCCACTTTGCTGGAACTGGAAGATGCTGCGGTTTTGATGTAACAAAAATACGCAGTGTCAAAAACTCAGCAAAAGCTCATCGCGGGAACAAAGCCTAAAGGTCCATGTAAACTCAGGTTTGCTCATTTAAGTGTAAGGGGGTGCTACGCCTCTACCCCCTAAACGTAGAGTAAAATGTTTTACTGTATATATGTATATATATATGTTCATTCCCCTTTAAGTAGATTATTGTTCTTCGCAGTAGATACATGTATTTGATTCCCTCGTGTGCATAGTATTGTATATATTATATTATTAATATATTATATATATATTATATATTATATTATGTCTGTTATGTATAGAGTATACATATATTTTAGATATATAAATAAAATCCAGAATAAAATGGGTTAAATCAATAAAAATCACCCCTGCTAAAAAATAAGCAAGGTATACTCCAACATACAATTATATACAGAGAACAAAAAGGAGTAAAAAACAACTTTCTAAAATATCTCTATCTATTTTTTATTATTACTCAATAAAGACATTGTATACAAAAAGTATTAAAAGAATTTTATGTATGGACAAAGATATATAACAAAATGAAGGACACAAGACAGAAATGGATCCGACACAAATACAAATAATAATAATAATAATAAAAAACCTAGTACTGTGCACAGCCCCTTGAGGAAGCCCACGCGAAACGCACGTTAGGGCTGCGTGGTCTGACCGTTTACAAGGATTTATTTGGGTGAGACTTTCTTTCAAGTACTAGGTTTTTTATTATTCAGGCTTTGGATGTTTGCCGGGTTGCAGCTTTGGTGGCTATGTGCCATGATTTACTCCAGCTACACCTGTTATGTTACTTTAATAGTCTGGTACTGTGACAGTGTCGCAATATTTATACATTCATATAAAATTATTGCATTATTGGTACTCTAATGCAGGGTTCCCCAACTCCAGTCCTCAAGGCCCACCAACAGGTCATGTTTTCAGGATTTCCTTGGTGTTGCCCAGGTGATAATTGCTTCACCTGTGCAATACAAAGGAAATCCTGAAAACATGACCTGTTGGTGGGCCTTGAGGACTGGAGTTGGGGAACACTGCTCTAATGGTCTCTGAATTCCGGTCCAGAATTATTTGTATTTGTGTCGGATCCATTTCTGTCTTGTGTCCTTCATTTTGTTATATATCTTCGTCCATACATAAAATTCTTTTAATACTTTTTGTATACAATATTTTTATTGAGTAATAATAAAACATTTGAGATATTTTACATAGGTGTTATATATTTTAGATATATTTGTTGTAGGGAAGTGTAGTGCCCATGTTTAGTCACAAGATGGGGACACTTTAGTTGGATGGTGGCCGCATTGTAAATAGTTAGCATAGGAGGGGCTGACCATGGATAAGTGTAGGAGTTTTCCTGGTTGGTAGTTAGTTAGGGCCTAGTGCCCATGTGGGGCGGTCATCTCCGCAACGTTAAAGCGAGCAACCAGCCATTCAGGGTCCGGATGGACAGAGGGGCGACAAAGGCAGAAGTGCTTCCACAGAGGGAAAGAGGAGCTTAAGAAGAGGTCCTAGATCAGTACAGGGATGCAGGTCGCTTATCGTATGGCAGGTCATCGCTTGGGCTGATGCCCTCAGAACTGGGGTGAAACAGCTGAGGGAACCCCCAAACGCAGTGAGTCTGGACAGTGAGGACCCTGGAAAACCGTAAGGCACAGTCAGTCCCCGTAATGTACTGAAGGATATAGAGAGGAGTGCAGAAGAAGTGCAAAATGTGAATTGTGTGGAGTCGTATGCTCATGTTACTGACAAGGATGTGCTGCGACAAAGAAAGTGTAAAGTTCACTGTTTGAAGTTTTCAAAGGGCTCTGTCTCTTTATGCACCACAACGCAAGCAGCGGAGCTTCAACTACTCCGATGGGACCCTGCAGAGGGTGTTACAGAAAGTATGCTGCAGAAGGGACAGTATTTGCATGAGATTGGGAGCCAAGGCACGCCAAAGCCACTTGTTACTGCCACGACTACGGCCCTGGCTCTACCTCTCACATAAGGACAAGCGCATTTAGAACTGATTACCAGTTGTGATTCTGTAAAAATAATTGTTATCAGTAGTTCAAGCAAACTGTGGTGCTCAGTGGTGTGGACTGTCCGCCCCATTATGGGCTCTTCTGGAGAATATAGTCTGCTCTATGCTGCACCAGAATCTGGGATCTGTGTATATAGATTATCACTACTTCAAATAATAACATCAGACTGTTACTAAATAGTACTACGGTGAGGAGACTGCAGGCACGTAGGATGCAGTAACGTACTGTACACAGAGCAAGGGCGAAAGGGGTTTATTATACAGTAAAAACTCCACGCAGGGGGAAAGTGGGAGGATAATATCCCCTAATACAGCAGAAGGATAATGGGGATAACTTAAGGAACAGGGACAAGTAAAGCTGACAATACAATAAAATATAACTTATCACTCAGGCGCCAGTCACGGATGAACTTCTGTCTGTGACTGGTGCTGTCTAGATTGCGTCACAGTGGGGGTCTGTCACAGTCCTGAGGTAAATGATGTAGTATCTTTTGACGTTGGCGGTGTCCTCACGTGGTCCTGACGATGGCGGCGAATCCTCGGGATCCTGATGCGGGTCTTGGGTCCAGCAGATGAGGTGATGAAGAGGGATACAGCCTTATCCTCAGCGGTGAGTGTTCCAACACTACGGAGATTTGCAGCACTGCCCAGTTTACAATGGGCAGCCTGGTTCGCTGTGCCGAATCTACACACACCTAAGTCCCGTTCACAGACCTTGTCTCTCACGGTCAGTACTGTCAGCGGGGGCGGCTGTGGCAGCTTTGTCAGCTGTGTCAGAGGTCTCAGCGAGGGCAGTGATGTCAGCTGGGACAGCGGTGTCTGAGCGGTACTCAGTCGACGGTCTCCTGTCAAAGCTCTCTGCCATCTCAGGTTCTGCTCTGTTCTGCCCAGACGCCTCTCAGCTGATTTTACCTCACAGGCGTCCGAAGTTCCCGCCCAAACTGTCTGGTCACTTGGGCGCTGCTGCTCTGTTCAGTTAGCCATGCCTCCTTTTCTCAAACACAGAGTACGGTCTGGAGTCTCAAGCTTTCTACCCGCAGTATAGGTGACAGCCCCGACGGTTCCGGACCCTTCACGGAGGAGACATGCCTAGTTAGTTCCTTCCCCTTACACTATTATACCAAGGCCTAATAATACCACCATACAGAGACTGAGTAATACTGGTATAAAATTGACCTAATAATGCAATATCATACAGAGGCTGAATAATACCACTACACCTTTACCTAATAATACTCCCATAGAAAGACTGAATAATACCACTATACCTAATAATACCCCCATACAGAGACTGGGTAATACCGCTATACCGTGACCTAATATTATAATATCATACAAAGATTGAATAATGCCACTATACTGTAGAAAAGGGATACACTATACGACATTCCTGGTGAGCGACTCTTGTGCCTAAGTAGGGTTCCAACTCGTAATCCAATAGTAGCAATAAACTTGGCACTCAGGATTTTATGAACGTATAACAGATTTATTGGCAATCCACAAATTTGTGGATTGCCAATAAATCTGTTATATGTTCATACAATCCTGAGTGCCAAGTTTATTGCTACTCATGCCACTATACTAACACCTAATAATACCATCATACAGAGACAATACCAGTATACCATCACCTAATAATACCACCATGCAGACACTGAGTAATACTGGTATACCATGACCTATTAATATAATATCATACAGAGACTGACTAATACTACTATACCATCACTTAATAATGCCCCCATGGAGAGACTGAGTAATACTGGTGTAATATTATTATTATTATTATTATTTATTTCTATAGCACCATTGATTCCATGGTGATGTACATGAGAAGGGGTTACATACAAATTACATGTATCACAGTAAACAAACTAACAATGACATTCTGATATAGAGGGGAGATGACCCTGTCCTTTCAGACTTACATTCTACAGGATGGTGGGGAAGGAGACAGTAGGTCGGGGGGTTGCAGCAGTTCCGGTGTTGGTTGAGGCAATATCTCCGGTAGTGGTGAGGAGGCAGCGGGGTCATTGCAGGCTATAGGCTTTCCTGAAGAGATAGGTTTTCAGGTCCCGTCTGAAGGATCCGAATGTGGTTGATAGTCGGATGTGTTGGGGCAAAGAATTCCAGAGGATGGGGGATATTCGGGAGAAGTCTTGGAGGCGGTTGGGTGAGGAGCGGATAAGTGTGAAGGAGAGAAGGAGGTCTTGGGAGGATCGGAGATTACGTGAGGTAAGATATCGGGAGATTAGTTCACAGATATATGGAGGAGACGGGTTATAGATGGCCTTGTAGGTCAGTATTAGTAATTTGAACTGGATACGCTGAGGGAATGGGAGCCAGTAATATCACCTAATAATATCACCATACAGAGACTGAATAATGTTAGTATACCATCACCTAATAATACCAAAATACAAAACCTGAGTAATACTGGTATACCATCACCTAATAATACCCCCATACAGAGACTGAGTAACACCACTATACCATCACCTAATAATACCAAAATACAAAACCTGAGTAATACTGGTATACCATCACCTAATAATACCCCCATACAGAGACTGAGTAATACCAGTATATCATCACCTAATAATGCCCCCATACAGAGACTGAATAATGCCAGTATACCATCACCTAATAATACCAAAATACAGAAACTGAATAATGCCAGTATACCATCACCTAATAATACCAAAATACAGAAACTGAGTAATACCGGTATACCATCACCTAATAATGCCCCCATACAGAGACTGAGTAACACCACTATACCATCACCTAATAATACCACCATACAGAGCTTGAATAATACGACTATACCATCACCTAATAATACCACCATACAGAGACTGAATAATACTAACAAGAACTGTGAAAAAGTAAAAAAAGTGTTTTAAAAAAAAAACAAAAAAAATAAGTTCATATCACCTCAATTTTCCACTACGTATGTGTGGTAGCGTCGCATTCAGAAAAGTCCCATCTGTCTAAATATAAAAATAATTGACCCAATCGGTAAACATCGTTAACAAAAAAAATCTAGAACACCAATATTATGTTTTTTGGTGGTTGCTATTCCACAAAAAAATTTTGTAACCAGCAATCAAAACATCACATCTATCCCAAAATGATATCAATAAAAATGTCATCTTGTCTCGCAAAAATAAGCGTTCACATCGCTTCATCGTCCAAAAAATAAAAACGTTGCTGGTCTCCGGAAAATAGCAACACGATCCCCCATTTTTTTTTAAAAAAAACTTCGTATTTTTTTATTCACCACTAAAATAATAAAAAAAAACCTGGACATGTTGGGTATCATCGCGATCGCACTGATGAGCAGAATCATATTGAAAGGTCATATTTAGCACAAAATGTACACTGTAAAAACAATTACCAAAAACCAATGTCAGAATTGCATTTTTTTTCACAATTTCTCCCCACTTGGAGATTTTTTTCCCCATTTTCCAGTACACTATGAGGTAAAATGAATGGTGTTATTGAAAAGTACAACTCGTCCTGCCAAAAAAAACAAGCCCTCATGTGTCTATGTGGAGAGTGAAATAAAAAAGTTATGGCTCGGGGAAGAAGGGAGGAAAAAAACCCCACAAAAACGGGAATTGGCTCTGTCGTGAAGGGTTTAAAAATGGCTGCATTGCTGGAAAAGCAGTCCCTTGCTTTTGATATTGCTTGAAGGTTCTTTATTAACCATTACGCATTTCAAAGGCCGCATTGGCAACTTTCTCTTGTGTAAAACAACCATTACATACTTACTGCCAGCATTTCCCATCTGGGATTGCAGGCTGTGACGTTAGGCGGGCAGCAATCTCCCTTCCTTCTTCCTGTGCGGAACTGAAGCGCTCTTCTGTCAGCGAGTATCCAGCTCTCTGATTGGTGGAGAGGCTCCTTCTGACCAATCAGTGGTGTGCACACTCAACCAATCCTGCTGAGTGTGCTTCCATATTCTCTGCTGCCTGTTGCTTAGGCTACTTTCACACATCAGGTTTTTTCCTTCAGGCATGATCGGCATCGCGCCGGATGGATGGATCCAGCGGAAACGGATGGAAAACTGATAAAACGGATCCGTTTTTACGCCGGATCTGGCAAAAAACCGGATCCGTTACATCAGTTTTCCATCCGTTTCGTCCGTTTTTTTTATCCGTTTTACGACGGATCTGGTTTTTAAAAGCGCCCATGGGAGGTTCCCAGACGATGATCTGTTTCCTGGGGGCTGGCCAATTGGATCTGAGCATGCTCAGACTTAAAAACTGGATCCGGTGACCGGATCTGTCTTTTTCCGCATCGGGCGCATTACGGCGCCCATAGACTTCCACTGTAGCAAAAAAAGGAAGCGCTGTCGGTTTTTCCCCGCACACAAAAATCGTTACTGAAGACGTTTTTTCCAGACGCCGGAATGAAAATTTTAGGAAAAACTGAAGAAACGCGAGGACATGCGGCGCGATCCGGCTCCAATACAAGTCAATGGTAAAAAACGGATCCGGCGGTAGATTACGCCGGATCTAGTTTTTCAAAAAATAGCCGGATCATGCCTGAAGGAAAAAACCTGATGTGTGAAAGTAGCCTTAGTAATCGCAGACGTCCCTGCCCTCTGCACCTCATACTGCACCTCCTGGAAAATGGCCGCCCGGGGTGCAGTGGAGAGCCTAAATAAATCACAAACCAAAGAGTGGTGGATACCCTCCAAATAATACATATATACAATAGTAACGAATAAGGGGTTAGAAGTATGGAGCATCAAGGGACACAAAGAAGTGCTGCAAAGAGAGCCAAAGATCCTACAAGATGTCCGTCACACTGCATAAATGCTGCCATATTGGTCCTCTTGTGAAGTTCAGTCACTGGTTGAGTGTCATAGGAGAACCACAATTTCTCTATAAACTGAAATACCATGGTAATACAGTATATAGCA
>JARQOD010000005.1:34805076-35025678 GCA_033576555.1 Oophaga sylvatica | reverse complement strand
TGGAAAATTCCGGGACGGGAGTAAAAAAAAATTGGTCATTCCTTGGGAGGGGGCATAAAGGGGGGAAAAATGGTTGAATTCCGGGGACTGGGCAAAATAATTACATTCCGGGGGGGACACATGGGGTTTTGGGGAAAACTTTAAAAGGGACTAGGGCATGAAGGGAATGGGGATTTTCTGGTGGCAGGGCATAAGGGATAATTTTTTTTTCCCGGGGGCTGGGCAGTAAAGGAAAAGGTACATTCCGGTGCAGCGGGGGGTAATGGTAACATTCCTGGTGGACTAGGGCAGTGAAGGGATAAGATGACATTCCGGTGGACTAGGGCAGTGAAGGGATAATGGTGACATTCCTGGTGGACTAGGGCATGAAGGGATAAGGGTAACATTCTGTGGAGTAGGGCAGTGAAGGGATAATGGTGAATTCCTGGTGGACTAGGGCAGTGAAGGGATAATGGTACATTTCTGGTGACGTAGAGTGTGAAGGGATAATGGTAACATTCCGGTGGACTAGGGCAGTAAAGGGATGATGGTGACATTCCTGGTGGACTAGAGCAGTGAAAGGATAAGGTGACATCCTGGTGGACTAGGGCAGTGAAGGGATAATGGTGACATTTCTGTGGACTAGAGTAGTGAAGGGATAATGGTAACATTCTGGTGGACTAGGGCAGTAAGGGATGATGGTGACATTCCTGGTGGACTAGGCAGTGAAAGGATATGGTAACATTCCTGGTGGACTAGGGCAGTGAAAGGATAATGGTGACATTTGTGGTGGACTAGGCAGTGAAGGGATAATGGTAATATTCCTGGTGGACTAGGCAGTGAAAGGATAATTGTGAATTCCTGGTGGAGTAGGGCAGTGAAGGGATAATGGTGACATTCCTGTGGTCTAGGGCAGTGAAGGGATAATGGTGACATTCCTGGTGGACTAGGGCAGTGAAAGGATAATGGTGACATTTGTGGTGGACTAGACAGTGAAGGGATAGGTAATATTCCTGTGGACTAGGCAGTGAAAGGATAATGGTGACATTCCTGGTGGACTAGGGCAGTGAAGGGATATGGTGACATTTGGGTGGACTAGGGCAGTGAAGGGTAATGGTAATATTCCTGGTGGACTGGGGGCAGTGAAAGGATAATGGTGACATTTGTGGTGGATAGGCAGTGAAGGATAATGGTAATATTCTGGTGGGCTAGGGCAGTGAAAGGATAATGTGACATTCCTGGTTGGAGTAGGGCAGTGAAGGGATAATGGTGACATTCCTGTGGTCTAGGGCAGTGAAGGGATAATGGTGACATTCCTGGTGGACTAAGGGCAGTGAAGTGCTTAACCTTTTGTGATTTGAGTACCTGGGCTGAAAACTCAGGATCCACTATATGTCTCCACCATCTGTGGCAGTAGACTGCTCAGTATACTCCATCATCCGATCTCAGAGCAGCTCAGTCAATGAAAGCGTGTGTGTGATAGCCTGACCACGATTATACATAAAGTCTGTAATAATCAGTGGAGAGCTGTGTAGAGTAGATAAATGCGGGCCGGCAAGAAAAGCAGGATTCCACAGATTAGAGAAGAATCACATACAGGTGAATCTAATTCGCATAGAATTTCACAAAAAAAAATTCAGATTTGCCAGAACTTGATTTTTGTACAAAAATCTTTTACCAGCCAGCGGCCATTTTGCTTGATTTACGCTGGCCTGGAACAGGTTAAACAAAAAAGAAAAGAATATTGACCCTGCTCTTTCACTCCATCTCGTGCCATCGTGTCATTTACCAGCACTTTGGCGTCTCCTGCATTGGTTTAACACAACATTATAACTTTGCAGCCAAGTCAACACAGAAGACGCTGAAGGTAACCCAGTGAAGACTGCGTCGGTGACCAAACAAAATGGCCGGACCGAGGCGGTGCCCCCATAGTGATAAGAGATGTAAGGCCTGGTTGTGTTCCATAAACTCACCACACTATACAGCCCACATGGCCTGATACATTTTATCGGATGCAGCTACCACTTCATTTACTATTACAATTTAGTATTACAAACATATTCACGGATTTTGGACCCCGATCAAATCCTGATTTTTCCACCAAGTTCTCCACGAGTCAAAAGTTTAAGACACCCATAACCTCCGCAATGGATCCATCTGTCGTTTTAACATTGGCTTTGGTCAGGATTAGGATGACCTAATGTTGGCTTTAAAGAAGTTTATCACTTTGCTTCTCCCATTTCAAAATCAGAAGATTTTTTTAGTACAGGGTGAGGAAAACATGCCAGGACTTGCCTCATAGCTCATAGAGGGCTTGACAAATTGAAGCCACTTAACTTTATCTCGATAGAGTCCCATAGTGGCCAGGAACTTCAGCTTTCATGCTAATGGTCTAGTGTAAGAAAGTTCTGAGATATCAATTCATGGTTTCTGTTGGTCTTTTATCATTCCTACTCAACAATATAATTTGTTTTTGTAAGTGATTAATTTGCTTTTTGGTCATTCCTTCTCCCGAAAGTCACTACCTGGTTCTGGAGGGCCTCTTGTAAAGGACATGTTATCGAATTGCTACACAATTTTTTAGAATAATATAACCCCACCCCCCCTACTCTTCTTCATCCTCTGGAAAATAAACATATCTCTTTTTTATATTGTTCATTTTTTTTTTTTTAATGTTGTGATTTTTGCAAAAGTTAATATGTGGAAAATGTAAAGCGTTGTAATACTGACAACTACAGGAATATTACAAAGATCTGTAATCCTAAGTGGGAGACGTCCGACAACTAATCATCCCAAAAGACATCAAAAAGATTTTGTTTTTTACATCAATTAAGGAATTTGCTCCTCAGACCTTCTGGGAGCATCACAACACAATATTTATGTTATCTCTATCTCCCATAATGACTATTCTGCTTCACGTCACTTGTCTTATCTGTTGCATTATTTTCTGTGCTGTGTTGTGTATAAATATGGGGATTCTTCAGATTTTGTATTAGTCTTTGCCTGATGAAGAGACCTGAATAGTCTGGAAAGCTCGCAATTTGTTACCATCTTTTCAGTTAGCCATTAAAAGGTATCAACCACTGAGGACTCTGAATTCTAAATAGTTATAGTGGTAGTGAGCCGCTGTCACATCAACACTGGTTACATTGAGAACAGTCACATGGGTGACAAGGCTCTAAACATTATTGAAGAGTTAAATGGAATACTGTGTTAAGCCCACACACTCCCTGTTAAAGTTTAATAACTGTGAATGTCTTAATCTGTGTATATATAAATATATATACATATATATCTATATATACTGTATATAGATATATATGTGTATATATATATATATATATTATATATAGAAAAATATTTAGACTTGAGAGTCCTCAGTGGTTGATATCTACTGGCTAACACGGTACGAAGATACACATCTTTCCTATATATATATAGTAATGTACCTTATGCTGCTCTGTAAATACATTATAAAGATAGGGAAAGTGCAGTTACAGGGTTAGACACTAGAGGGGGGTAGTGTAGGATAAGAACTTAGAATAGGAACTAGTTAAATTAGGAGAGGCCAACTGCAGGTAAGCTGGAATTCCTGTTTTCTAGGTAGTCGGGCCTGAGAGCCTGGATAGGGCAGGTGGCCCCGTAAGTACTGAGCCCAGTCGTCCTGGACCTGAGGGCCGAAGGTCACAGACTTGAGAATGCAGGGCAGTTCCAGTATGTGGCAGCTAACTACATGGGCTGATGCCCTTTTGTCTGGGGTGAAATGAACAGGGGAACTCCTGAAGATAGGTAGGCTGGCCAAAAGGAACGCTGCAGTACCGGACGATCCGGTACGACCCTGGGACATTCTGGAAGAAGTGGGAGAAAGCGCAGGGCCAGGAAGGAATGTACTCTGTGATGATCCCTGTGATGCAACTGTGCCTGAACTGGAAGTACTGAGAATGGAACCAAGTAAAATCGTTTATGTTAAGTTGGAACTGGACTCTGTCTTCCTTTGCTTGAAACCACCAGAAGGCCATCCTCAGCAGCTCAGAAGGGATCCGGATGGAACCGAGAGTGGGACAAAAAGTACAGATCAAAGGGGACATTGTGTGTATGTGGCGGGAGACCAGGGCGTGATTGAGCAACTGTTGTCAACCACGACTACGGCCCTGGCTCCCCCTACACAGCTTTGATAAAATTCATATTTTTCAATTGGTAAACTGCGTAGCGAGAAAAAAAATTTAAATGCCAGAATTACGTTTTTTTGGTCGCTGCAACATTGCAATAAAATGCAATAACGGGAGAATCAAAGATCGTATCTGCACCAAAATTGTATCTATAAAAATGTCAGATTGGCACACAAAAAATAAGCCTCACCCAGCCCCAGATCCTGAAAAATGACAACTTTTTTTTTCACAAACTTTGGAATTTTTTTTCGCCACTTAGATAAAAAGAACCTATACATGTTTGTTGTGTATGAACTCATAATTACCTGGTCAGTTTTAGGATTTAGTGAACCTACTAAAAAAGCCAAACAAAAAACAAGTGTGGGATTGCAGTTATTTTGTAATTTCACTACACTTGGAATTTTTTTCCGTTTTCTGTTACATGACATGGTTTCGGTCAAAAGTACAACTTGTCCCGCAAAAAACAATCCCTCACATGGCTATTTTGACCAAAAAATAAAAAAGTTATGGCTCTGGGAAGAAGGGGAGAAAAAAATAAAAATGCAAAAAGAAAAATACTCCTTGTCTTTAAGGGGTTAAAGGAAACCGGTCAGCATGATTGTGCACAGTAACCTACACATAGTGTCAGGTCGGTGCCGTTAAACTGATTAAAATGATACCCTGGTTGATTAAATCCTTCTTGTGGATGTTGTTTAATCTGTATTTTCAGTTTTGAGTTATTGATATGCTCTTGCTCCGGGGCGGTCTGTGGGGGGGTCTTCATTTGGTGCTCTGATTAGGTATTCATCAGTATGGCTTCTGACAAGTCACTGATCCCTCATTGACCTGCCTCCTAGTTTACATAATGAATATTAAATACACTGCTCAAAAAAATAAAGGGAACACTCAAATAACACATTCTAGATCTGAATGAATGAAATATTCTCATTGAATACTTTGTTCTGTACAAAGTTGAATGGCTGACAACAAAATCACACAAAAATCATCAATGGAAATCAAATTTATTAACCAATGGAGGCCTGGATTTGGAGTCACCCACAAAATTAAAGTGGAATGTAATGTCCTTAAAACAAGTCAAAATGATGCTCAGTAATGTGTGTGGCCTCCATGTGCCTGTATGACCTCCCCACAATGCCTGGGCATGCTCCTGATGAGGCGGCGGATGGTCTAATGAGAGATTTCCTCCCAGACCTGGACTAAAGCATTCGCCAACTCCAGGACAGTCTGTGGTGCAACGTGACGTTGGTGGATGAAGCGAGTTATGATGTCCCAGATGTGCTCAATCGGATTCAGGTCTGGGAACGGGCGGGCCAGTCCATAGCTTCAATGCCTTCATCTTGCAGGAACAGCTGACACACTCCAGCCACATGAGGTCTGGTATTGTCCTGCATTAGCAGGAAGCAAGGGCCAACCGCACCAGCATATGGTCTTACAAGGGGTCTGAGGATCTCATCTCGGTACCTAATGGCAGTCAGGCTACCTCTGCTGCGCACATGGAGGGCTGTGCGGCCCTCCAAAGAAATGCCACCCCACGCCATTACTGACCCACTGCCAAACCGGTCATGCTGAAGGATGTTGCAGGCAGCAGATCGCTCTCCACTGCGTCTCCAGACTCTGTCACGTCTGTCACATGTGCTCAGTGTGAACCTACTTTCATCTGTGAAGAGTAGAGTTGAGCGAAACAGGTCGGTTAGATTAAAAAAACACCAACTTTTGCCAAAACCCGACTATAGCGTGAGGTCAGCCATGCATTCGGCGACCCGAGCGCCAAAGTCGGCTTTCCCATAATGCTTGCAGGCGCCTTTTCTCAGCCAATGAGCAAGGACGTACACTGTGGGCAACGGGCTGACATGGGCAGCGGCCACCACCATCTTAGAGAAGGGCATTGTAGTGATTGGCTTGCTTTGTGTGGCGTCACAGTGCTTATAAAAGTTCTCACCGCCGACCGCCATTTTACTTCTTCCGATCTTAGCGTAGGGAGAGGTTGCTGCCGATGTTTCTCAGTAGGGAGAGCGTTAGGCAGGAAAAAAAAAATTATTTTGTGCTTGTGCTGATAGCGATTAGCTGTACAGTTAGTGTGCAGTGACAGGGAAGGATTTTGTTGTGTGCAGCAGGGCTGGTTATTAGGCTGCCTGCCTGTGACAGGGAAGGAATTTCTTGTGTGCAGCAGCAGAGCTGATTATTAGGCTGCCTGCTAGCTGTATTGCTGTGTGTATACTACTGTGCAGAGTGCTTTTTAACACAGCACTTACACAGCACTAACACAGCACTAATACTTTTATTCTTTTTTTCTGCACAGTTACCGAGCGTTCATTTTTTTCCACACCGTATAGAGCTGTACACTCCTCACACACTACCGTGTACCGGCTGGTATCACGGAAAAATACATGCTGACTATCTGTGTGTGACTCCGGAAATATATACGGAGATTGAAATTTTCCCCAAAACTGTATACAGCTGGTATGTTCTGATACAGTACCGTTTTTCTGCCTTCTGTATTACGGTCAAATCCATACTGAGAGAGCGTCTGTGTGTGACTCCGGAAATCTATACGGAGATTTCAATTTTCCCCAAAACCGTATACAGCTGGTATCTTCTGATACAGTACCGTTTTTCTGCCTTCTGTATTACGATCAAATCCATACTTAGAGAGCGTCTGTGTGTTACTCCTCAAATATATATGGAGATTTAAAATTACCCCATCACTGTATACAGCTGCACGCTACTGATACGGTACACTTTTTCTGCTTTTCATATTCTGGTCTACTCCATACTGAGCCTGTGAGCGTCTCTGTGTTACTCTGGAAATATATACAGAGATTTAAAAGTACACCAATACTGTATACAGCTGTACGCTTCTAATTCATTACCCTTTTTCAACTTTTTATATTCTGGTGTAATCCATACTGAGCCTGTAAGCGTATGTATGTGACTCTGGAAATATATACGGAGATTTAAAAATACCCCAGCACTGTATACGGCTGTACGCTTCTGATACAGTACACTTTTTTGCTTTTTATATTCTGGTGTAATCCATACTGAGCCTGTGAGAGTCTGTGTCTGACTCTGGAAATATATACGGAGATTTACAATTACCCCAACACTGTATACAGCTGTATGCTTCTGATACATTACCCTTTTTCTACTTTTTATATTCTTGTCTAATCCATACTGAGCCTGAGAGCGTCTGTGTCTGACTCCTGAAATATATACAGAAATTTACAATATTTTCACTATACTATATACACCTGGCATCTGGTGATACAGTACCCTTTCTCAGCTTTTCATATTGTGGTCTAATCCATACTGAGCCTGTGAGCGTCTGTCTGTTACTCCAGAAATATATACGGATATTTAAAAATTACCCCAACACTGTATACAGCTGTATGGTTCTAATACATTACCCTTTTTCTACTTTTTATATTCTGGTCTAATCCATACTGAGCCTGTGAGCGTCTGTTTGTTACTCCGGAAATATATACGGAGATTCACAATTACCCCTAGACTGTATACAGCTGTACGCTTGTGATACAGTACTCTTTTTGCCAGAAAGTCCTCCTCCACCCACCACTCTAAGTGCATCATTGACACCTGGAACATTGGCCCACGTGTGTGATTATTTCTTGCATATCTGATTTTTATATTCTTGTCTAATCCATACTGAGCCTGTGAGCGTCTTTGTCTGACTCCTGAAATATATACTGAGATTTACAATATTTTCACTATACTAGATATACCTGGTATTTGGTGATACAGTACCCTTTTTCTGCTTTTTATATTCTGGTGTGATCCATACTGAGCCTGTGAGCGTCTGTGTGTTACTCCGGAAAAATATACGGAGATTTAAAATTACCCCAACACTGTATACAGCTGTACGCTTCTAATACATTACCCTTTTTCTACTTTTTATATTCTTGTCTAAGCCATAGTGAGCCTGTGAGCGTCTTTGTCTGACTCCTGAAATATATATGGAGATTTACAATATTTTCACTATACTATATATACCTGGTATCTGGTGATACAGTACCATTTTTCAGCTTTTTATATTCTGGTCTAATCCATACTGAGCCTGTGAGCGTCTGTCTGTTACTCTTGAAATATATACGGAGATTTACAATATTTTCACTATACTATATATATATATACTATATATACCTGATATCTGGTGATACAGTACCCTTTTACACATACAGTCATGGCCAAAAGTTTTGAGAATGACACAAATATTATATTTTCACATGATCTGCTGCCCTCTGGTTTTTATGTGTGTTTGACAGATGTTTTTATCACAGACAGAAATATAATTGCAAACATATGAGTAACAAAAGCTTATATTGACAGTTAGAATGAGTTAATGCAGCAAATCAATATTTGCAGTGTTGACCCTTCTTCTTCAGGACCTCTGCAATTCTCCCTGGCATGCTCTCAATCAACTTCTGGACCAAATCCTGACTGATAGCAGTCCATTCTTGCACAATCAATGCTTTCATTTTGTCAGAATTTTTAGGTTTTTGTTTGTCCACCCGTCTCTTGATGATTGACCACAAGTTCTCAATGGGATTAAGATCTGGGGAGTTTCCAGGCCATGGACCCAAAATCTCTATGTTTTGTTCCCTGAGCCATTTAGTTATCACCTTTGCTTTATGGCAAGGTGCTCCATCATGCTGGAAAAGGCATTGTTGATCACCAAACTGCTCTTGGAGGGTTGGGAGAAGTTGCTCTTGGAGGACATTCTGGTACCATTCTTTATTTATGGTTGTGTTTTTAGGCAAGACTATGAGAGAGCCGATTCCCTTGGCTGAGAAGCAACCCCACACATGAATGGTTTCAGGATGCTTAACAGTTGGCATGAGACAAGACTGGTGGTAGCGCTCACCTTGTCTTCTCCGAATGAGGCGTTTTCCTGATGTCCCAAACAATCGAAAAGGGGATTCATCAGAGAAAATAACTTTACCCCAGTCCTCAGCAGTCCACTGCCTGTACCTTTTGCAGAATATCAGTCTGTCCATGATGTTTTTTCTGGAGAGAAGTGGCTTCTTTGCTGCCCTCCTTGAGACCAGGCCTTGCTCCAAGAGTCTCCGCCTCACAGTGCGTGCAGATGCACTCACACCTGCCTGCTGCCATTCCTGAGCAAGCTCTGCACTGCTGGTAGCTCGATCCCACAGCTGAAAACTTTTAAGAGACGGTCCTGACGCTTGCTGGTCTTTCTTGGGCGCTCTGGAGCCTTTTTGGCAACAATGGAACCTCTCTCCTTGAAGTTCTTGATGATGCGATAGATTGTTGACTGAGATGCAATCTTTCTAGCTGTGATACTCTTCCCTGTTAGGGCATTTTTGTGCATTGCAATGATGACTGCACGTGTTTCTTTAGAGATAACCATGGTTAACAGAAGAGAAACAATGATGCCAAGCACCAGCCTCCTTTTAAAGTGTCCAGTGGTGTCATTCTTACTTAATCATGACAGATTGATCTCCAGCCATGTCCTCATCAACACCCACACCTGTGTTAATGGAGCAATCACTGAAAAGAGGTTAGCTGGTCCTTTTAAGGCAGGGCTGCAATGATGTTGAAATGTGTTTTGGGGGATAAAGTTCATTTTCTAGCCAAATATTGACTTTGCAAGTAATTGCTGTGAAGCGGATCACTCTTTTATAACATTCTGGAGTATATGCAAATTGCCATTAGAAAAAGTGAAGCAGTAGACTTTGTAAAAATTAATATTTGTGTCATTGTAGCCTTTCCGGGGGGTTTAGCTCTAGGATCGCTGTCTGGGTAGACAGAATGGCACGGAAACAGTTCATTCAGACAGCAGCTTGGTGAAAACTGGCCGCAACCAGTTTTATTAAAGTCCACAGCACACAGATAAAAACAAATCATAAACAGAAAACCTGGGCTTGTCTAGCCACTAAATTACACTTAGATAGATGGCCCTCTCTATCCGGGACCCAGACTCTACCAGTCTGTGCCCAAAACAACACATATCACATATGTTACCAGTATGGAGTTTCACAGACACTCCTCTTTATGTCCGAAGGCAACTCCAATGTCCAGACTTGAGAGAGGTCACCTCCTATTCAGTCGCTATTCGCACGGATTCTCACTGTGACTACTCCTGTGTCCGGGGTACTTCCTGCACCCAGACTGAGATAGCTCACACTCTTAGAGACTGCTTCCTTGTGCCAGGACACCTCCCTGTGTCCGGGCTAAAGACAGCTCCCACACTCTTGGAGACACCTTCTGTGTCTGGACCCCTTGTCCAGACTGAATGAGCTCTCTGACTGTGCTCCCAAGCACCCACTTCTGGCTTCCTAATCAACACCTGAGTGGCCACAGGTTTGAGCTGCAAACGTTGTACTTGAATGGATGGTGTAATGACCTTTCTCCACCACTAGTTTTACAAAGGCACACATTTCCCTCATACAAGTCAGCAAAGTACCTGTGAAATGTACACCCCATTCAATACATACGCTCTCACTGTCTCACATATCCCCTCCCTCTTCTCCAGACCGGAGGGCTGGTCAACAACCCAAAAGAGACAGTGAACTCCGAACACTGCCTCAGCACTATACTTCTATATAGGTCAGGGACACTTGGTTCCGGTGAACCACCATACTCGTCTCCCAACATCACCTGCAAAGGAATTTCATCTTTATCACGGTCATTACCATTATCAGTATCATCACTATTATGATTAGCATCATCATCATTATGATCATCATCATCATTATCATCATCATCATGATCATCACATAAGTTTAAGCTTGTGGGGTTGAACACATAATATATCCAATCACCTCAACCCACAGTTCACACAGAGACCATGTACTTGTCCCTTGCTCTGTTCAGCCCCGGAATATTAGTCAATGACATTCGCTCATTCCTTAGGGACCTACCGTCTGTCATTGTCACAGACTTCGTCCAGTCACATTTCTGGGACGTAACCTTGTCAGGTCTCCCCTTCGCTCCCAGTGGTCAATCGTAACCTTGTCAGGTCTTGCCTGGGTATCTAAGGTCCGGTTAGACTCCGTACTGTCCTGTACTCTATCGGGTCGTCTGTGTGGGCCTCTCAAACCTGAGTTACTGGAGGTCTCACTACCTCTAAACCCACGCCCACTACCCTCAGGACGTCTTGAAAGGTCCCTAACTTCAGCCTTAGCTGTTCTGTTATTTAGGGGGCCCTTTCTCTGTCGGGTCTCACTATTCTTAGACGGCTGCCATCTTCTGCTGCTCAGATGATGCTGTCTATCTACTCGCTGTCTAGCGAGATTCAATTGTTCTACCTCTCGCAGGTAGGTCACACGGTACGCCACCAGCATGCGCACATATTCCAGACTTTCTTCTGTTCCTATAGCGTAGAATGACACCATGCCGTCTTCATCTGGTATCCAGTCCCGACGATCACGTGGACTGCTTACTTTCACCACACCAGACTTCTTCACCATTATCTGCATGGCTCGGCCATTTCTCCCGATCAGCTTTCTCACCAGAACATGAGGCACCCGGATGACCTCTTCCTGTAGACTGTGAGCTTTTCTCATAAGCTTTAGTTGTCTAACGGTTTGTTCTGTCTTCAACCGGAGAAACCGCTTTGTGCGAATACATCGCCAGTGCATGTCACTTAGGATTGCCACCCTCTTCACTGTAACTTCAGTCGTGGACAAGACCACCAGCTGTTTAGCTCCTGAGGTCGAGTACACCTTACAGGCTCCCACGGCCTTCCTAAACGCTTCATGTACAGACTCACGGGTGCATTCTTCTCTCAAGTCCTCGGGTACATCTACGAGGCACTTGTACCGACACGTTTCTGTCTCACCAGTGGTTTCCAGACGATCAATCAGCTCAGGGTTCAGGGACAACTGACTTTCAGCTTCTTCCCCCTTTACACTTCTTCTGAGCTGACTCACAGCTACAATTTCGTGAATTTCCGTCCGGACCACTTCCATTTCATATTTATCTTCCGTTACCACACTCTTAGCTCTCCTCAGGTCTATCTTCTGGCCAAAGGGAGCGAGTGCAACGTGTTTGCCCTTTTCTTTCTCCAAGGAGGCCTTGTTCACCGAGTGACACTGTATCAGGCGACTTTTAAGCGCGAGAACTTCTTCCTCTAGTTCCGCCATTCGCCTCTCAGCTGCCCGTTTCTGAAGCTTCTCTTGCGTCCAGTGGGCTTGTAACCACTCCTTGAGCTCCTTGATCTCGGCTCCGACATCCACCGAATCATCCGAACTCACAGCACTCGAGGAAGTATCTGCGTTACACCTCTCATTTCCAGTGGCCAACTCCTGGCCCTGGTCTGTAGCTTCTCTGAGGGACTCCTCCATCTTTTCCCGCTCAGCTTCCATCTGTCTGAGCTTTTCCTTAAGGCGCATCTCCGCCTTCTGGAGAGTATCACAGGACATCTGTAGCTCCTTCACCTGAGCTTCCAGACCTAGGGTCTTTCTGCGCAGATCACCATTTTCATCACGGGTGTCCTGCAGAGTGGTCTCAACCACCTGGCGCATTTGCTCTGCATCCATCTTATCCTCTTCTAGTTTTTCTTTGACCCTGAGGAGATCCACATACTCTTTCTTCATCTGTTGCAGTTCCCTACTGCGTTCATCACACTCCTTCTTGGAGTCACACAGCTCCTGGTTGAGCTGTTCGCGCAGTCGTTCTAGGATTTGTTTACTTCCAGAAACTCCATCCTGCAGCGCCTCCTTCTCACGCTTCAACTGCAAAACCTCTTCCTTGATTTTGCGGCGGTCCTCTTTAATGGCAAAGAACATATTCTGCCACAGGATAACTTCCTCGTTGCCTCCTTTTAGATCTCGCTGGTCTGAGGACACGTCCTCCAGGTTTTCACATAATTGCAGCATGTCACTCTGATACTGCAGCCGAATAGTTTCCAGCTCTTGGCCCTGACTGGCCTTCTCCTCTTCTACCTCTAAAGGAGAATCCACACTTGAAGCATAGGCAGACAGTACTACATTCTCTTCATTTCCATTTTCAGCGAGTACTACCGGAACAACCTTTTTGTGGCCCTTGCGCCGTCTACGACGAGAGGAGGACTCTCTTCCCTCGTCTAGCCTCTCCTGACTGAACTCACTTTTTACTTTCATAGTGTCCCAGTCAGCTACAGGGTCTGTGTCACTCCCCATGGTGTTGTGGACTAACAGGTCACCTCCCACTTTGACGTCACCCCCTTCTACTGGAGCTACCCCGTTATCAACGGTCACATTGTCATTTTTAGGAGGTCCCAGCCCACCACCAGTAACAATTTTCATTTTTCCACACTCTACACTCTTGTGAAAATCCGCCCCTTTTTTAGACTCCGCCCCCTTTTAAACAACCACACCGGCAGGGTAATTTTTACACAAAAAATCAGCAGCAGTCTTAGGACTCAGTTCACAACATCTCTTACCACCTCCCCGGGCACTCTGTGACAACACTGGCACCCCCGGAGAGTCCATAGAATGGTCCACTGCCGCCATTCCATACGGTGCCCATGGTTCCCGCACCATGTCCAGTTGCATGTCCAGTAGACATTTCTCAAATATGCGGTCCGACTTGTCAGACCCATTCGCTGCTCCGTTCACAGCCATCGCGGAGCACTGTTCACACCAGAACTTCACCGCTTTCCCTTGAAAAAATCTTCGTGGCCCCGCCGAGCCACAGCAAACTGGATTTGAGTGCGACGACAATCTTCACAACCCCGCCGAGTTGCAGCAAGATGCCTTCGTGACCCCACTGAGTCACAGCAAGATGCCTTCGTGACCCCACTGAGTCACAGCAAGATGCTTGTATCCACACTCGTCTTCCATGCTGTCAGACTTCTCTGTCTCAACAACGGCAGTCTTCACTCAAGACATACACACTCTACAGTCTTTTCCATAGAAAAATTCAGCTCTGCTGTGCAGACAATTTTTTTTTTTTCTACAAACTCTATTAGGGCCACTGTCTCTTTAAGACTTCTCCAATAGACATTTCTCCTTTGCTGCTGCACACTTCACAGTCTTTTCCACAACAAGTTCAACTTTGCTGTGCAAACATTTCCTCTCTGCAGACCCTATCAGGGCCACTGTCTCTCCAAGACTGCTCCAAACAGACGTTTCTGCTGACACACACTTTTTTTTTTTTTTTCTGTTGCTATTTCAATAGACTTCACCTTTAATGCTGTCTCTCGCCACTGTGCTGCATGCACACTCCAGCACTAACTGTACCAGGCCCTGCGCTGCCCCAGCATTCTCCGCCAATTGTAGCCTTTCCGGGGGGTTTAGCTCTAGGATCGCTGTCTGGGTAGACAGAATGGCACGGAAACAGTTCATTCAGACAGCAGCTTGGTGAAAACTGGCCGCAACCAGTTTTATTAAAGTCCACAGCACACAGATAAAAACAAATCATAAACAGAAAACCTGGGCTTGTCTAGCCACTAAATTACACTTAGATAGATGGCCCTCTCTATCCGGGACCCAGACTCTACCAGTCTGTGCCCAAAACAACACATATCACATATGTTACCAGTATGGAGTTTCACAGACACTCCTCTTTATGTCCGAAGGCAACTCCAATGTCCAGACTTGAGAGAGGTCACCTCCTATTCAGTCGCTATTCGCACGGATTCTCACTGTGACTACTCCTGTGTCCGGGGTACTTCCTGCACCCAGACTGAGATAGCTCACACTCTTAGAGACTGCTTCCTTGTGCCAGGACACCTCCCTGTGTCCGGGCTAAAGACAGCTCCCACACTCTTGGAGACACCTTCTGTGTCTGGACCCCTTGTCCAGACTGAATGAGCTCTCTGACTGTGCTCCCAAGCACCTACTTCTGGCTTCCTAATCAACACCTGAGTGGCCACAGGTTTGAGCTGCAAACGTGTACTTGAATGGATGGTGTAATGACCTTTCTCCACCACTAGTTTTACAAAGGCACACATTTCCCTCATACAAGTCAGCAAAGTACCTGTGAAATGTACACCCCATTCAATACATACGCTCTCACTGTCTCACATCATTCTCAAAACTTTTGTCCATGACTATATATACGGAGATTTAAAAATTACTCCAACACTGTATACAGCTGTACGCTTCTAATACATTACCTTTTTTCTACTTTTTATATTCTGGTCTAATCCATACTGAGCCTGTGAGCGTCTGTCTGTTACTCCGGAAATATATACGGAGATTTACAATTACCCCTAGAATGTATACAGCTGTACGCTTGTGATACAGTACCCTTTTTGGCAAAAATTCCTCCTCCACCCACCACTCTAAGTGCATCATTGACACCTGGACATTGGCCCACATGGGTGATTATGTCTTGCGGATCCTAAAAAGGGACCCCCGCATTGCCAAAATTAAGGATGACGACTACTGGTTAGACAGCATCCTCGATCCACGCTATAAAGGCAAATTACAGAACATCATGCCACAAGAGAACCTAGAGCTAATATTGGCGAACAAACAAGCAACTCTGGTAAACCGTTTGTTACAGGAATTCCAAGCACACAGCAGCGGTGCAGGTTCTACCACGAGCCGTACTGGTACTGTACGCCGTAGTGGCGTTGGAGAAAGGGGTTTCATGACCATGTTGTGGACTGATTTCTCGAGTAACGCTCAAACGACTGGTAATAATGAATAGATTGCAACAGACAGGAAACAGCAGTTGTCAACTATGGTTCAAAATTACCTCTCCTCCCCTATCGATGTTCTCCCTCACAGTTCATTCCCCTTTGACTACTGGGCCTGTAAACTGGACACCTGGCCTGAATTGGCACAATATGCCTTACAGGAGCTCGCTTGCCCTGCTGGTAGTGTGCTATCAGAAAGAGTCTTCAGTGCTGCTGGATCAATCCATTCCTGACAGAAAGAAGGACCTGGCTGTCGACCAAAAATGTTGGTGATCTCACCTACATTAAAATGAACCATGTCTGGGTATCAAAGGATTTTGTACCACCTTCCCCTGATGACACATAGGTTGCCAGCAAAATGGCTCGCTTTGTCCTCCTCTTCCTCCGACTTCTCCAATTCCTCCATTTGCAGCAGCTGAACGTCCAGCCTACACCTCAACATATGCCAGTTTTTCCACCTCCCAAATTAGATGTGAAGTCACATCTGTATGCCCTCTGCCTAAACAGTCCAAGTGCAGAGAGCTGGAAGATGGCGACGCTAAGGAGACCAGAGTAGAGCAGTGCCCAGCGAGGAGAGGCATTTAATTTTTTTAATGTTGGGAGCAATATATGGGGAGCATTATACACTGGAGAATGATATATGGGGCCAATCATAGACTGGAGCATCATCCATGAGGCCCATCATATGCTGGAGCATTCCAAATGGGGGACATCAGACACTGGAGCAGCATTTACGGGGCCCATTATACACTGGAGCATTATAAATGGGGCCCATTATATATGGAGCATTATGTTGGCCCATAAGACACTGGAGCATCATCCATGGGGCCCATCATATACTGGAGCATTCTAAAGGGGTTACATCAGACACTGGAGCAGCATCTATGGGGCCCATTATACACTGGAGCATTATAAATGGGGCCCATTTTATATGGAGCATTATTTTGGCCCATAAGACACTGGAGCATCATCCATGGGCCCATAATATACTGGAGCATTCTAAATGGGGCAGATCAGACACTGAAGCAGCATCTATGGGGCCCATTATACACTGGAGCATTATAAATGGGGCCCATTATACAGTATATGGAGCATTATTTTGGCCCATAAGACTCTTGAGCATCATTCATGGGGCCCATCATATACTGGAGCATCATATGGGGTTCATTATTTATGGGGCATCATATAGGGTATGGAGCATCATATGGAGCACATATGGGCCTATTCTGTATGTAGCAATATATGGGGCCCATCATATACTGTATGGAGCTTTATATGCGACTCATTATACTGCATGGAGCAATATGTGGGGCTCATTCTACTCTATGGTGACCATCCTATACTGTATGGCACATTACAGGGGGACCATCATATACTGGAGCATTATGTGGAGCTCATCATATACTGTATGGAACATTATATGGGATCAATTATGTATGGAGCAATATAAGGGGCTCATTATTCTGTATGGCGCACTATGTGGTGGCCATAATACTGTATGGAGGACTATACTGTCCGGTTTTTGAGCTATTGTAGATTTTAAAATAGATATCAGTCATGTCATGTAAGAAGTGAAGCTTTTGTCATTGTACTATACCTATATTTCTGTGCCGTACCGAAGCATCATGAATTGTGGTATGTGTTAAAGGGGCGCACTGACACTCTTTGGCCCGGGGCACACGAAAACCTGCAGCCAGCTCTACCCCCCCCACAACTTTAGCCAAATAACTCCCAGTATTCAATGCGTAACTATTATTATAAAGTAAGTAAAAGTTGCCAAGCTTAAGTAATAAGAATTGATGTCCTTGGCATTGAAATGGGCACTGTAGGTGTGTTTACTGTCCTCCACTCCCTGCCGACTTTGCTTCCCCATTGACTTGCATTGGGTTTCGTGTTTCAGTCGGACCTCCGACTTTTCCCGATAATCGGCCGATTTCATTCGACTCGACTTTTGAGAAAGGCGGAGGTAGCGGTCCTGATGCTGGGTTGTTGCCCTCCTACGGCCCCCTCCACGTCTACTGGTGTACTGACCTGTCTCCCAGTAGCGCCTCCAGTCTCTGGACACTACGCTGACAGACACAGCAAACCTTCTTTCCACAGCTCGCACTGATGTGCCATCCTGGATGAGCTGCACTATCTGAGCCACTTGTGTGGGTTGTAGAGTCCGTCTCATGCTACCACGAGTGTGACAGCATAACTATCTTTCAAAATTGACTAAAAGATCAGCCAGAAAGCATTGATACTGAGATGGGGTCTGTTGTCCCCACCTGCAGAACCACTCCTTTATGGAGTGTGTCTTAATAATTGCCAATAATTTAAATCTGTTGTCTATTCCATTTGCACAACAGCATGTGAATTTGATTGTCAATCACTGTTGCTTCCAAAGTGGACAGTTTGATTTCACAGAAGTTTGATTTACTTGGAGTTATATTCTGTTGTTTAAGTGCTCCCTTTACTTTTTGGAGTAGTGTATATATCTTGAAAAAACAAAAATCCCCTTCTGCAGGCAGGCGTCGATGGTGGCGCCTGAGCTACAGCCTGATCGCGTATGTAATGTGTATGTACAGTAATCCTTTTCTTTCATGTTTCCATAAATTTGTGAAAAAAAAATCATTTTGAAATTGCCTCCGGTAGCTGCTACTGCGCAGGAGCCAGTGGCGCCATCTTGCTGGAGAAAAAAATAACCTCCTCCAAGAAGGCGCTGCCGGCGCCTGCGCAGGAGCATTTTTCAGATCACTGATAACTGCTACTGTGCAAGCGCTGGCTGTGCCATCTTAGTGGAATTTTTTTTTTCTCTAGCAAGATGGCACCACTGGCACCTGCGCAGTAGCAGCTATCGGATCGCTGATAGCTACTACTGCCAAGGCGCCGCCGGAGCCATTTTCAAAATGATTTTTTTTTTAAGGAATGTAAGGAAATATGAAAGAAAAGGATTACATACACATTACACCACAAGCGCCTCCCTGCAGAAGGGGATTTTTGTTTTTTTTAAGATATACTCACGTGGTCAAAATTGTTGGTATCCCTCGTTTAATGACAGAAAAACCCACAATGGTCACAGAAATAACTTGAATCTGACAAAAGTAATAATAAATCAAAAATCCATGAAAATGAACAAATGAAAGTGAGACATTGCTTTTCAACCATGCTTCCACATAATTTTTAAAAAAATAAAACTCGTGAAATAGGCCTGGACAGAAATTATGGTACCCTTAATTTAATATTTTACTGCACAACCTTTTAAGGTAATCACTGCAATCAAATGACTCCTGTATCTGTCAGTGAGACTTCTGCACCTCTCGACAGGTATTTTTTTGCCCACTCCTCCAGAGCAAACTGCTCCAGTTGTCTTGTGTTTGAAGGTTGCCTTTTTCAGGGAGCATGATTCAGTTCTTTCCAAAGATTCTCAATAGGATTTAGGTCAGGGCTCATAGAAGACCACTTCAGAATAGTCCAATGTTTTCCTCTAAGCAATTCTTGGGTGTTTTTAGCTGTGTGTTTTGGGTCATTATCCTGTTGCAAGACCCATGACCTGCGACTGAGACCAAGCTTTCTGACATGGACAGCACATTTCTCTCTAGAATCCCTTGATAGTCTTAAGATTTCATTGTACCCTGCACAAATTCTAGACACCATGTGCCAGATACAGCAAAGTCTCCTCCATGTTTCACAGTAAGGACAGTGTTCTTTTCTTGATATGCTTCATTTTTCCATCGGTGAACATAGAGCTGGTGTGCCTTGCCAAAAATTTCCATTTTTGTCTCATCTGTCCATAGGACATTCTCCCAGAAGCTTTGTGGCTTGTCAACTTGTAGTTTGGCAAATTCCAGACTGGCTTTTTTATGATTTTTTTCAACAATGGTGTCCTCCTTGGTTGTCTCCCATAAAGTCCTCTTTGGCTCATACAACAACAGATGGTGCGATCCGACAGTAATGTTCCTTGAGCTTGAAGTTCACCTTTAATCTATTTAGATGTTTTTCTGGGCTGTTTTGTTACCTTTCGTATTATCCGTCTCTTTGATTTGTCATCAATTTTCCTCCTGCGGCCACATCCAGGGAGGTTGGCTACAGTCCCATGGAGCTTAAATTTCTGAATAATATGTGCAAGTATAGTCACAGGAACATCAAGCTGCTTGGAGATGGTCTTATAACTTTTACCTTTAATATGTTTGTCTATAATTTTCTTTCTACTCTCCTGAGACAACTCTTTCCTTCGCTTCCTCTGGTCCATGTTCAGTGTGATATAAACCATGTCACTAGAGTTGAGCGAAACTGGTCGGTCAGATTTATAAGTCGTCGACTTTCACCTAAGTCGGGCTTCGTTGACAGAAGCACGACCATAGCGTGAAGTCGGCCATGCGGTCGGCAAAACGAGCGCCAAAGTCGGTTTTCCCAGAATGCTTTCAGGTGCCTTTTTTCAGCCAATGAGAAAGGACATACACTGTGTGCAATGAGATGACATGGGCAGCATGCAACACCATCTTAGAGAAGGGCATTGCAGCGATTGGCTTGCTTTGGGGGACGTCATAGTGTCTATAAAAGCCCTGAGCGCCGACCTCCATTTTACTTCTGCCGATGTTAAAAGTAAGGAGAGGTTGCTGACGCTGTTTATCAGTAGGGAGAGAGAGTTAGGGCTGGAAAGAGAAATTCTTCTGTGCTTGTGCTGATAGCAATTGTGCTGCACAGTAAGTGTGCAGTGACGGGGAGGATTTTCTTGTGTGCAGCAGCACTGGTTATTAGGCTGCCTGATAGCTGTATTGCTGTGTGTACACTGCTGTGCAGACAGCTTTTTACACAGCACTAATACTTTTATTCTTTTTTTCTGCACAGTTACCGAGCGTTCATTTTTTCCCACACCGTATAGAGCTGTAGGCTCCTCACACACTATCGTGTACCGGCTGGTATCACGGACAAATACATGCTGACTATCTGTGTGACCCCGGAAATATATACGAAGATTGAAATTTTCCCCTACACCGTATACAGCTGTCCGCTTCTGATACAGTACCAAATATCTGCTCTTTGTATTATGGTCAAATCCATACTGAGTGAGCGTCTGTGTCTGACTCCGGAAATATATATTGAGATTGAAATTTTCCCCTACACCATGTACAGCTGTCCGCTTCTGATACAGTACCGTATATTTGCTCTTTGTATTACGGTCAAATCCATACTGAGTGAGGGTCTGTGTGTGACTCCAAAAATATATACAGAGATTTAAAATTTTCCCTACACCGTATACAGCTGTACGCTCCTCATACAGTACCATATATCTGCTGGTACTTTTGGTACATTTTCCCAAACATGAGGAAGTATGGTGGAAGAGGCCGCGGACGTGGGCGGGGGGGCAGCTGGTATTGATGTTGGTGGTGGTGCATCTGCTGGTAGTGCCAAAAGCACAATAGCACCTAAGGCAGGAGGTGTTGAGCCTGCGTCATCGTCTGGCTCCAGAAGGCCTGGAAGTCTCCCTTTTCTGGGAGTAGGTAAACCACTTTTAAAGCCGGAGCATCAGGAACAGGTTTTGGCTTACATTGCCGAAACAGCCTCCAGCTCTATCGCCTCCTCTTCTGAATTTTCAAAAAATGCAAGCACTGGTCAGGAACAACACCTTTTCTTGTGTCCTTCACCCCCACCAAAAGTGAAGGATGCGGCAGGCCACACTTCAGATTACTCCCTGGAGCTCTCTTCACATACCATGCCTGGGTTATCAAGTCAAATTCTGAATTCCCCAGTCTAAGATGAATATGACATGGAGTGCACTGATGCACAGCCACTGATATATGATTATGCTGGTACATTCACCCAGAGCACTACATTGCCCTCGCAGTCTACTGAGCCAAAATCTGACCCTGATGAAACTCAGGTGCCCCTTCCCGCATACTCTAACACCTTACACGGTGACACATAGGAAGGTGCAGATGAAATTGAAGAGGAGGTGATGGATGACCCAGTTGATGACCCGGATTGGCATGCATTGGGGGAAGAGGGTGCCGCTGGCAATAGCTCAGAAGAGGAGGATGATCAGCAGCAGGCATCGACATCGCAGCTGCTGGTATCTGGCATGCCCGTAGCAGTCCAAAAACATGTTAAAAAAGCAAAAAGAGTTGCAGGACAGCTTGACCAGATGGTCAAATTAGCACAGCGGGCAAGCCATGAAAGGTTTTCCCATAGTAGAAAGAATGCAGTGTGGCACTTTTTTGACCAAAATCCTATTGATGAGGTAAAGGTTATCTGTAAGAAGTGCGGAAGGACCTTTAGCCGAGGGAAAAAATCTCCGAAATTTGAATAGCAGTTGCATGCTTAGACATGTAAACACCATGCACTTGCAAGCGTGGACGGACTACAAAATCTCACTGGCTTTGAACACCTACATTGCCAAACTGATCTCATTAGAGATGATGCCCTTCTGTTTGGTTGAAAGCGCAGCGTTCCGAGAGCTCATGGCCTACGCTATCCCACGCTATGACCTATCCAGTCGGCACTTCTTTTCTAGAAAAACCATCCATGCCCTCCACCAGCATGTGAAAGACCGCATTGTCCATGCACTCAAACAATCAGTGAGTGGAAAGGTGCACCTCACAACAGATGCATGGGCCAGTAGGCATGGCCAGGGCCGTTACGTGTCCATCACTGCGCACTGGGTGAATTGGTGGATGCAGGGTCCACAGGGGACAGCGGCGATGGGACAGTGCTGCCTAGCCCAGAGCTTAGGCAACAGTTGGCTGTAGGCGTTCGACCCTCCTCCTCCTACTCCAGAAGTGAAAGCTTGTCGACAGAACGCAGTCGCACGAGCACTTCATTCGCAGCTGCCAGTGTTGCACATGAGTAGTCCCACTATCGAACAGCTAGTGGTAAGGGTCAGCAGGCTGTTTTAAATATGATGTCTTTGGGCGACAACAGACACACCGCGGAGGTACTGGCCGACTACTTGCAGCAAGAAACAGTCATGGCTGGGCAGTCTACATCTTGAGCCAGGCAAGGTAGTCAGTGATAACGGACGCAATTGTATGGTGGCCATAGCCCTGGCCAAACTCAGACACATACCTTGCTTGGCTCACACCTTGAACCTGGTGGTGCAGTGCTTCATAAATAATTATCTGGAGTTACCAGCCCTGCTCCAAAAGGTGCGAAGACTGTGCTCGCACATCCATTGCTCGCCCGTAGACTCCAGTCGTATGCAGAGGCTGCAGCGATCACTCCACCTCCCCAAGCACAGCCTAATCATATACGTTGCAACAAGGTGAAACTCCTCCATGCACATGGTTGAGAGGCTGTGCGAACAGAGGCAGGCTGTAATGCATTTGTGGGAGGATACACGGGCAGGCAGTTTGAGGGCAGACATGGAGTTGTCGGGTGTGCAGTGGTCAAAGCTGAAAGCCCTCTGTAAAGTCCTTCAGTGTTTTGAGGAATGCACACGGCTGGTAAGCGCAGAAGATGCCATCATAAGCATGAGCATTCCACTTATGCGACTGCTCATGCAAACTTTGACGCACATTAAGGATCAGGCTTCTGCAGCGGAGGAGGAGGAGGGAAGCCTTGATGACAGTCAGCCATTGTCTGCTCAGGGAACTGTCCTGGACGAGGTGTAGGAAGAAGAGGAAGAGAAGCAGGAGGATGAGGAGGATGATTATTTTGGGGGGGAGGATGCTTCTCAGGGGCAAGAGAAAATGTTGGCTTGCCAAGGTTAGGTACAGGGTTTGTGAGTGACTGGAGGGATGTGGATTTGGCAGAAAATGCTACTCCACCCACCACTGGCAGTGCATCTGTGTGGCCCAGCTGCGCTTGGTACACATGTTCCCAGGAGTATGCACAAAAAGGTAATTACAAAACCTGATATTCATTCACAACACTCACACTTCCCAACATTACCACTAGAGGGAATCTTAGACTATTTAAGGGTGAGTTAGGTAGCAGTAGCCAGTCAAGATTCAAGAATTCAAGAGAGCGGGAGTTAGTTCCTGTCAGAGCTCAGTTAGAGCTGAAGTGATTCCTGTCACAGACAGAAGGAGAGAGATTGAGCTGTTACTCAGAACAGACAGACTGTTAGTACCCTATGTATGTGGAAAGTGACTCTCGGAGCAAGCGTGTATTCAGTCTGACGGAACGTCCTGAGAGCTGCTCTGGACAGAGTCTTTGAAGGAAAGAAGAAAGGGGACTACAGTTTGCGGAACATCGAGTCAACTGAGAACAGTCAGTGAGTTCTGGAGAGAAAGAAAGCTGATAACTGCACCTACTGCTACCCATGCTTATGTTAAGGGTAAGAGTGAGGCGACGGGCGAGTGGTGACTCAAGAAAGGAGTGACTTCAGTGACAGATCACCTTCACTCGACTAACCGGACACCGGGGTCCGAAGTATTGCTAGAACCTTTACGGCTAGTGAGAGAAACACCGGAATCCTTGCTGGACTTCAAGTCACAGAAGGTAGCCCTAAGTGCCGATACGTAACAGGAGTCAGGGGGAACAGGAGTTCGGCCTGATCAGCCACAAGGGCTTAGTTCTTTCCAATATCTGGTTACCAGATCAAGCAAAAGGCTCTACCACAATGTCGACCGGGCGTAGCTGTCGCATCAAGAGTTAAACTTGACTTCACGCAAGTTAGGACTCAATACATTGAAAAGGGAAAGGAGGCCTTAAACTCACTCAGTGATTACCTGAATGTGCATTCTCCACCCTGACCAGCTTCCCGGGATATACCTGCCAACAACATCAGTAAAAGGTATGGACAGAGACTGACTTGTGTGTGACTGCGTTATTGCCTGAACCCTGCACCACCATAGACTTGGAGGGAAAAGTCTCACCTGTGGGAGACTTAACATCTTGCTGCCCCATAACATCCCCTCAGAAGATTCACCTTGCAGCGCTGGTCAAAGTGATCAGAAACCACAGGTGGCGTCACCAACTATTACTACAATCCCCTGTAAATATTCCCCCCATTGTATGAGCGCCCAGGGCCACGGACCGAGCTCTGCTGCCAGTGACATCCCCCATAGACTTCCATGGGCTCGGTGCCGAGTATCCCATAACCCTGGTACCATGTGCGACTCATCTTTGGCGTCACGAACAGGATACGAAGCTTACTAAATGTGAGTCCTGTGTTGCCTAGAATTGGACTGTTTTGAGCAAAAGGACTGTGTGCAGTTCTTGTGATTTTTGGCGCCATTTTCTGCCATTTTGCCGCCATATTCGCGCCCTGAGGCGCTGGTGAAGAAGGTGGGCGTGCCTTCGTGGGCATACCCCCGTGTGGCGCGAAAGCTATGGGGGCCCTGTCTAAATGCTATTATAATACAAAAGCCTGCCCCACTGCAAGGGAGATCCGCCTCCTCTTCATCCTCTATGCCAAGAAGAGGAAGCGCAAGTCCCGCCTCCACGGAAAGGACCAGATTGTTCCAGATGGAAAGCACAGTCTGGCCTGGAGTGAGATGGCGGAAGGACAGGAGACGCTGTGTGGAGGAGCGGTGGTGCGCAGACCCCATTCCCCTGAAGAGCTACTGCCTGTGCCGGAGCCGTCCCCAGGTCGGGAGACCGACCAAACCATGAAGGAACTGGAGGAGGTGGATGCGGTGTTAAGGGACATGGCCCGACACCGTGAAGAGATGGAGGAGATTGAGCAAAGATGGCGTGCCCGGAAACAGCGGCTGCTGTGGGACGCAACGCTCTCCCCTCCAGGAGCGCAACCATTACCTCTGTCACCAGTGCCAGCGGCTGATGAGAAACCGGAGGCCGCCTCCAAAAGTGCTGATCCCGACTCCACCGATGAAGCGGTGGGAGAGAAGGAGGCTGAGGAGGCCCTGCCCGTTCCGGAGTACCAGCCAGGCCTGGAGGCCGCAGCGGAATGCAGTTCCCCGGTAGGGACACCGGAGGGGACCCAGCCGTCCGTGATGGAGATCGACTGGGAGGAGATGAGAGGTACTGTGCAGGGGCAGCGGCGGCTGGGGGCTAGACATGACATGTTAGTGATGCGTTCCAGATCGCACCGCATACTTCCAGCCCCAGGTATGGAAGCAGTCATTGCAATCTGCAAGCAAGAACAGTAGGACCCAGACAGGGTTTACTGCATCTGTATAAAGTTGAAGAAAAGTTTTATGAAGAATTGCACTTTATTGATCATATGTAATGATGTTTGCATAGGATGTTTGCATAATTTAAAGTAGAATACCCCAGTTGGGTAAAGTGAAGTAATTGTATGATATGTGATTTTCTTGAAGTGTTCTTATGCAAGGACTGCGTGCTGAGGACTCTTGCAGCACAGAACTTTAAATGTAAATAGTTCGCACTTCGGTGCCCCATCTTGGTTTTACATAAAGCCTTACTACCTCTGAAGAAAAACCCGTATGGTGTGGCCTAGAGTGAGGTCTGCAGCTCAGAAGTCCTGCAGCCCACCCAGGACCCACGTGGGAGGTTTTTGGTGCGGGTCCTCCACAAGTATATTGTATTTATGTGAAAAGTATTTTTGATATTTTTCTATTGCACTTGTACACATTGTAACGTTAAAGTGTCCTTACCTCCCACAAGGGATGAGTTAAATTGTTGATGTTATATATAAAAATGTTTTTTTCTTTTCTGTTTCAGCCCGGGAGTGCTGATGATAACTAGGGGGGGATGTGTGGCCCAGCTGCGCTTGGTACACATGTTCCTAGGAGTATGCACAAAAAGGTAATTACAAAACCTGATATTCATTCACAACACTCACACTTCCCAACATTACCACTAGAGGGAATCTTAGACTATTTAAGGGTGAGTTAGGTAGCAGTAGCCAGTCAAGATTCAAGAATTCAAGAGAGCGGGAGTTAGTTCCTGTCAGAGCTCAGTTAGAGCTGAAGTGATTCCTGTCACAGACAGAAGGAGAGAGATTGAGCTGTTACTCAGAACAGACAGACTGTTAGTACCCTATGTATGTGGAAAGTGACTCTCGGAGCAAGCGTGTATTCAGTCTGACGGAACGTCCTGAGAGCTGCTCTGGACAGAGTCTTTGAAGGAAAGAAGGAAGGGGACTACAGTTTGCGGAACATCGAGTCAACTGAGAACAGTCAGTGAGCTCTGGAGAGAAAGAAAGCTGATAACTGCACCTACTGCTACCCATGCTTATGTTAAGGGTAAGAGTGAGGCGACGGGCGAGTGGTGACTCAAGAAAGGAGTGACTTCGGTGACAGATCACCTTCACTCGACTAACCGGACACCGGGGTCCGAAGTATTGCTAGAACCTTTACGGCTAGTGAGAGAAACACCGGAATCCTTGCTGGACTTCAAGTCACAGAAGGTAGCCCTAAGTGCCGATACGTAACAGGAGTCAGGGGGAACAGGAGTCCGGCCTGATCAGCCACAAGGGCTTAGTTCTTTCCAATATCTGGTTACCAGATCAAGCAAAAGGCTCTACCACAATGTCGACCGGGCGTAGCTGTCGCATCAAGAGTTAAACTTGACTTCACGCAAGTTAGGACTCAATACATTGAAAAGGGAAAGGAGGCCTTAAACTCACTCAGTGATTACCTGAATGTGCATTCTCCACCCTGACCAGCTTCCCGGGATATACCTGCCAACAACATCAGTAAAAGGTATGGACAGAGACTGACTTGTGTGTGACTGCGTTATTGCCTGAACTCTGCACCACCATAGACTTGGAGGGAAAAGTCTCACCTGTGGGAGACTTAACATCTTGCTGCCCCATAACATCCCCTCAGAAGATTCACCTTGCAGCGCTGGTCAAAGTGATCAGAAACCACAGGTGGCGTCACAAACTATTACTACAATCCCCTGTAAATATTCCCCCCATTGTATGAGCGCCCAGGGCCACGGACCGAGCTCTGCTGCCAGTGACATCCCTCATAGACTTCCATGGGCTCGGTGCCGAGTATCCCATAACCCTGGTACCATGTGCGACTCACATCATTGACACCTGAAACATTGGCCCACATGTGTGATTATCTCTTGCGGATCCTAAAAAGGGACCCCCGCATTGCCAAAATTTTGTAGAATGACGACTACTGGTTGGCCTGCATCCTCGATCCACTCTATAATGGCAAATTACAGAACATCATGCCACAGGAGAACCAAGAGCCAGTGGCGTAGCAACTGTTTGTGGTGCCCGGGGCGGCAAATTTTAGGCCACACCCTAGCCACACCCATTTCACTGGTCACACCCATATCCATGCCCTGACCACACCCATTTAGCACTGCTGATCACACTGTTTCATAAACAATAATTATAAACACATACCGCTCAACCGTCCCGGTTTCAGCGGGACAGTCCCGATTTCGGGACCCTGTCCGCTGTCCCGGCCAGGCGGTTTACTTTCCGCATTAGAATCGTACATACGGAAACCCTGGGGACCTCCCACACATTCTGGCAGCCACAAGTCACGTTCCATCGCTGACCTCATTTCCCCCGGATGTGGGGATCTCACCAGCTATGCAGCGCTCCATTCAATACCCGGCTCTCACTGAGTGAGACAGGCAGGATCTGGGGATCTCTTCATCTGTTGAACAGATCCCATGTTGAGATCCCCACATCCTGCTTGTCTCGCTCAGTGAGAGTCGGGTATTGTATGCAGCGTTCCGTACAATACCCGGCTCTCACTCCAACAGATCCAGCGGCTCGATGCATCGCCGTTCTGAAGACTCTCCCGAGAACGAGTTACAGTACCTGCTGCTGTAAGCTGACCGCCGGAAATGAGGTCAGCGGTCATTTCCAGCGTTCAGCTGACTTACAGCACGTCACCTCCGGTGGAACGTGACGTGTGGCTGCCAAAACGTGTGGGAGGTCCCCGGGTTTCCGCATGTACGATTCTAATGCGGGAAAGTAAACCTCCCGGCCAGGACAGCGGGACAGGGACCCAGCCCTACACAGATAACAGCATTCGCTCCGTCCCCACGCAGACCCATGCACATAATGGCACCCCTCCTTCCCCCCTGCAGCCCCCAAGCACACAGATCCCGCAAGTAACAGGACCCTTGTACATGCGCAGCTCCGCTCTTTGTGGCCCTGTACACACACGGCTCCGCTCCACACACCTCGTACACACACGGCTTCGCTCCGTACACCTCGTACACACACGGCTCCGCTCCGTACACCTCGTACACACACGGCCCCGCTCCGTACACCTCGTACACACACGGCTACGCTCCGTACACCTCCGCTCCGTACACCTCATACACACACGGCTTTGCTCCGTACACCTCGTACACACACGGCTCCGCTTCATACACCTCGTACACACATGGCTCCGCTCCGTACACCTCGTTCACACACGGCTCCGCTCCGTACACCTCGTACACACACGGCTCCGCTCCGTACACCTCGTATACACATGGCTCCACTCCGTACACCTCGTACACACGGCTCCGCTCCGTACACCTCATGCACACACAGCTCAGCTACATCCACACTGTAAACCCCTTATGATCCCACATATAAACTTACCATAATCCAGCACCATGACGACCAGTACAGCAGCTTCCTGCACACAGGGGCCTGATCATGTGACACCTAACTCCTCCCCTCCTGTGACCTCATCACAGGTCTTGCTCGCACCTTTACAAAGGACAGCACAGCAATGGTAAATGCTGGCTGTGCGAAGTTGGGAGGGCAAGGAAGGGGTGCATGGGGCGACTTCTCACTGCAGGACACATAGTGTCCTGACCGAGACAGCGGCTGGGAGGGGTTAGAATCGGGACTGTTGGGGTATGGAATTGCTGCTGCTGCGCCGCCCCCACACACACGTGCCGCCTGGGGCGGACCGCCACCCCCCGCCCCCCCACGCTACGCCACTGCCAAGAGCTAATACTGGCAAACAAACAAGCAACTCTGGTAAACCGTTTGTTACAGGCATTCCTAGCACACAGGTTCTACTACAAGCAGTACTGGGCAACATGGAAGAGGTGTTCGTGGTGCACACAGCCGAAGTGGCGTTGGAGAAAGGGGTTTCATGACCATGTTGTGGACTGATTTCTCGAGTACCGTTCACACGACTGTTGATACTGAATAGATTGCAACAGACAGGAGACAGCAGTTGTCAACTATGGTTTAAAATTACCTCTCCTCCCCTATGATATTCTCCCTCACACTTCTTTCTCCTTTGATTACTGGGCCTGTAAACTGGACACCTGGCCTGAATTGGCACGATTTGCCTTAAAGGAGCTTGCTTGCCCTGCTGGTAGTGTGCTATCAGAAATCAGAAAGAGTCTTCAGTGCTGCTGGATCAATCCTGACAGAAAGAAGGACCCGGCTGTCGACCCAAAATGTAGGTGATCTCACCTTCATTAAAATGAACCATGCCTGGGTTTCAAAGGATTTTGTACCACCTTCCCCTGATGACACATAGGTTGCCAGCAAAATGGCTCGCTTTGTCCTCCTCTTCCTCCAACTTCTCCAATTCCTCCATTTGTAGCTGCTGAACGTCCAGCCTGCATCTCAACATATGCCGGTTTTTCCACCTTCCTAACTGGGCTGTACCCCCCTGGCACACCCGGGCAAGTGGAGGGGCCCACTCGCCGTCAGAAACACCGGCGTACTATAAGGGGCCCTGTGCCAGTGCCGGCGCCCACGAGTGGGCCCCCCCTGCTTGCTTAGGGCCCCAGCGCTTGCAATACTTACCTATCCCTGCTCCACCGCTGTGACGTCTTCCGCGTTTCCTGACAGTGACATTCAGGTCAGAGAGCGCAATGACGTCACGTCTGTGCGCCCTCTGCCTGAACAGTCACAGTGCAGAGAGCTGGAAGATGGCGAAGCTGAGGAGTCCAGAGTAGAGCAGTGCCCAGAGAGGAGAGGTATTTCATTTTTTTTATGTTTGCAGCAATATATGGGGAGCATTATACACTGGAGAATTATATATGGGGCCCATCATACACTTGAGCATCATAGATAGGGCCCATTATACACTGGAGCATTATATATTGGGCCCATCATACACTGGAGCATCATATATGGGGTCCATCATATACTAGAGCATCATATGGGGTTCATTATTTATAGGGCATCATATAGGGCCCTTTATATATGGAACATCATATGGAGCACATATGGGGCCTATTCTGTATGGAGTATTATATGGAGCCCATTCTGTATGGAGCAATATATGGGACCCATCATATACTGTATGGAGCTTTATATGAGACTCATTATACTGTATGGAGCAATATGTGGGGCTCATTATACTCTATGGGGACAGTCCTATACTGTATGGCACATTATATGGGGATCATCATATACTGGAGCATTATGTGGAGGTCATCATATACTGTATGGAACATTATATGGGACCAATTATGTATGGAGCAATATATGGGGTTCATTATTCTGTATGGCACACTGTGGTGCCTATAATAATGTATTGAGGACTATATTGTCCAATTTTTGAGCTATTGTAGAATTTATAATAGATATCACTCATGTAATGTAAGAAGTGAAGTATGTGGCATTGTACTATACCTATATTTCTCTGCCGTATCGGAGCATCATGAATTGTGGTATGTGTTAAAGTGGCCCACTGAGACTCTTTCGCCCGGGGCCCACGAAAACCTGGAGCCAGCCCTGCACCTCCCCCCCACAACTTTAGCCAAATAACCCCCATTTTTCAATGCGTTACTATTATTATAAAGTAAATTAAGGTAGACAAGCTTAAGTAATAAGAATTGATGTCATTGGCATTGAAATGGGCACTGTAGGTGTGTTTACTGTCCTCCACTCACTGGCGACTGTTATTCCCCATTGACTTGCATTGGGGTCGGATTTCATTTTTTGTCGAAACACCGACTTTTGCCACTTGTTAATCGGCCGATCTCGTTCGACTCGACTCGTTTTTTGATAAAGTCGGATGGTCCGAAACCAGACTCGACCCTACCGTAGGCAAAGTCGCTTATCTCTACATGTCACCAACTTGATTTATCATGTCCCTTTTGTCACATTATTTTCAGAGGTACATCAATTCTGTCTGTGGAAGCTTGGTTGAAAAACAATGTCTGAGTTTCATTTGTTCATTTTCATAGATTTTTTATTTATTATTACTTTTTTCAGATTCAAATTATTTCTGTGACCATTGTGTGTTTTTCTGTTTTGTCCATGTATGGTTTGTTCCTGTAGCCCATTTATCATCAGATTGTCCTGGTTCCTCGACATCTGACGCGGACCTTGTTAATACGGGCGACGTCTGTGTCGAAATGACTTTCTTTGTTCATGACATGCTCATGTTTATTGAGGTAGGCACTACAGTGTTAGTAATCTTGCCCAAGGACCACTACTGGTATATATACTATGTTCAAAAGGGCAGAGCCAGGATTTGAACCCCAGTCTCCCATGTCGGTGGTTGTGCACTTTTAAACAGCTATAACAGTATTATAGTGTTAGGAGCCTTGGTATAAAATTTACTTTAATTTATTTTTATTTACAGTATATTACCATATATGGTATGTAAATATACCTTTTATAACACAGGGATTTCTTCCAAATATACCTTATTAAAAGTAGGGATTCATTCCAAAGAATGTGTGTGCGACTTAGTATTAGTTGGTGTGGCTCAGTTGATCAATCCAGAGGCAATCATTTCAATTTCTGTTGAAAGAAGTTTGGTTGGTGGTTAGGACAGAAAGCAATGTTTTAGTTACTGAAACTAGTAGCCCAATAGAGGGATACCAGTGGTAACACTAGTGGTAGTGAGCTGCTGTCACATTGAGACTGGTTTTATTGGGAAAAACCACATATGCAGAAGATGTGGTCAATGGAGTGCAGTGGTCAATGAAGTGCAGTGGTCAATGGAGATCTAATTGAACTTAAGGAGAAAAAAGTCAAATTGGACAACTGAGTGGTCTCAGAGAATGTGGGATACAATGAACCTCATCTAATGAAACTAGCCAAAGTCTAATAGTAGTTTTGCAAAAATGTCATCATAAAGTTCTGCTACTACCGTTACTTGTTGTGGAGACACGAGGGTCAATGGGTGCTCTCGTCTTTAGGAAGATCGCATGGGCCAAGGCTCAATCAACTGAACGTCCGTTCTCCTTTTCCGTGGGCATAGTAGTACTCAGACAACACAGATGTATAGATGTACAGGGTGAAGGTAAAACAGTGTGGCAATAGTTTATTGAACCACCGAACAGACAATAACATATAGAACAGTCCCAGAAAATACACAAGATGGTGCAAATTACAGAGTCTCACCGTTCCGCTGACTAGCCGGGATTAGAGCAGCTGTGATTTCGGGGCTTCCAGGGCTGAATACCCCCACCAGTGGCACCCATCTTTTGGTGGGCACCCACAGAGAGGATGTATCAACAAGCTTAAGAAGTTGGCAGTCCATTGAGGTACATGGCCAGGTGACTAGATGGTCCCAACCTGGCTTCTCCGAACGTCTCCATGGGGACAGGTGACTGGAGAGTCCCAACCTGGATTCCCAAATGTGTTCATGGGGTCAGATGACTATAGGGTCTCAACTTGGCTTCTCTGAATGTGTCACTGGGGCCAGTTAATCAGAGAGTACCAACCCGGCTTCCCCAAATGTCTCCATTGTTCAGTTTGTTCAGTGATAGTCAATGGAGCAGATCTGTTCTCTTACAGCTGGAGTTTTGGTCCCTTAAGCTGGCATCATTTAGAATGTCAAGTCTCTGTTCCCCTTGATGGAGCCATGATGCTTTGACTGTGGTCCTGTAGAGGCTCTCCTTTTATAGTTCACAACTGTCCTTCAGGCCATCATCCCCTGGTCAGGGGGAATGTGACATAAGGTCATTGCTCAATGTTTGAGTATTTAATCGATCTGCATAGTTTGTCCTCCACTATTTTTCAGGTCAACAAGCTACATGGACTTATATAATGGGTAATTAGCATATTAGCAAACATCGATTGTTCTATGACCCTGCATTCCTGTCTTCCAAAGATAGTAACGCAATATAAATTAGTAAAATAAATAAATAAACTGTAGGAGCTGTTATATGAGGTAAACAGCAGCCAGTCAACATTTCACAAAAATCAATTTCAATAGTCAACATTCAGACTTATATGAACAATAGCCTATGTCCTTTGGCAAAATCCTTAGATTTTTGTTTGTGGGACACCAGAAGATATGACACACCCATTGAAATAACGGATGTAGCCAATCTGGTCTGAGCCTTTCTCTAGTTTACTCACCTCTTCTGGAGGCGTCCTCTTCTTTCTGCCAGATATTTTTTTCTAATTGCATCTGGTTGCCAATGCAGCCTGGCATGAATCTCTGATATCACTCTCCAAGTCCATATAGGCTGGCTCAGGTGGCATGTGAATGCCTAAGTATTCACATAGCTGTTTTCCACGCTGCTACAGTGAACTTCTTTTCTGCTCTGCTTTGGACTCTGTGATAAACCTAGCTTTGGCATATTGATGGGCAACTCTCCTATTCCACTGGCCAGTTCTGTGCTGGACCTTGTGATGAACTCAGCTCTGCTACTTTGCAGGGGAACTGTGAAACACTGCTGACCAGTTCTGTGTTGGACTCTGACAAACCCATCTTTGCTCTATTGCTGTGTCACACCCCTGCCAGTTATGCCTTGGTATCTGTGGCATACTTAGAACCGGTATATCGTTGAGTAAACTCTGCCATACTACTGCTGACTCTGGCTTGGATCTGTGATAAACTCTGCTCTGCTATATAATTGAATCAGCTCGGCCATACTGCTGACAACTTTGCATTGGACTCTGGTACAAACTCAGCCCTGCTATATTGCTGAGTCAACCCTGTTGCAACTCAACTCCAATTCATCAGTTACTCTTCATTGAGCTTCACTCTCCTTGGGGATTACAATTCTTTTACATCTCAGAGATCCTGTGATTCCAGTTTTCTCCTGTTGCCATTCTGCCACAACAACTTCTATTGTTTCATCTGGATCTCTCCTCTGTACCAATGTAATCTGTCCTTGCTGCATAATAACCCAGGGAATCCAGGATCCAACTCACCAGTAGTGTTGAGCGATAATTTCCGATATCGGGACATATCGGATCGGATTGGATCAGACCGATACCCAAAAAAGTATCGGTTATCACCAATTCCGATACCGGAAACCAATGCAATTAAATGGGACAGAAATATGGGAATTAAAATAAACCCTTTCTTTCCTTGAGGTTAATTCTACATGAACGAAAACAACTAAGAATAATGTAGAATGTATTGGAGGAGGTGGAGGGGACATTAAAGGCATAGAGGTTTAGCCCAATCAAATGGAACAGCAGGAATAAAAATTTTTTTTAAAGACGTTCGGAGTTACAAAGATATTGACTATATTAACCTTTTTTATATTTTGTCAGATATGCACAGTACAGACCAAAAGTTTGGACACACCTTCTCATTCAAAGATTCTTCTGTATTTTCATGACTATGAAAATTGTAGAATCACAGTGAAGGCATCAAAACTATGAATTAACACATGTGGAATTATACATTACACTTTACAAAAAAGTGTGAAACAACTGAAAATATGTCTTATATTCTAGGTTCTTCAAAGTAGCCACCTTTTGCTTTGATTACTGCTTTGCACGCAGAAAAGGTGAACGGATGGACTCTACATGCCTAGTTCCCACCGTGAAGCATGGAGGAGGTGGTGTGATGGTGTGGGGGTGCTTTGCTGGTGACACTGTTGGGGATTATTCAATATTGAAGCGGTGAGCGGTCCAGCTCACCCCAAACCATCTCGATTGGGTTCAGGTCTGGTGACTGTGGAGGCCAGGTCATCTGGCGTAGCACCCCATCACTCTCCTTCTTGGTCAAATAGCCCTTACACAGCCTGGAGGTGTGTTTGGGGTCATTGCCCTGTTGAAAAATAAATGATAGTCCAACTAAACGCAATCCGGATGGAATAGCATGCCGCTGCAAGATGCTGTGGTAGCCATGCTGGTTCAGTATGCCTTCAATTTTGAATAAATCCCCAACAGTGTCACCAGCAAAGCACCCCCACACCATCACACCACCTCCTCCATACTTCACGGTGGGAACCAGGCATGTAGAGTCCATCCGTTCACCTTTTTTGCGTGCAAAGCAGTAATCAAAGTAAAAGGTGGCTACTTTGAAGAACCTAGAATATAAGACATATTTTCACTTGTTTCACACTTTTTTGTAAAGTGTAATGTATAATTCCACATGTGTTAATTCATAGTTTTGATGCCTTCAGTGTGATTCTACAATTTTCAGTCATGAAAATACAGAAAAATCATTGAATGAGAAGGTGTGTCCAAACTTTTGGTCTGTGCTGTATGTTTCACTACTTCCATGCTCTTCACCTTCTTTTTTACTTCTCCCACACTTTCTCTTTCATGATCCTCAGCAGCAGCATATTTTTCATCAACTTCTTCTTCACCTTATTTATCTTCTTCTTCTTCACCTTCTTCCTATTATTCTTTTTTTTACATTCTTCATATTCTTCTTATTCAACTATCATTCTTCTTCATATTCTACTTCTTCATCTTCTTCCTATTCATCTTCTTCATCATATTCTTATTTTTGACAGGCATTCCTGTAGTTGTTATCTATAAAAGTTTGAAGATTACACCTTCCGTTCTGCCTGTCACAAAAGATTTACAACAGGATTTGTCCACGTTCAGTTTGGCCTGCAGCAGCAGGCATTTTCTAGGGGCAACACGAGGAGGAACGGACTCACCCCCATACACTGCTTAGTCTTCTTCTGCTTATAATTTAGATCATATCTTTTTCTCAGATTTTTTGTCTTATGTTTAATGTTCTTCTGCTTTTTGTTCTTCTGCTTCTTGGTCTTCTTTCCCTTGTTGTTCTGTATCTTGGTGGTTGTCTTCATGTTCTTTGTCCTCTCTGTCATCTTTTTCTGGGTCATCTTTTTGGTCTTCTTTGGGGTGGTGTTCAGGCTTGTCGTCTTCATGGTCGTCGTCTTTGGGGTCGTCGTCTTCTTCGAGGTGGTCTTCAGGGTCGTCATCTTCAGGGTTATCGTCTTCAGGGTCGTCGTCTTCTTCGGGGTGGTCTTCAGGGTCGTCGTCTTCAGGGTCGTCATCTTCAGGGTCGTTGGCAGGGAGATCCAGAGTGATTACCAAAAACCATTTCAGAAAGCTTGAACTTGGAAATATAGCAGAAGGTACAAGAATGCTGAGGAACTGCCGAGAACCAGCTGACTGTACTGGAACCCAGATGGGTAGCAGAAGGAACAAGAGCCAATGGCACTACCGAGGACCAGCTGACGGTACTGGGACACGGTTACTAAGAAGGAGGTACCTGTGCTAGAAAGCACTACCAAGGACCAGCAGACGTTGCTGGAACTCGAATACCGAGATCGAGGCACCTAAGCCAAAGGCACTGCCGAGAGCCAGCTGACGGTACTGGAACCCGGATGGGTAGCAGAAGCTACAAGAGTCAATGGAACTACCGAGGACCAGCTGACAGTGCTGGAACCTGGAGGGGCAGCAGAAGGAACAAGAGCCAATGGCACTACCGAGGACCAGCTGACGGTACTGGAACCTGGTTACTAAGCAGGAGGTACCTGTGCTATAAATCACTACCAAGGACCAGAAGACGTTGCTGGAACTCGGATACCGAGATGGAGGCACCTAAGCCAAAGGCACTGCCGAGAACCAGCTGACGGTACTGGAACCTGGATGGGTAGCAGAAGCTACAAGAGCCAATGGAACTACCGAGGACCAGCTGACAGTGCTGGAACCCGGAGGGGCAGCAGAAGGAACAAGAGCCAATGGCACTACCGAGGACCAGCTGACGGTACTGGAACCCGGTTACTAAGCAGGAGGTACCTGTGCTAGAAAGCACTATCAAGGACCCGCAGACGTTGCTGGAACTCGGATACCGAGATGGAGGCACCTAAGCCAAAGGCACTGCCGAGAACCAGCTGACAGTACTGGAACCCGGATGGGTAGCAGAAGCTACAAGAGCCAATGGAACTACCGAGGACCAGCTGACGGTGCTGGAACCCGGAGGGGCAGCAGAAGGAACAAGAGCCAATGGCAATACCGAGGACCAGCTGACGGTACTGGGACACGGTTACTAAGCAGGAGGTACCTGTGCTAGAAAGCACTACCAAGGACCAGCAGACGTTGCTGGAACTCGAATACCGAGATCGAGGCACCTAAGCCAAAGGCACTGCCGAGAGCCAGCTGACGGTACTGGAACCCGGATGGGTAGCAGAAGCTACAAGAGTCAATGGAACTACCGAGGACCAGCTGACAGTGCTGGAACCCGGAGGGGCAGCAGAAGGAACAAGAGCCAATGGCACTACCGAGGACCAGCTGACGGTACTGGAACCTGGTTACTAAGCAGGAGGTACCTGTGCTAGAAATCACTACCAAGGACCAGAAGACGTTGCTGGAACTCGGATACCGAGATGGAGGCACCTAAGCCAAAGGCACTGCCGAGAACCAGCTGACGGTACTGGAACCTGGATGGGTAGCAGAAGCTACAAGAGCCAATGGAACTACCGAGGACCAGCTGACAGTGCTGGAACCCGGAGGGGCAGCAGAAGGAACAAGAGCCAATGGCACTACCGAGGACCAGCTGACGGTACTGGAACCCGGTTACTAAGCAGGAGGTACCTGTGCTAGAAAGCACTATCAAGGACCCGCAGACGTTGCTGGAACTCGGATACCGAGATGGAGGCACCTAAGCCAAAGGCACTGCCGAGAACCAGCTGACAGTACTGGAACCCGGATGGGTAGCAGAAGCTACAAGAGCCAATGGAACTACCGAGGACCAGCTGACGGTGCTGGAACCCGGAGGGGCAGCAGAAGGAACAAGAGCCAATGGCAATACCGAGGACCAGCTGACGGTACTGGGACACGGTTACTAAGCAGGAGGTACCTGTGCTAGAAAGCACTACCAAGGACCAGCAGACGTTGCTGGAACTCGAATACCGGGATCGAGGCACCTAAGCCAAAGGCACTGCCGAGAGCCAGCTGACGGTACTGGAACCCGGATGGGTAGAAGAAGCTACAAGAGTCAATGGAACTACCGAGGACCAGCTGACAGTGCTGGAACCCGGAGGGGCAGCAGAAGGAACAAGAGCCAATGGCACTACCGAGGACCAGCTGACGGTACTGGAACCTGGTTACTAAGCAGGAGGTACCTGTGCTATAAATCACTACCAAGGACCAGAAGACGTTGCTGGAACTCGGATACCGAGATGGAGGCACCTAAGCCAAAGGCACTGCCGAGTACCAGCTGACGGTACTGGAACCTGGATGGGTAGCAGAAGCTACAAGAGCCAATGGAACTACCGAGGACCAGCTGACGGTGCTGGAACCCGGAGGGGCAGCAGAAGGAACAAGAGCCAATGGCACTACCGAGGACCAGCTGACGGTACTGGAACCCGGTTACTAAGCAGGAGGTACCTGTGCTAGAAAGCACTATCAAGGACCCGCAGACGTTGCTGGAACTCAGATACCGAGATGGAGGCACCTAAGCCAAAGGCACTGCCGAGAACCAGCTGACAGTACTGGAACCCGGATGGGTAGCAGAAGCTACAAGAGCCAATGGAACTACCGAGGACCAGCTGACAGTGCTGGAACCCGGAGGGGCAGCAGAAGGAACAAGAGCCAATGGCACTACCGAGGACCAGCTGACGGTACTGGAACCCGGTTACTAAGCAGGAGGTACCTGTGCTAGAAAGCACTATCAAGGACCCGCAGACGTTGCTGGAACTCGGATACCGAGATGGAGGCACCTAAGCCAAAGGCACTGCCGAGAACCAGCTGACAGTACTGGAACCCGGATGGGTAGCAGAAGCTACAAGAGCCAATGGAACTACCGAGGACCAGCTGACGGTGCTGGAACCCGGAGGGGCAGCAGAAGGAACAAGAGCCAATGGCAATACCGAGGACCAGCTGACGGTACTGGGACACGGTTACTAAGCAGGAGGTACCTGTGCTAGAAAGCACTACCAAGGACCAGCAGACGTTGCTGGAACTCGAATACCGGGATCGAGGCACCTAAGCCAAAGGCACTGCCGAGAGCCAGCTGACGGTACTGGAACCCGGATGGGTAGAAGAAGCTACAAGAGTCAATGGAACTACCGAGGACCAGCTGACAGTGCTGGAACCCGGAGGGGCAGCAGAAGGAACAAGAGCCAATGGCACTACCGAGGACCAGCTGACGGTACTGGAACCTGGTTACTAAGCAGGAGGTACCTGTGCTATAAATCACTACCAAGGACCAGAAGACGTTGCTGGAACTCGGATACCGAGATGGAGGCACCTAAGCCAAAGGCACTGCCGAGTACCAGCTGACGGTACTGGAACCTGGATGGGTAGCAGAAGCTACAAGAGCCAATGGAACTACCGAGGACCAGCTGACGGTGCTGGAACCCGGAGGGGCAGCAGAAGGAACAAGAGCCAATGGCACTACCGAGGACCAGCTGACGGTACTGGAACCCGGTTACTAAGCAGGAGGTACCTGTGCTAGAAAGCACTATCAAGGACCCGCAGACGTTGCTGGAACTCAGATACCGAGATGGAGGCACCTAAGCCAAAGGCACTGCCGAGAACCAGCTGACAGTACTGGAACCCGGATGGGTAGCAGAAGCTACAAGAGCCAATGGAACTACCGAGGACCAGCTGACGGTGCTGGAACCCGGTTACTAAGCAGGAGGTACCTGTGCTAGAAAGCACTACCAAGGACCAGCAGACGTTGCTGGAACTCAGATACCGAGATGGAGGCACCAAAGCCAAAGGCACTGCCGAGAACCAGCTGACGGTACTGGAACCCGGATGGGTAGCAGAAGCTACAAGAGCCAATGGAACTACCGAGGACCAGCTGACGGTGCTGGAACCCGGAGGGGCAGCAGAAAGAACAAGAGCCAATGGCACTACCGAGGACCAGCTGATGGTACTGGAACCCGGTTACTAAGCAGGAGGTACCTGTGCTAGAAAGCACTACCAAGGACCAGCAGACGTTGCTGGAACTCGGATACTGAGATGGAGGCACCTAAGCCAAAGGCACTGCCGAGAACCAGCTGACGGTACTGGAACCCGGATGGGTAGGAAAAGTTACAAGAGCCAATGGAACTACCGATTACCAGCTGATGGTGCTGGAACCCGGAGGGGCAGCAAAAGGAACAAGAGCCAATGGCACTACCGAGGACCAGCTGACGGTACTGGAACCCGGTTACTAAGCAGGAGGTACCTGTGCTAGAAAGCACTACCAAGGACCAGCAGATGTTGCTGGAACTTGGATACCGAGAAGGAGGCACTTAAGCCAAAGGCACTGCCGAGAACCAGTTGACTGTACTGGAACCCGGATGGGTATCATAAGGTACCCATGAAAAACAAAGTTGCAATGCCGCGAGCCGGCCACAGTTACCAAAACCCACAGTCCTACAGGGGGTGCTTGTCCTATTGGCACTACGGAAACAGCCTTTATTGCCAGATCCCGCAGCCCACATAGGAAGCACCTAAACTGCAGGCACCATAGAGTCGGCTAACCCGACCGCAACACGACAGGACAGCGTATTGGAGGCAAAGTGACGTTGACACTACCCGGAAACAGCTGGCATGCTGGAATCAGGCTGGGCAGAAGGGAGTACCTGTGCCAAAGACACTTCTGAGCAGCAACTGGCAGTGTTGGAGTCCAGGGATTACAGTAGAAACAGAGTGTAGCCAGAGGCCTAATTGGAGCAAGTTTAAAATCTGTAGTTGTGTGAGTGTGGACAGAGCAGGAGAAATTGCCGGACACATAGCTGGGGATCAGCTGACATTACTGAACTCCAATAACACTGGAGCATATGTTGACTGTGCAGACGGCACTTCTGAGCAGCAACTGGCAGTGTTGGAGCCCAGGGTCAATCAGGGTGTAGGCTGAGGCTGTCACGCTGTCTCAGGATAGAGGTGGACCGGGGTCTATGCTGACCCTAAACTGGGGTCCTGACTAGTCCCTCTACCTGGAGGTACTGTTAATGGTACAGAGGTCCAGGCCGCCAGCCTAACCCTGTCTCCTGTAGATCCCTGACCACTGTAATCCAGTCCTGAGAAGGACCCTGATTACCACCAAAGGGAATGGGCAGATCACAGCTTACTAACAGTATTAGACACACGAGACAGACAAGGGGTAAAGTAAATACTGCCTTGCATACAAAAACTACAACACAGAGGGAACACAAAAGGTTAAGGAGATAAACAATAAGCGAGGAGAGGATTAACCACAACAGGCACTCTTAGCTTAAGTCTTCTCAGAAACGATCCGCTCTGCTGGTCAGAATGAATGCTTTCACCGACAACTCCTAAGCAGAACGGCAGGTATATGAAGGAAGCTAATTAGTGCCTAATACACTGCAGCCGAGCGAGGCTGGAACTAGTCTAAGCACAGAGAACGGTAGAATTAACTCCCTCACTGCCAACAGACACATAGCACCAACAACTCAGCTGCGAGAAGTCGGAATGTGAAATCGCGACGATCTTCGTGGCGATACACCCGTGACAGTACCCCCCCTTCTACGAGGGGCCTCCGGACCCCTAGGGCCAGGTCTGTCTGGGTGAGTTGTGTGGAAGGCCCGAACCAATCGGTCTGCGTTAATATCAGACGCAGGAACCCACGTCCTCTCCTCAGGACCATACCCCTTCCAATGAACCAAGTATTGAAGGGACCGGCGATTCCGACGTGAGTCAATGATCTTCGACACCTGAAACTCCAAGTTACCATTGACCACCACTGGAGGAGGAGGTAGAGGTGACGGTATAACTGACGCCACGTACCTCTTAAGCAACGATTTGTGGAACACATTGTGGATTTTAAACGTAGGAGGGAGGTCAAGACGGAAAGCCACCGAATTAATTATCGAACTGATCCTGTATGGCCCGATGAACCTGGGACCGAGTTTCCAGAGGGAACCTTAAGTTTTATATTTTTGGTAGACAACCATACCAGATCGTTCACACTTAGGTCCGGACCAGACACTCTCCTCCTATCAGCCATACGTTTGTATCGGTTCCCCATAGTACTCAAATTATTCAGCACTCCTCTCCACACAGAAGCAAGTGATGACGAAAAACATTCCTCCTCAGGAACCCCAGAAGAGCCCCCCCCATTGAAAGTACAAAACTGGGGGTGAAAACCATATGCCCCAAAAAACGGGGACTTACCAGTGGACTCGCTCCGCCTATTGTTAAGAGCGAACTCTGCCAGAGGCAAGAAAGAAGACCAGTCCTCTTGGTTTTCCAAGACAAAACATCGGAGATATGTCTCCAAGCTCTGGTTCAGACGCTCTGTCTGACCATTGATCTGCGGATGAAAAGCCGAAGAAAATGACAATTGAATCCCCCGCCGTGTACAAAATGCTCTCCAGAATTTGGACACAAACTGAGACCCCCGATCCGACACCACATCGGAAGGCAACCCGTGAAGTCTCACAATCTCCCCAATGAACACTTGCGCCAGAGTCTTAGCATTAGGAAGAGCAGGAAGAGCAATAAAATGTGCCATCTTACTGAACCTGTCAACTACAACTAGTATGACAGTTTTACCTGAAGACGGAGGGAGGTCCGTAATGAAGTCCATAGACAGATGGGTCCATGGACGCTCCGGGATTTTTAAAGGTAAGAGGGCACCAGACGGACGGGTATGTGGGGTCTTAGAGCGTGCACAAACCCCACAGGACGCGACAAAAGTTACCACCTCCTTAAGTTAGGCCACCAAAACCGGCGTGAAAGGAGATCAACAGTTGCTTTGCTCCCTGGGTGTCCTGCCAAAGCAGAATTATGATGTGCCTCGATAACCTTTTGTCTTAACTGATCTGGAACAAACAGTTTCCCTGGAGGTCCTACAGGGGCGTCCCCCTGAGCCTCCAATATTTCCTCCTCAAGTTCAGAGCATACAGCCGACACAACTACTCCCTCCTGAAGGATAGGAACCGGGTCATCCGTCTTCCCGGCCCCCGGGAAACTACGAGATAAGGCATCAGCCTTTACATTTTTTGACCCAGGACGATATGTGACGACAGAATTAAACCTGGTAAAAAACAACGACCATCTAGCTTGTCTGGGATTCAGACGCTTTGCAGACTCTAAATACAGCAGGTTCTTGTGATCAGTAATGACGGTGACCGGGTGGACTGCCCCCTCCAAAAAGTGACGCCACTCTTCAAAAGCCAACTTAATGGCCAAGAGTTCCCTATTGCCGACATCATAATTCCTCTCGGCGGACGACAATTTCTTAGAGAAGAAAGCGCACGGATGCCATTTACCAGGGGACGGACCTTGAGATAATACTGCACCCACCCCTACGTCAGACGCATCCACCTCCACAATGAACGGCTGTGACGCATCCGGTTGAATGAGTACAGGTGCCGAAGCAAAACATTTTTTCAAGGAGGAAAATGCTTGACAAGCCTTATCCGACCACCTTGAAAAATCCGTCCCTTTTCTTGTCATGTCAGTAAGAGGTTTAACAATGGACGAGAAATTATGAATAAATTTCCAGTAGTAATTAGCAAACCCCAGGAAACGCTGCAGTGCCTTAAGATCCTCTGGCAGATCCCACTCAAGCACTGTCTTCACTTTCCCAGGGTCCATACGGAAACCGGAAGCTGACACCAGGAACCCTAAAAACTGAAGTTCCTGTACGGCGAATACACACTTCTCCCATTTGGCGTACAATTTATTATCTCGCAAGATCTGCAACACCTGTCTCACATGCTCCTGATGAGACACAAGATCTGGCGAGTAAATTAAGATGTCATCCAGATAAATGATAACAAACTGTCCCACTAGGTGGCGAAAGATGTCATTAACAAAATGTTGAAACACCGCCGGGGCAGTAGTCAGACCGAAAGGCATGACAAGGTTCTCATAATGTCCCTCCGGAGTGTTAAACGCCGTCTTCCACTCATCTCTCTCCTTCATCCTAATCAGATTATACGCCCCCCTGAGATCGAACTTAGAGAACCATTTGGCGCCCACAATCTGATTGAAGAGATCTGGAATAAGTGGGAGCGGATATGGATCTCGGACCGTAATCCGATTAAGCTCACGGAAATCCAAGCAAGGGCGTAGGCCTCCATCTTTTTTCTTCACAAAGAAGAACCCGCGGCCACTGGGGAAGATGAAGGTCTAATATGCCCTTTAGCCAGACTTTCCGAAATATAATCCTTCATAGCCTGCCTCTCAGGACCAGAAAGGTTATACAACCTAGATTTAGATAATTTAGCATCAGGGAGCAATTTTATAGAACAGTCATACTCGCGATGAGGAGGTAATATCTTGACACCTCTCCTCTGAAAAGACATCCTCAAAGTCCACCAAAAAAGGTGGTAAGGTTCTAGGCACGACCGCACCAATGACCGTGTTCATGCAGTTTTTATTGCAAAATTCACCCCACTGGCTTATCTCTCTGGTTTGCCAATTAATAACTGGGTTATGTTTAGTTAACCAAGGAAGACCCAATACAATAGGAGTGGGGAGACCCTCCAACACATAACAAGACAATAGTTCTTTATGTATTGCCCCCACTCGAAGGTCAATGTTATGTACGGCTTGCAAAAAGCTACCTTGACCGAGATGTCTGGCGTCGATAGAGAATATGGGGATAGGTTTGGCTAGTACACTCAGTTGCATACCTTGAACCTGGGCAAACCGAGCGTCCACCAGATTAGCCGCGGTCCCACTATCCAGAAGAACCGAAATCCTCTCAGTTCTCGTACCTACCATCACCTCCGCTGGTACGAGAAACTGAGACGGACCTGGGGACGAAATACATACTCCCAGATTGTCGTCCACCACACAACCTGGGATTAATAGTTTTCCGGCGACTTCTTGCTCAGTACAGATGGACACCCCTCAATAAAATGTCCCTTTCTCCCGCAGAAGAAACACCTTCTTGTTTTGCGGCGCACCGCCGACCCCCTCCCTCGGAATGATGTCCTTCCCAACTGCATAGGTTCCTCGGAACAAACCAGGGGAACCTCAATATTAGGGACTTTAGAAGGAGGTGGAGTCATCACAGGGGGCGGAGTTACCACACACCTCTCCCGAAGCCGTCTATCAATGCGAATTGCAAGAGCCATAGCAGCCTCCAGTGACGGGGGAGAATCATACTGAGCCAACACATCTTTTAATTTATCAGATAAACCTTGACAAAACTGGCTCCTAAGAGCCGGGTCATTCCACTGAGTATCCGTGGCCCACCTACGGAACTCTGAAAAAAATTCCTCCGCCGGACGATCTCCCTGCTGTATCCTACGTAACTTCATTTCAGCAAGGGAGACCCGATCCGGGTCATCATATACCAGACCCAGGGCTGTAAAAAATCGGTCCACTGACTGGAGAGCCGGGGAGCCCGGGGGGAGAGAGAACGCCCAGGATTGAAGGTCCCCTTGTAAGAGCGAGATGACAATTCCCACCCTCTGATCCTCACTCCCCGACGACCGCGGCCGCAGCCGAAAATACAATTTACATGCTTCCCGGAAAGTAAAAAACTTGTCCCGCCCACCAGTAAACCTGTCCGGGAGAGCCACTTTAGGTTCAGATCTGGCTTGCTCCCGGGGGTACAAAACCTTGGATTTAACGTCCGTCAGCTCCATAGACAAACTCTGCAACTGCTGAGCTAAATGGGCTACTGGATCCATGGTGGCTGGGGAGAATCTTTAGTATGGTCGGTGAAAATGTCACGCTGTCTCAGGATAGAGGTGGACCGGGGTCTATGCTGACCCTAAACTGGGGTCCTGACTAGTCCCTCTACCTGGAGGTACTGTTAATGGTACAGAGGTCCAGGCCGCCAGCCTAACCCTGTCTCCTGTAGATCCCTGACCACTGTAATCCAGTCCTGAGAAGGACCCTGATTACCACCAAAGGGAATGGGCAGATCACAGCTTACTAACAGTATTAGACACACGAGACAGACAAGGGGTAAAGTAAATACTGCCTTGCATACAAAAACTACAACACAGAGGGAACACAAAAGGTTAAGGAGATAAACAATAAGCGAGGAGAGGATTAACCACAACAGGCACTCTTAGCTTAAGTCTTCTCAGAAACGATCCGCTCTGCTGGTCAGAATGAATGCTTTCACCGACAACTCCTAAGCAGAACGGCAGGTATATGAAGGAAGCTAATTAGTGCCTAATACACTGCAGCCGAGCGAGGCTGGAACTAGTCTAAGCAAAGAGAACGGTAGAATTAACTCCCTCACTGCCAACAGACACATAGCACCAACAACTCAGCTGCGAGAAGTCGGAATGTGAAATCGCGACGATCTTCGTGGCGATACACCCGTGACAGAGGCCTAATTGGAGCAAGTTTAATATCTGATGTTGTGTGAATGTGGAGGGAGCAGGAGACATTGCCGGACACACAGCAGGGGAGCAGCTGACATTATTGAACCCCACTAACACAGGAGCTAGTGTTTTTCTCTGTGCAGACGGTACTTCTGAGCAGCAACTGGCAGTGTTGGAGCCCAGGGTCAATCAGGGTGTAGACTGAGGCCTAATTAGAGCAAGTTTAATATCTGATGTTGTGTGAATGTGGAGGGAGCAGGAGACATTGCCGGACACACAGCAGGGGAGCAGCTGACATTACTGAACCCCACTAACACAGGAGCTAGTGTTTTTCTCTGTGCAGACGGTACTTCTGAGCAGCAACTGGCAGTGTTGGAGCCCAGGGTCAATCAGGGTGTAGGCCGAGGCCTAATTGGAGCAAGTTTAATATCTGATGTTGTGTGAATGTGGAGGGAGCAGGAGACATTGCCAGACACACAGCATGGGAACAACTGACATTACTAAACCCCACTAACACAGGAGCTAGTGTTTTTCTCTGTGCAGACGGCACATCTGAGCAGCAACTGGCAGTGTTGGAGCCCAGGGATTACAGTTCAGGTGGTAGAAACATGAACACAACAGGAGATCTGGATACTGTTGCCAACCAATTATTTAATCTGGAAGAGGACAGGCAAATTCCGGCAAGATCCAGGTCTTGTTCATTTTCAGAAAAGTAAGCCGGTCAACGTTATCGGAGGATAGTCGCATGCGACGGTCTGTTAGTACACCACCTGCGGCACTAAAGACGCGTTCCAATAATACACTAGCAGCAGGTCAAGCCAGCACCTCCAATGCATACTAGCTAAGCTCTGGCCATGTATCCAGCTTAGAGACCAAAACTTGAAGGGTGAAGAGCCGTCTGGGAGTACACTGAGAGGGCAAGACATGTAGTCTGTCACCATCTGACGGAAACGTTGCCTCCTGCTTGACTGGAGCCGTCTGTGATGGTGTTGATATTTGTGGCGGGGACACAAAACTTTGCCACATTTTGGCCATACTGGTCTTTGCCACATTTTGGCCATACTGGTCTTGCCTTGTAATTTCTGCCTTATTGTATTTAAAATTAGTTCTAGGTGTTGAGTGATTTATGTTAATTATATATGTTATTTTGCTTTAATTGCCTGTCATAGCACAATTCTGAGGGTATTGGGGGTGTTGTGCCCCTTGTCGTATTTTTAACTTATATGTGTGCAGTGCTTACATCCATTTTGGGTGTGGGTTGCCCCTTTCTGTACTACTTGTGTCGGTTGTCTAATTAATTAATAAAGATTTCTATTTTACATATGGACTAGTACATCTCTTTTCCACCCAGGTGGTTTGTGTTCTCTAAGTAATTGATGTGTCCACACATTTCCATATCCACTCCTAGCTCCCCAGGATAGGGCCTTATTGATTGTTGCTATTAGGATGTGGTGGTTCTGGTCATATGTGTATTATCTAACTTTCGCTGTGTTTTGCACAGACCTTTCACCAGACATGGACTTCAAGGCCAAGGACAAAGTTTGGCTGTCTAAAATCGACCAGGTTTTTTGCAGTGGGGGTGACACACCCACACAGACGGGTGATCAGGGATGGGATGAACAAGCTACGGAATATCGGAATATGGTCATCAAAAGAACCAAAATTTGGTGGACTAGAGCATTTCTTTATAAATATCTGGATAAAAAATTGATTCCCAGAGGTCTGCGCATACGCACTATACCCACATTTCCTGTGGAAGATAGTGATATTAGATCTAAATGGGAAGAGGCATGCAATGATTGCTCCAATAAATTAATGAGATTGCTTTGCGAATTGAATTCTAAAATTATTTCGGATTTGGAGGATAAAATAAGTAAAATTAATGATGTATTGAAAACCAATGATATGCCGGAGAAATTTCAAAATCTCAACAATCAGTTGGAAAAAGATGTAGATGGTATTGTTAAAAAAATTCATAACACACAAGCTACTAAATTAAATCGAGATTTAAAGGACTACCAGAATGAGACTATTTATGGATGGAGAAAACCTAATATCAAAGGTCAAACATTAATACGATCCGAATTAGGCTCATCAGTATCTTCCATCAGTGATCAATCTGAGAATTCTGATGTACATATGGTCACGAGATCAGGAGCCAGGTCTAAAAGACCAAGAAACGGCAATTTCCATCCATACAGACGGCAAGATTTTAGATCATTTGATCATCATAAACCTGATAACAAGGTAATTAACCTAAGTACACATCAATTCTCCAATGCTGACTTAACCCTCCTTAATAAAGGACTGTCTTTCTCTCCTGCGGCATCTTTTGATGTCTTTTCCGCCACTAAGGATCTTCATTTGTTTGCTCGATCATTGTGGTTTAAGAAATATTTTTTTAATTCTGATCTTCATGAAATGTTTCCCACAGAGGAAGAACAATTAGCTATAAGAACACTTGAAGATTTATCCAACGAACATAATGAAACTGAAGGAGGTAAGATTCCTCCCTCCATACAGATTCGTTCTAAGAAATTTCCTCCATTCTCCTCTTGCCCTAATTTAGATCTATTTGTACAGATCGTGGCCAAAGAATTTCGCAATATTCCTAGAAATATTGGTCACGATAATCTGACAGTAGAGGAAAGGAGGAGGTTACGCACCCTTGTTGATTTACCGGATGTTGTGTTTAAACAGGCGGACAAGGGGGGTAACATTGTGATATGGCCCAAAATGGGATATGAAAAAGAGGCCTATCGTCAATTAAACGATAGTGTTTGTTACAAGAAACTTACTTTCAACCCCTTGTCCGCCTATTCATCACAACTTAAAAACATTGTACATAGGGCAAGAGATGGAGGGGTCATTACCAAGCAGTTGGCCGAGGCCCTCTTGGTAGATGAGCCGACTGTGGCGACCCTCTACCTCTTGCCCAAGGTACACAAGGATGCATGCTCCCCTCCTAGACGCCCTATCATTTCAGGGCGAGGCAACTATTTAGAGAATGTCAATTGTTGGATAGATTCTAAATTACAACCTTTGGTTGAAACCTTACCATCTTTTTTGAAAGATACAAGTGAATTCCTTAGAAGGGTGGATGGTCTCCATTTGGACAATGATATGATACTAGCCACAGCTGATGTGGAATCACTTTACACCAGCATTAGGCACATTGATGGCCTTAAAGCCACTAAGTTCTTCTTGTCCACATCCACCCTTCCAATAGAAATTAGACAATTGATCATGGAATTACTGGAATTCGCATTATCACACAATTTTTTTATCTTCAAGGGGTCCTTCTACCTACAGCTCCAGGGGACAGCAATGGGGGCGTCTTATGCGCCCGCCTATGCTAATCTCTTCATGGGGCTGTGGGAGAGGGACCTACTCCTGTCAGATCGGATGTCATCAATGGACCGGGTCCTCTCTTGGACTCGCTACATTGATGACATTTTCTTGATCTGGCAGGGGTCTGTGGGAGACCTTGAGGAATTCATAGGATCTTTAAATGACAATGATCGTAACATCCGCTTGACCTTTGTGGCGGATTCAAATGAAATTGAGTTTCTTGATGTCAAAATTAAAAGAGATTGCCGCAGTGAGATTCAGACTAATATTTTTCGTAAGGCTACGGCCTCCAATATGTTATTGCATGCCTCCTCATCCCATCCTAGACATGTCATCCAGTCTGTTCCAACTGGACAATTCTTACGTATACGCAGACTCTGCTCTACTGAGGAGGATTTTCTCAAACAGGCAGATGAGTTAAAAAATCGCCTATTAGAACGAGGATATAGTAAACGGATGATAAAAAAGGCGTTCAATAGAGCTAAACACTCGTCTAGACAAGACCTTCTCTATAAAACTCAGAAAAAAGAAGATGGAGGGATAGTGAGATTTATCACTAATTTCCATTCTCAATTCCCCCAAATGAGAAAAGTTTTAGAAAGGTCGTGGCATATTCTAAAAGCTGACCCAGTTCTATCGAGATTCCTCCCGGATAGAGTAGCCATCACACCACGGAGGTCACGCAATCTGCGCGACTTATTAGTACATAGTCACTATGTTGGCCTTCCACATAAGACTTTTTTAGATGACATTGTGAAAACAAAGGGTTGTGCCCCATGTGGTCATTGTGTGGCTTGCTGCAATATCCAACAGTCTGATTCTTTTTTCAATTCCTCGAGATCACGCACCTTTAAAATTGACAAACGAATTACCTGCACTAGCACTAACGTCATCTATTTTGCTACCTGTCCATGTGACAAGATTTATGTGGGGATGACTACGCGTCAATTAAAGGTGCGTGTAAGGGAACATGTTCTAGGAATTTTTGCGGCAGCCACACAAGAAGAGGTTCATCTCTTAAAAACCATCCCACGTCATTTCAGGACCCACCATGGGTGTGATGGTGGCAGTTTTAAAGTGAGAGGTATAGATATGATTGACGTAAACATTCGGGGTGGTCGGATTTCTAAGAAATTGGTACAGCTTGAATCTAAATGGATATGGCTGCTCGATACGGTGCAACCTCTGGGACTCAATGAACATTTAAGCTATGCCCCATTCTTATGATCACCTGTCTATGTTGATGGTTGTTGCCAGACACACATATTGTTTTTATATATTGTTTTTACATTGTTTTTATTATTCCACTAATTTTGCCTCCCTGTGCTCCAGTAGTTCCATCTCGAATCATTCTCTATATATGAGGACTAAGAACACTATATGATTGAAATCCAGGAACAGGATAATGTCTTACCATTTTGGACCCGTTATAAGAATTCCTATCATTGAATACCAGAAGCCTCTCTACCAGCAATGATTTCGGCAGAAGTTAATTCAAGATTTTTTGCTTTCCATCTATGGATATATATCTGTTGTTATTATGTCAATTTTAGCGCTTCATGAAAAATGTTTGATATGGTTATAGGTCGGTGAGGCCCCCTGCTGGCACGCGCACGCTGTCATGTTTTTACATGCCGCTCTCTGGCTTTCGGCGTCTTTCAGGCGATGGCAGATCATTCTGCCTATTGCTGTGACGTCGACGCCAGGGGGCGTCATGTTTGATATGACGATGTGCGCGTCACTGGAAGCAGGTGACATCACTTCCGGTCACATGACCGGAGGTCTGTGACGCGGTCTGGAGGGACGAGTTCCTCTATCATAAGGTATTTAAGGAGCGCGGATAGGGAGGTGTGTGTGCCCCCTGAAGAAGGATTGGACCGAAACGTGCGTTGGGGTGCGCACACACACCCCCCTTCACCCTCCACACTCGTGTATTGCTTCTCTGTGCTGCCAGGTAATATGTCAGTTTCTGTGTTACAGATTTTTCCGGCTTGATCCGGACCTTCATTGTTGATAAGGTGCATTACACAGAAATAGATTGTCTTTTATGTCACAGCTCGCTATCAATCTTATTAGAATATTCATTAGCTTTTGACAAATGACACACTAGCATATCGCTCGACTGTAGCCCATTCTGCAATATCGCACCCAGAGCCTTTTCTGCAGTTCATTAAAAGGGCAGCATTTTTGACCTCTTTTGTTTCAATATAGACCACCAGTACATATATGTGTTGTAGGTTTTATCTATTGTGATAATTATGCTGTTCTATACTATGCTTCTAATTGCAGGTATAGGTGAGCTTGTGGGCTATTTAGGGCAGTAATTTCTGCCTTATTGTATTTAAAATTAGTTCTAGGTGTTGAGTGATTTATGTTAATTATATATGTTATTTTGCTTTAATTGCCTGTCATAGCACAATTCTGAGGGTATTGGGGGTGTTGTGCCCCTTGTCGTATTTTTAACTTATATGTGTGCAGTGCTTACATCCATTTTGGGTGTGGGTTGCCCCTTTCTGTACTACTTGTGTCGGTTGTCTAATTAATTAATAAAGATTTCTATTTTACATATGGACTAGTACATCTCTTTTCCACCCAGGTGGTTTGTGGTCTTGCCTTGTGCAGAGGCGCTGCTTCTGCTCCCTCTTTGTGCAGAGCTTCCTCCACTGCCTGGACGCACAGAGCTGCTATGTAAAGCACTAGCAGCACTGCTCTCAGGTGGAATGGAGAACATGATTGAATGCACCAGTGTGTCTTGGTACTCTCGCATTTTACGCTCCCGGTTCAACGGTGTTATGAGGCTTTGTAAGTTGTCCCGGTAGCGAGGGTCTAGGAGGGTGTACACCCAATAATCAGACGTGGTGAGAATGTGGGCGTTGTGGCGGTCGTTTCTCAGGCACTGCAGCATGAAATCAACCATGTGCTGCAGACTCCCAACTGGCCAAGAAACGCTGTCCCCTGCTTGAGGCGTCATCTCTGCCTGCTCTGCATCACCCCACCCTCGCTCTACATACTGACTACTAGAGCATTGTGTACCTCCCTCCTCAGGACAGATGTCTTCCTCCTCCATTGACTCCTCCTCATCCTCCTCACAAAGTGTCCCCTGCCTAGGCCTTTGTGAGGAACCACGTTGCGCAGACTGTCCAGAGGCAGATGGCATTTGTGACTCCTCATCCTCCACCTCTTCCAAAACCTCCTCCCCTGGTGTTTGCAGTGTTTTTTGAAGCAGGCAGATAAGGGGGACAGTCATGCTGACTAGTGCATCATCTGCACTCGCCATCCGCGTGGAATCATCGAAGGCACGCAAAATGTGGCAGATGTCCTTCATAGAGGCCCACTCAGGGGTGGTGAAGTGTGAACGGCACGCAGTGCGACTTGTTTGCGCCTGATGCAGCTGGTACTCCATTACTGCTGCCTGCTGCTCACACAACCGCTCCAACATATGTAACGTTGAATTCCACCTGGTGGGTAAGGTCACATATGATGCGATGTTCCGGAAGGCGGAATCGGCGCTGCAGAGCTGCAATGCGTGATTTTGCCATGCTGGAACGTCGCAAGTGAGTGCACTCTATGCGGACCTTGTGCAACAGTGCATCAAGATCCGTATAGTCCCTCAAAAAAGACTGCACGACCAAGTTGGTATTGAGGTTGCTGACACTTTTACCTCTTTTGACTTACTGATGACACAGCTTGCATTTGACAAAGCAAATGTCATCTGCAACTGTGTCAAAAAAGGACCATGCACTGCAAGTCCTGGGAGCGCCCATTTTGGGTTTTGGAAGAGTAATGCTCCTAATGGGTGGCGAAGTGGAGGCTACAGGCAACCGAGTCCGCCCCCTCCCTCTCCCTCCTGCTTTGGCCGTTCGGGGAATCTCTTTCTCAGAGCTGCTCCCACCACATTCCTGTTCCTCACGCCATGATGGGTCAAGGACCTCATCATCTACACTACTCTCTTCAAACACCTGCTTCTCCTGGGTAGTCTCGCCAGCACAGTAAGCACCAGAAAGTGGCACCTGAGTCTCATCATCAGATGCGTACTGAGGTGTGCTGACCATAGGCACTGGCCCACCTGCCTCTTCAGATTCAGAGAGACAAAGCAGTTGCGCATCACTGCATACTCCCTCTTCTTCACATTCTAGAATGCTGCTTGGCTGGCCCCCTATTTCCAAGCCAAGAGATTCAGAGAACAGAAGTAGAGACTGAGATGGCTCCTGTCCAGAGCTCTCTGACTGCCTGGGCAATTTGGCAGGTGGTGAAGAGACAGATGGTTGCTCTTCAGTGCTCTGTGCCTGGGAGGATGTGGAAGTAATTGAAGTCGATGCATTAGCTGCCATCCATCCGACAACGGCTTCAATTTGGTGGTCCCGCAGCAGTGGGGTACTGCGAGCTCCAGCAAAGATGCGCATAAAGGACCGTTCCCTGGTAAAACTGGGGGATGCTGAGTCACTGGTGCCCTCAGCAGGCACAGAATCCCCACGTCCTCTCCCTGCTGAAACTCCATGCCCACGACCACGTGCCTTACTCCCTGCCTTCTTCATCTTGGTAGACTGATAAAGATAGGCAGAAAAGTACTAAGGGCTTAGTGTGCTTATTCCTGAACAGCTGCTAACAGGTATAAGAAACACTAATTTTATAAAGTGTGGACTACATTTTAATATGAGCTAATGTGGCCTACACAACTGTAAAGTGGAGTGTTTGGTGAACTTTATTTTTTTTTGTTTTTCACAAAAAAAAAAGGTTGTGACAAAAGATGTAGAAGCGATAGTATCACAAACTTTTTGTAGCTATTACAATGCAGGAAGGTAACCTCCAATGCAATAGATGAGGCTACAAAAAATAGGCTAATACTAATCTGGCTGGGGCTGCAGGGCACAAGCCAGCAGAAAGACAGAGAACTGTGCACTAGCAATGAAAGGCTGCAGAAAGGCTCCGCTATCTACTCCTATATAGTGTTTGCAACCAATGTAGATGGATACGGATGGAAGCACACTAATAGGAGAAATTCAGGAAAAATAAGCAGCACTACAGCAAAAAAGGACAATGTATGAGGCAGTGACGCACGCTGAGCGGACTACAACCAGAGGTGGATGCAGAACACACTGCAGCGTGAGCTGCACTCACACACAGAGACCTCACAGACAGCCGTGAATAGTGCAGAGAACTGTGCACTACCAATGAAAGGCTGCAGAAAGGCTCCGCTATCTACTCCTATATAGTGTTTGCAACCAATGTAGATGGATACAGATGGAAGCACACTAATAGGAGAGATCAGTAAAAATGAGCAGCAATAAAACAAAACAAAAAAAAATGTATGAGGCAGTGACGCACGCTGAGCGGACTACAAGCAGAGATGGCTGCAGAACACACTACAGCGTGAGCTGCACTCACACACACAGACCTTGCAGACAGCTGTGAACAGCACTGCAAGGCAAAAGAAAGCTTTGCACAGCGGTTGCTAAAGTAGCCTGGGTAAAGCACAATATATTAAATCGCTATCTGTAACTGTCCCTCAGAGTCAGAAGAGCAGCGTCCTGTCCCTAACTGAATTCACAGCAGAGTGAACCCAAAATGGCGGCGGCGACTTTTATACTGCATTTTGACATCATTTCAGCAGCCAATCACAGCCATGCCATTAGTTAACATGCCTACATGCCTAACAGGATGTGCCCACACTTCTTAGGATTCCTCATTGGCTGAATCAAATCAAACTGGCTCATAGCATATGGGAACTTCCGATTCCAGTATTCGATATGCAAAAAGTATCGGAACTCAGTATCGGAATGCTCAACACTACTCACCTGGTGAGATATAATGTCTAGGAACCCCAAATCAACTACAATGCAGTTGTTCACAGCTACAGATCATTTGCTATATAAACTTGGCCTTTAACTGTAGGTTACGGCATTAGTCTTCTGAGATGACCTCGTCATTCTGGCCATGTTTAATACATATTGCATCATGGCACTGTTAGAGAATTATACATGTTATAATAAATGAGGAATATGTGTTTCCAGCACATAGATAAGAACTCTGGCTTTATGAGCCAATGTATTCCTTGGAGTCTGTTTGACTTTCTTTTCATTCTCAATTGTTTTGTTTTTGTTTTCTGGAGCCAAATCTTGTGACCATGGTTCTGATGTTATGATGTATGGTAATAGATCTGTCCAACCTTTATTATTATTTTGTCTTTTTTGCATAGTTAAATATTATCATTGTACAATTATCTTTGTGATTTGCAGACACTTATGTACAATATTGGACTATCTGAAGTTTTTCTTTTCCATCAATTTAATAAACGTTGTCTCTTATGATTCGTCTCGGCCCAATTTTAAAGTCTGTTTTGTAAGTTTGTATATCTTGCATATCATATCATGAGACTTCTTAACTCTTTCTGCTGAGGTTTCACAACAGATTGTCCATTTAGAGAATACAGATTTATTGTGTGATATTGGCTGTGGGTAATGGTGAAGAAACGGTAAGGATGGAGCTTAGCGAGATATGATAAGAGGGTAAAGAATATTAAGGGCCCCATGCACATTAGACTATGTGTTGACCAAACTGACTCGCCGATATCGACAGGTCCGGCCAACTGTCTAATGTACAGTGGGTTCGGAAAGTATTCAGACCCCTTTAAATGTTCTACTCTTTTTCTTTCATTACAGCCATTTGGTAAATTTAAAAAAGTTATTTTTTTTTCTCATTAATGTACACTCTGCACTCCATCTTGACTGAAAAAAACAGAAATGTAGAAATTTTTGCAAATTTATTAAAAAAGAAAAACTGAAATATCACATGGTATTCAGATAATCAGTATTCAGATCCTTTGCTCAGTATTGAGTAGAAGCTCCCCTTTGAGCTAGTACAGCCATGAGTCTTTTTGGGAATGATGCAACAAGTTTTTCACACCTGGATTTGGGGATCCTTTGCCATTCTTCCTTGCAGATCCTCTCCAGTTCCGTCAGGTTGGATCGTGAACGTTGGTGGACAGCCATTTTCAGGTCTCTCCAGAGATGCTCAATTGTGTTTAGGTCAGGGCTCTGGCTGGGCCAGTCAAGACTAGTCACAGAGTTGTTCTGAAGCCACTCCTTTGTTATTTTAGCTGTGTGCTTAGGGTCATTGTTTTGTTGGAAGGCGAACCTTCGGCCAAGTCTGAGGTCCAAAGCACTCTGGAAAAGGTTTTCATCCAAGATATTTCTGTACTTGGCCGCATTAATTTCAATTGCAAGCAGTTGTCCTGTCCCTGCAGCTGAAAAACACCCCGATAGCATGATGCTACCACCACCATGTTTCACGGTTGGGATTGTATTGGGCAGGTGATGAGCAGTGCCTGGTTTTCTCCACACATACCGCTTAGAATTATCACCAAAAAGTTCTATCTTCGTCTCATCAAACCAGAGAATCTTATTTCTCATAGTCTGGGAGTCCTTCATGTGTTTTTTTAGCAAACTCTATGTGGGCATTCATATGTCTAGCACTGAGGAGAGGCTTCTGTCGGGCCACTCTGCCATAAAGGCCCGACTGGTGGAGGGCTGCAGTGATAGTTGACTTTGTGGAGCTTTCTCCCATCTCCCTACTGCATCTGTGGAGCTCAGCCACAGTGATCTTGGGGTTCTTCTTTACCTCTCACCAAGGCTCTTCTCTCACGATTGTTCAGTTTGGCTGGACGGCCAGGTCTTGGAAGATTTCTGGTGGTCCGAAACTTCTTCCTTTTAAGGATTATGGAGGCCACTGTGCCCTTAGGAACCTTGAGTACTGCAGAAATTCTTTTGTAACCTTGGCCAGATCTGTACCTTGCCACAATTCTATCTCTGAGCTCCTTGGCCAGTTCCTTTGACCTCATGATTCTCATTTGGTCTGACATGCACTGTGAGCTGTGAGGTCTTATATAGACAGGTGTGTGCCTTTCTAAATCAAGTCCTATCAGTTTAATTAAACACAGCTTAACTCCAATGAAGGAGTAGAACCATCTCAAGGAGGATCACAAGCAAATGGACAGCATGTGACTTAAATATGAGTGTCTGAGCAAAGGGTCTGAATATTTATGACCTTGTGATATTGCAGTTTTTCTTTTTTAATAAATTTGCAAAAATTTCTACATTTCTGTTTTTTTTCAGTCAAGATGTGGTGCAGAGTGTACATTAATGAGAAAAAAAAATAACTTTTTTGAATTTACCAAATGGCTGCAATTAAAGAAAGAGTGAAAAATTTAAAGGGGTCTGAATACTTTCCGTACCCACCGTATATGAGATCAGCAGCCGACTGATGGTCAGGAGAGATGTTGATTGGGCACGTCAGATTTCAGACTGCTGCTTTCATTGTTCTTCATGTGATACAGTAAATAGCCGGCCAACGAGTCAGTAGGCGGCTTTCTCTCTCATAGAGAACACAGAAGTTTTTGGCCAAATGAACGCTCCTGTGTAAGGTTGAGATAGATGAGATGGTTGTTTGCCAAATGATCGGCCAAAGCATCGTTTGTCTGACAGTCATCTAATGTGTATAGCCAGTGTTGGACTGGGGTGCAAAGGGCCCCATTTTTCAGCAAATATGACATTATCCTTAGTCACAAAGTTATATAATAATGAACGGAGTAGATTGATATATGAATAAGATGTTTCCTTTGTCTGTACATAGTGATTGAAGTATATTGTGCCAAGTACTACTCATATCACAGAGTGGGGGTCCAATCTTGCACAGTGGCCCACCAGAGGATTCTCCTGTTCTCCAATGGGCCAGTCCAAGTCTGTGTATGGACAGCTTTACTGTTTACCAAATGTTTTACTGACAGTTCTGACAAAAAGGGCAAATTACAGGGTTTGTTCTAAATTAGAGAAACATGTCTATTTTCTTCCAAAAACTTGTACATGGGTTGTGCTGTATATTGCAGCTCAGTTCCACTTTATTAGGCAATGTAGTGGAGGACAGCCCCTGAGCAGCCTGCAGAGGCACTTGTTGATGACGGTGATTCATGGGTTGTGAGGAACAAACACAATATACTGTGGTTAGTTGAGGCAGCAACATCGGAAAAAAAATGTACAAATGTATGCCAAGATGGCGATAAAAATATGCCTTAGATGTTACATAACCTAGAATAAAAATAAAATGTGCAAATACCCTTCAGTAATTAAATAAGTAAATAGTACATATAGGTGTCATAGGGTACTTAATTGACGTTCTTTTAATCAGAAAAGTGTATAAGCCATCCCAACGCAACAGGGTTTAGTCACTCAGGATGACCCTATTTCTAAAGTATAACCTCTCTATTCTCTATCTGGCCCCAATAGATACGGGCAGAGCAGGACTGTTTAAAAACCTGTGACCATGCCTGGGTCCATGGTGTCAGGGGTCCACCATCTCCAGCCTAGTTTTCAACTGAATGTGTGTCCTCATTATGGGGGTCATTTATACATGATGGGGACATTAATACAATAAGGAGTCATGATGGGGGACATAATTACAGGTTGAGGGACATTATTACAGGATGTACAGGATGGGGCCCAGGACAGGGACATTATTGCAAGATGGAGCCCAGGACAGGGACATTATTACAGGATGGAGTGCATCATCATAGGATGGTGGACATTATTAGAGATTGGGGCACATTACTACATGGGGGATGTTATCACAAGATCAGGGTCAGGACGAAGGACATTATTTCATAGGCCTGTACATCTGACCAACATTCTGGTGAGGGCTCTGATCTAAAAATTGCACTGGGTCTCATAGTTACGCCACTACACAGTGCTTAAGGCTTCTTGGTTAAAGAGTATCTAAAATATCAATTTTTAATATAATTTTGCCTAGCATGTAAAGTTGTGAGATTTTGAAAATCACTTTTTTTAGGGGATTTTGTCTTCATTCCTGTAAAAGAATATTGCATGTAAGTAGCTTCCAGACCCCTGCTGTTCTCCACTTTTCCTGCCCCCAGCCACATTGATATCAGGACATAATTACTTGGAGTACAGAGGATAGCAGTGAAAATGTCAGACCCTGTCCTCTCTTCTGAGCATTGTGCTTCTCAGTACATTCTCCGGCAGCTATTTATCCCGAGAATTAGAGAGACACAGTTCTAGGGCTGATCCTTTCACTGCCATAATCTGTACTCCAAATGTGTTCGTTCTGACATCAGGCAAATAGTCTGGCGAAAAGCAGGGAGTTTGGAAGCCACTTACAGACAATATTTTACAGTAATGAAGACAAATACACTAATGAAGTTTTGCAAGGTTTCATAACTTTCCATACAGGGCAAAATTATTTAAAAAAACTAAAAGTTTAGTTACTCTTTAAAGTTAATATGCAAATTGCCTCTTCAAACAAAGAGGACTTGTACTCTATAGCGCCAACTATTGGAAGCAGCGATCCTACAAGTCACAATCAACCCTTTAACGAGTCTTGTAATATGACTTAGGATAAAAGCCAAATCAGAATCTCCATTTGCAGACACGGTGTTTCGGACTATTGGTCCTCGTCAGTGCAAAGTAGGAGAGATCTGATTTGGCTAGATGAGAGGCTCTGGACTAAGGTCTAGGGGGTAGTGTTGAGCGATATTGCTCGATATCTAAAAATATTGTATCGAAATTGTATCGCCGATAGCACTAAATATCGTCGATATCCGATTTCGATACCGGAAGTCCCATGTAAGTCTATGGGAACAAAATATCGAAATTAAAAAAAAACCATTCTTGCCTTGTTGGTTAATTGTACATGAAGGAAAACAACAAAGACTAATGTAGAATGTATTGGGGGAGGTTGAGGAGACAATAAAGGCATACATGTTTAACCCAATGCATTGGAATAGCATTCATATATTTTTTTTTGGAAATACGTTTGGATTGACTAACAAATTGACAATGTTGTTAACCTTTTTTCTATTTTGGCAAATATGTATGTTTCACAACTTCCATGCTCTTCACCTTTTTAACTTTTGCCAGTGCCACACTTTCTCCTTCATAATCTTCAGCAGCAGCATCATCTTTCTCATCAAATTATTCTTCATCTTCACCTTCTTAATTTTCTTCTTAAACTTCTTGCTATTCATGTTTTTGTTTACATTACTCATATTGTTATTATTAAACTAATTAATCTTCTTCATATTCAAATTCTTCATCTTCTTCCTCTTCATCTTCTTCATCATATTCTTATTTGTGACAGAGATTCCTGTACTTGTAATCTGTAAAAGTATGAATTGTTCATCCTTCCGTTCTTGCTGTCACAAAAGATTTAAATTTTCAACAGTATTTGACTTTGTCCGTGTTCAGTTTAGCCTGCAGCAGCAGCAGGCATTTTCCAGGGGCACCACGAGGAGGAACGGACTCACCCCCATACACTGCTTAGTCTTCTTCTGCTTAGAATTTAGAGCATATATTTTGCTCTTCATTTTGGTCTTATACTTCATGTTCTTCTGGTTTTTGATCTTCTGCTTATTGTTCTTCTGTCTCTTGTTCTGTATCTTGTAGTTTGTCTTAACCTTCTTTGTCCTGTTGGTGATCTTCTTCTTGGTAATCTTTTATTTTTTCTTTGTGATGGTGTTCAGGCTGGTTGGCTTCATGCTCGTCGTCCTTGTTGTCGTCATCTTCTTCTGGGTGGTCTTTAATGTCGTCTAATTTCCGAGAAACAGCTGACGTTACTGGAACCCTGACGGGTATCAGATGGAGCAAGAGACAATGGAAGTTACAAGGACCAGCTGACTGTGCTGGACCCCGGACGGGTAGCAGAAGGAAAAGAGGCAATGTCACAACCGAGTACCAGCTGACGTTACTGTGACACGGTTACTAAGCAGGAGGTACCTGTGCTCCAAAGCACTACCAAGGACCAGCAGACGTTGCTGGAACTCGGATACGGAGATGGAGGCACCTAGGCCAAAGGCACTGGGGAGAACCACTTGACGGTACTGGACCCCGGACGGGTAGCAGAAGGAAAAGAGGCAATGTCACAACCGAGTACCAGCTGACGTTACTGTGACACGGTTACTAAGCAGGAGGTACCTGTGCTCCAAAGCACTACCAAGGACCAGCAGACGTTTCTGGAACTCGGATACGGAGATGGAGGCACCTAGGCCAAAGGCACTGGGGAGAACCACTTGACGGTACTGGACCCCGGACGGGTAGAAGAACGCACCCATGAAAATGTAAGTTGACAGGACGCAAGCCGTCCGCAGTTACAGAATCACACAGTCCTACAGTGGGTGCTTATCCTATTGTCACAATGGAAACCGCCTTTATTTACATATCCCACAGCACACATAGGAATCACCTAAACTGCAGGCACCATAGAGTCGGCTAACCCGAATGCAACACGACAGCACAACTTATTGGAGGATAATTGACGTTCACACTGCCAGGAAACAGCTGTCGTGCTGTAACCAGGCTGGCCAGGAGTCAGTACCCCTGCCAATTACTTACGAGCAACAAATGGCGGTGTTGTAGCCCAGGGAGTAGAGTTCAGGTGGTAGAAAGATGAACATAACCGGAGACATGGAAAACGTTGCCAAACAGTTATTTAATCTGAAAACGGACAGGCAAATTCAGGTGAGATCCATGCCTTGTTCATTTTCAGAAAAGTAAGCCGGTCTACATTCTCTGAGGATAGTCGCATGCGACGGTCTGTTACTACACCACCTGCAGCACTAAAGACACGCTCAGATAATACACTGGCAGCAGGGCAAGCCAGCACCTCCAATGCATACTGGCTAAGCTCTGGCCATGTATCCAACTTAGAGACCCAAAATTTGAAAGGGGAAGAGGCATCTGGGAGTACACTTAGAGGGAAAGCCAAGTAGTCTGTCACCATCTTACGGAAACGTTTCTTCCTGGTGACTGGAGCCGTCTCGGATGGTGTAGACCTTGCTGGCGCTGTCACAAAACTTTGCCACATTTGTAACATACAGTTCTTGCCCTGTGCAGAGGCGCTGCTTCTGCTCCCTCTTGTTGTAGAGGTGTCTACACTGCCTCGACGCACAGAGCTGCTTTGTAAAGCAGTAGCAGCAGCAGCATCTCTCTCGGCTGGAATGTACAACAGTATGGATTGCACCAGTGTGTCTTGGTACTCCTGCATTTTACGGTCCCGGTTCACCGGTGTGATGAGGGTTTGTAAGTTGTCCCGGTAGCGAGGGTCTAGGAGGGTGTACACCCAATAATCTGACGTGCTGAGAATGTGGGCGATGCGGCGGTCGTTTCTTAGGCACTGAAGCATGAAATAAACCATGTGCTGCAGACTCCCAACTGGCCAACAAAGGCTGTCCTCTGGAAGAGGCGTCATCTCTGTCTCCTCTGCATCACCCCACCCTCGCTCTACATACTGACTACAGCGTTGTGTACCTTCCTCTGTAGGGATTTCTTCCTCCTCCATTGACTCCTCCTCCTCCTCCTCATCCTCCTCACAAAGTGAGCCCTGCCCAGCCCTTTGTGAGGAACCACGTTGCGCTGACTGTCCTGAAGGTAATTGAATTTGTGACTCCTCATCCTCCACCTGTTTCAAAACCTCTTCCTTTAGTGCTTTCAGTGATTTCTGAAGCAGGCAGATAAGGGGGACAGTCATGCTGACTAGTGCATCATCTGTACTCGCCATCCGCGTTGAGACATCAAACGCACGCAAAACGTCGCAGATGTCCTTCATAGAGGCCCACTCAGTAGTGGTGAAGTGTGAACGGCGCAAATTGCGAGTTGATTGCGCCTGTTGCAGCTGATACTCCATTACTGCTGGCTGCTGCTCACACAACCACTCCAACATATGTAACGTGGAATTCCACCTGGTGGGTACGACACATATGATGCGATGTTCAGGAAGGCAAAATCTGACTTGCAGAGCTGCAATGCGCGATCTGGCCATGCTGGAACGTCGCAAGTGAGCGCACTCTAGGCGGACCTTGTGCAGCAGTGCATCAAGATCCGGATAGTCCCTCAAAAAACTCTGCACGACCAAGTTGAGCACATGTGCCAGACATGGTATGTGAGTGAGGTTGCCAAGGCCCAGAGCTGCCACCAGATTTCGGCCATTGTCAAACACTACCAAACCTGGCTGCAGATTAGCTGACAAAAACCACACGTCGCTCTCCTGCTTGATGGCATCCCAGAGCTCCTGCGCTGTGTGGCTTCGATTCCCCATGGGAATTAATTTCAGGACGGCCTGTTGACGTTTGGCCACGACTGTGCTCATATCGGTCGCAACAGGTAAGCGTTCACGGGTCCATGTGGAGGTATACCGTGACGGCTCGTGCAGCGATGATTCTGAGGAACTGGAGTAGGAGGAGGAATCAATGTGCACAGACTGGATTCCTGCAATCCTTGGAGTTGGCAGAACACGTACAGCGCCACTGGCAAGATCTGTACCCGGCTCCACAACATTGACCCAATGGGCAGTGAGGGAAAGGTATCGTCCCTGGCCATGGGTACTGGTCCACGCATCCGCGGTCAGGTGGACCCTGCTACTGACGGCGTTTAGTAGCGCATGTTTAATGTTTCCCTCGACATGTTTTTGCAGAGCAGGGACAGCTTGCCTGCTGAAATAAAATCGGCTTGGCACATTATATTGTGGGACTGCCAATGCCATAAAGTTCCTGAAACTGTCAGTCTCCACCAGCCTGAATGACAGCATTTCAAGGGACAGGAGTTTTGCAAGGCCAGCATTCAGAGCCTGTGCTCGTGGATGGTTTGCCGAGTATGGCCGTCTTTTATCCCATGCCTGTGTTACCGATGGCTGTTTTTTGTACTGGGAGTGTGACGATGACTGTGAACTTGCTGCAGTGGGTGGAATAACAGTTTGTCTATGGACAACAGTGACCGAGGTTCTTCCATGGAGATCCTGTGAGGAAGCCAAAACAGGTGTGTGAGAGCTGGAGGTAGAGGCTCGAACATGACGTAAAGATGTAGGTGCTGCTGTAGGTTGGCCTACATCTCCAGTGTGTCTTTGGAACTCAGCTACGTGCTTTGTCCGTACATGTGTCCACATATTTGTGGTATTCAGGTTCCTGATATTTTTACCTCTTTTAACTTTTTGCTTACACAGCTTGCATTGAACATAGCAAATATTATCTACAAGTCTGTCAAAAAAGGACCACGCAGTGCAAGTCATGGGAGCGCCAATTTTGACATTTCTAAGAGAACTGCTCCCAACAGGTGCCAAACTGGAGGCTACAGGCAAGCGAGTCTGCAGCCTACCTCTCCCTCCTCTTTGTACCGTTGGGACAATCTCTTCCTCAGAGCTGCTCCCACCACCTTGCTGTTGCTCACGCCATGTTGGGTCTCGGACTTCATCATCTCCACTACCCTCTTCCAACACCTGCTGCTGTTGGATGGTCTGGGCAGCACCATGCTCCACAAAACCTGGCACCTGAGTCTCATCATCATCATAAGATGCGTTCTGCGGTGTGCTGTCCATCGGCACTGGCTCACCCGCCTCTTCAGATTGAGAGAGACACAGCTGTTGCGCATCACTGCATACTCCCTCTTCTTCAAATTGCAGAATGCTGCTTGCCTGTGCCCGTGTTTGCGAGCCAACAGATTCTGAGAACAGAAGCAGAGACTCAGCTGGCTCCTGTACAGAACTCTCTGACTGCCTTGGCAATTTGACAGGCGGTGAACAGACAGATGGTTGCTCAACAGTGTTGTGTTCCTGAGAGGAGGTGGAAGGAATTGAAGTCGATGCATTGGCTGCCATCCAACCAACAACGGCTTCAATTTGTTCTTCCCGCAGCAGGGGGGCACGCCGAGCTCCTACCAAAGTGCGCATAAAGGAACGCTCACGGGGATAAATGGTGGATGCTGTGTCACTGAGGGCGGCAGCAGACACAGAATCCCCACGTCCTCTCCCTGCTGAAACTCCACGGCCACGACCACGTGCCTTACTCACTGACTTCTTCATCTTGGTAGATTGATAAAGAAAGTCAGAAAAGTTATAACTTAAGGCCTAAGTGTGGTTATTACGCAGAGACTGAAGTGAACACTGAAACACAACTGTTCACAAATCACAATCTGTGAAAGGCTACTCCTTTGTCTACTTCTATAGTGTTTGCAACCAATGTATTGGATACGGATGGAAGCGCGTCACACTAATAGTTAAATTGCATGGAGCAGCAAGAATTACACTGAAGGAAAAAAAAAGAGTCTGTGAGTGACAGGTGCAGATGCCTACAGACAGCGTTGCATGCAGATAAACTCAACAGAAATGAGATACAGAGCAGTGCAAAATAATAAATCAAACAAAAAAAAAATATAATGTATAATAAAATAATTAAATTTAGCACAAAAATCTGGACCCCACTTCAAAGTGCGGTTGACAGAGCCAACCCAAAGTAGAAATAGACACCCAAGTGCAAAGGAAAAGGGGGGAAAAACAACACCACAAGGCAGGTAAAGTACACAATGTGAAAGTTTAATTGAATATAATAACAATTATAAAAACATGATACAATCATAAAAATAACAGCAATAAAAAGGAGGCAAGAACAGGGGACGAAGGAAAGTTTTTCCGAAACGCGCGTCGGGGCGTGTTCTAGGAGGCACCGACACCACCGCTCTATTTGCTCCCCGGTTCTCTTCAGGTATTAGCATTTCACCGTTATCCATATGGCCTTACTGGGTTGTTAATTTTCTTATCCCCATTATACCATATTGTGGTTTGCGCAGATTCAGCGCTTATTAAGTTCATATAGTTATTGTCCAGCTTACCGCAGGAGGGATTGTTTTTTACACGTTTCTGCACAATTTTGTGGGTGCATATATACATTTTATTGTTTTTTTGTTTGTTCACCCGTTTCACTTTTGCACACATTATTTATTTTTATTGGGTGTGTGCACATACACATACAGTGACTCAGGTTTTTTATTCATTGAGCACAACAGTGCATATTTATTACAAACACTGTTTTTTTTGTTTGCATTCACTTTCATATTGCTTATAATAGGCCATTGGCTAATTGTTATTGCACAATCTATATATAATTCTCATACTTACCTGATCATATACATTGGAAAACTGGGTATTGGCTATTATTAGGTGGTGTTTCTTGCCTCCTTTTTATTGCTGTTATTTTTATGATTGTATCATGTTTTTATAATTGTTATTATATTCAATTAAACTTTCACATTGTGTACTTTACCTGCCTTGTGGTGTTGTTTTTCCCCCCTTTTCCTTTGCACTTGGGTGTCTATTTCAGCGTTGCATGCAGAGCAAACTGCAGCGTCACCTGCACTCACACACACCTTGCAGAGCTGTTAAAACAACACTGCAGGCAAAAGGAAGCTTTACACAGCGGTTGGTGCTAGCCTGCCTACAGCACAGTACACTAAATCGCAATCTCTAACTGTCCCTCAGAGTCAGCACAGCAGCGTTCTGTCCCTTACTGAATTCACAGCACAGTGACGCTAAAATGGCGGCGGCGCCTTTTATAGTGCATTCTGACATCATTTCAGCATCCAATCACAGCCATGCCATTAGTTAACATGACCGCAGCAGTACAGGATGTGCCCACACTTCTTAGGATTCCTTATTGGCTGACTAAAATCACATTGCCTCGCAAATAATTATGGGAACTTCCGATTCCGGTATACGATATATGGAAAATATCGAAACGAATTATCGAAAGGCCGATAGAGCTAATATCGGCCGATACCCGATATTTGCATTATCGTATCGCTCAACACTACTAGGGGGTAAGGTTTCTCCTTGTGGAGAGTGACATACCAGCTCTGGCGTGTCATGTCTTTAAAGTTACTTTTTTTTAAAGGTTCAGGAGATACAACTGCTTCCTGTAATTTCTGTATACATGAGCCTCATAAACTCGGAGGTAGAAATAATTTGGTTTTGAAAAAACAATTTCAAGGAAAATATGAATTCCTCCTCTATTAATCAAAGATGAGAATGGCTATAAGAACACCTCTTGCTTTTTAGAACATGGTGTGTCTAGCATAATCCAAAAATCCTCTTAATTCACTGGCGACTACTGTGTAAAACTTAAAGGGAACCTGATATCTGATTCATGTTGCCGAAACCACAGACAGCATCAATTATTCTCTGGAATGCTCCGGTGTTTCAGAGAAAAGATACTTTGATAATCCGGCTTCTTACGGCGCCACTCCAGAAGATTGATAGGTCTCTCCTTCATCTTCCACATAAGGGGAGACCTGTCAATCACCCGTAGCAGGCCTGGGAAGAGTTGTCGAAGGGTTTAGCTGGACTAGTGTGGTCTCCAGCCTGGTGGATTTTACGCCTGAGCGTTTCAGAGAGTATCATACTTGGCTGCAGTCGTTCCCTTTAATTTTCCCTGCGGTGGTACTTGCACGGGAATAAATCACTTTGTGCCAGGTTTCTATCGTAGATCAGATGATTTTCATGGAAAGCTTTCTATCAAGATTGTAAACAGAAGAACCTAGAAGAATATTCGTAGAACCTCAGCATAAGAGCCTTGAAACACATTTTAGTAGAAAAGATTACGGCTTAAATGATATCAAGGGAATTTCACATGATTTCCCATCTCACATTTTACCATACTGAATTCCCCTTAATTTCATCCAATCATCATAACTGGCTCTGTGTAATTGCCAACATTACCTTCTAAATGGTCCATAATTTAACAAACACTTCAAGCCTAATGACTCTATTCCCCAAACAGTTTTACTTGAGAATAAGAGATTTTGTGACATTTCGGAATATTTGCACATGAGATGGAGGGCGGTGGTGGTTCTTGAAGACCCATAGAGTAAATCCTGGGAAAAATATGGAAAAAATGCTCCCAAATGACAGCTGAAGAACAGGCAGCCATGTAAATGAAAGCAATGTGCGCCTCGTTAGTTTATTTGCTCTATCACTATAATGACAATTTAGTTACATAAGGCCTTTCAAAGTGGACCCGTTCTTGTTTCCATTTCCATCGTACCATTAAACAAGCCTTCATCTTCTAGAAAGCTCGATGCTTTAAAAAATAAATCACCTCTACCTCAGCGACTGCCAAGTTAACTAGCTCCAGTTTCTGGCAATTATGTAATTTCCAGATTTGTTGCAATGACAATTGCTGATAAGTCAATCGTCGGGGAGAGAAATGTTCCAGATCCCAAACTTTATTAGTTTGTCCTTCACTGATGTATGTAAAATAATTTTTTTTCCCCTCTTTCATTATTTCTTTTTTATCCCCTTTACTTTAAAGAAAATGCTTTTATCATAACGGTTTAGCTCTGGATAATGTCAATGTTAACTGTTTAGCAGAAAAAAAAAAATACCGATCAGCCATTGCATTAAAACAGGTGACGTGAATAACATTGAATATCTCATTACAATGGCAAATAATTAGTTCTTGAAGATAATGTGTGGCGACCAGACGGGCTGCGGTGACATCACTCTCCGAGGCAAGACAGAGTGCCTGAGTATTAAGGTTCTCGCCATGTGTGCCACTGCTTGACCCACCGCCTCTCTGCCTCAATATTGTCTGCTATTCTACCCCTTCATAGTGTGCTTCCTAACCTGCTCTTCTCTTACGTAGTGGTGAGTGAAATATAAAGAAGATTTGGTGTCTTTATCAGGAACCAAATTATGATGGGTGGACAGTTATTCATAGCATCTCTAAAACGGCAAGACTTGTGGAGTTTTCCCAGTATGCAAAGGTCAGCATGTAACATGGTGTTGGGTGGTAGCATTGGGTCAAGTTACTCATCTTTTGCGCTCCAGCACATTACATGAAGGTAGAGGTCCTGGGTGGGTGTGTAACCAATGACGCATGTAACCGATGAAGCTGGTTTGCCAGGACCAGGGGTTGGACAGTTTAATGATGGAGGCCACCATTTCAAAATAAACTTTACAATAACTGGGAAGGGATTATATACAGTTATATGAAAAAGTTTTGGCACCCCTATTAATCTTAAGCTTAATGTTTTATAAAAATTGGTGTTTTTGCAACAGCTATTTCAGTTTGATATATTAATAACTATTGGACACAGTAATGTTTTCCTGCACAGAAAATGTGCAATCTGCATCCAAACAAAATTTGACAGGTGCATAAGTATGGGCACCTCACCAGAAAAGTGACATTAATATTTAGTAGATCCTCCTTTTGCAAAAATAACAGCCTCTAGTCCTTCCTGTAGCTTTTAATGAGTTCCTGGATCCTGGATGAAGGTATTTTTGACCATTCCTCTTTACAAAACAATTCCAGTTCAGTTAAGTTTGATGGTCGCCGAGCATGGACAGCCCTCTTCAAATGATCCCACAGATGTTCAATGATATTCAGGTCTGGGACTGGGATGGCCATTCCAGAACATTGTAATTGTTCCTCTGCATGAATGCCTGAGTAGATTTGGAGCGGAGTTTTGGATCATTGTCTTGCTGAAAGATCCATCCCCTGCGTAACTTCAACTTTGTCACTGATTCTTGAACATTATTGTCAAGAATCTGCTGATACTGAGTGGAATCCATGCGTCCCTCAACTTTAACAAGATTCCCGGTGCCGGCATTGGCCACACAGCCCCAAAGCATGATGGAACCTCCACCAAATTTTACTGTGGGTAGCAAGTGTTTTTCTTGGAATGCTGTGTTTTTTTGACGCCATGCATAACGCCTTTTTGTATGACCAAACAACTCAATCTTGGTTTCATCAGTCCACAGGACATTCTTCCAAAAAGAAATTGGCTTCTCCAAATGTGCTTTTGCATACCTCAGCTGACTCTGTTTGTGGCGTGCTTGCAGAAACGGCTTCTTTCGCATCACTCTCCCATACAGCTGCTCCTTGTGTAAAGTGCGTTGTATAGTTGACCGATGCACAGTGACACCATCTGCAGCAAGTTGATGCTGCAGCTCTCTGGAGGTGGTCTGAGGATTGTCCTTGACTGATCTCACCATTCTTTTTCTCTGCCTTTCTGATGTTTTTCTTGGCCTGCCACTTCTGGCCTTAACAAGAACTGTCCCTGTGTTCTTCCATTTCCTTACTATGTTCCTCACAGTGGAAACTGACAGGTTAAATCTCTGAGACAGCTTTTTGTATCCTTCCCCTGAACAACTATGTTGAATAATCTTTGTTTTCAGATCATTTGACAGTAGTTTTGAGGAGCCCATGATGCCACTCTTCAGAGGAGATTCAAACAGGAGAACAACTTGCAAGTGGCCACTTTAAGTAGCTTTTCTCATGATTGCATACACCTGGCTATGAAGTTCAAAGCTCAATGAGGTGACAAAACCAAAAAAAGTGCTTTAGTAAGTCATTAAAAAGTAGGTAGGAGTATTTAAAACAAGAAAATGATAAGAGTGGCCATACTTATGCACCTGTCAAATTTTGTTTGAATGCAGATTGCACATGTTCTGCTTAGTACAATAAACCTCATTTCAAGACAGAAACATTACTGTGTCCAATAGTTATTAGATATATCAAACTGAAATAGCTGTTGCAAAAACACAAATTTTTATCAAACATTAAGCTTAAGATTAATAGGGGTGCCCAAACTTTTTCATATAACTGTATATATGAGATAGCGGGCACATATTTTGATGGATGTTTCTTTTACAATACGAAGAATTTTACACATACTGATTGCTTCCTCTTTTCTCACTTTCCTTCATCTTCACTAGTGTTGAGCGATACTGCTCGATATCTAAAAATATCGGAATCGGAATGGTATCGCCGATATCACTAAATATCGGCGATATCCGATTCCGATACCGGAAGTCCCATGTAAGTCTATGGGAACAAAATATTGCAACTAAAAAAAAACCTTTATTTCCTTGTAAACACTAAATATACACACATAGAATACATATATATATATATATATATATATAACATGTCATTGTGACATATATATATATACATATATGTATAGTTTATACACTTCTACATAGTAAAATATCCTCTGATTCAATTGCCGGGTAAAGCCGGCTTCTGTGAAAAGACAGAAGCACCCGACATGAAATGACACTTGGTGTACATAGGGTTAACCATGTCTTTTCATGTCGTTTGCAATCTGATTTGCACAAACAATTACATCAGTCTATGTGTGCAAAATTTCACACCTGTAGGGGTTAATTAAAGGTGTAAATTCATTGTAAAAAAAACGGACTTTTTTGCTACGAATTTACACCTTTAATTAACCCCTACAGGTGTGAAATTTTGCACACATAGACTGATGTAATTGTTTGTGCAAATCAGATAGCAAAGGACATGAAAAGACATGGTTAACCCTATGTACACCAAGTGTCATTTCATGTCGGGTTCTGCATTTTCACAAAAGCCGTCAATTGAATTAGCGGCTATTATACTATGTAGAAGTGTATGAACTATAAATATAAATATATATATATATGTGTCACAAATTCAATGACATGTATATATATATATATATGAGGTGTAAAATTGTTTAAAAAAAATGCGTGGGCTCCCGCCCTATTTTCGCAACCAGACAGACAAAGCCAGCGAATGGGGGCAGATAATAATAGCCCAGAGAGGGACCATTATTTTTGGCCCCCCCTGGCTACTAACATCTGCCCCCAGACACCCCAGAAAAGACAAATCTATAATTAGATTCGCCCTTTCTGGCACTTTGCCCGTCTATTCCCATTGCCCTGTAGCGGTGGCGAATGGGTTAATATGGGGTTAAAGCCACATTGCAATTGAAAGGTGACCTTAAGCCAGGTTAATAATTGAGAGCTGTCAATTAGACAACTATCAATTATTAATCCTATTGCATGAAATAAAAATAAAACACACACACTTTAATTAAAAATCATTTTAATGAAATAAAGACACATGTTTTTGACCATCTTTTATTTGACTGCAAAAACCATTTCCTGTAATAAAAATAAAATAAAAAAGCAAAATTATTCTTACCTATCCCATGCACAGTCAGGTCCCACGGTGTAATCCTTCAGAAAGGGTTAATGTTTACTGCAGGGACCGCAGCTAATGCTGCAGCCTCACAGTAAACCCCCAAATTAATGAGTTCCTCTCCTGGCTGACAGGAGAGGAAGTGGAAAGCTTAATTGATTGCTTTCCACTTTCACTTCAGGTCAGCCAGGGACACAATCAGTGACGTCAGAGGGAACTGATTAACAAAAATAGGGGTTCCCTTCGAATAAAAAATGGCGTCGGGTCCCCCCTATTTTTGTTAACCAGCCTGATGAAGCAGACCGCTGAGGCCTGGATTTTCAGGCTGTTAAGGAGCCAAGATCCATGGACCTTGCCAGCCTGATAATACCAGGCCACAGCAGTCTGCATAACTTGGCTGATTAACAAAAATAGGGGATCCCCTCGAAAAAAATTGGCGTGGGGTCCCCCCTATTTTTGTTAACCAGCCAGATGAAGCAGACCGCTGAGGCCTGGATTTTCAGGCTGTTAAGGAGCCAAGATCCATGGACCTTGCCAGCCTGATAATACCAGGCCACAGCAGTCTGCATATCTTGGCTGATTAACAAAAATAGGGGATCCCCTCGAAAAAAAATTGGCGTGGGGTCCCCCCTATTTTTGTTAACCAGCCAGATGAAGCAGACCGCTGAGGCCTGGTTTTTCAGGCTGGTAAGGATCCAATATCCATGAACCTTGCAAGCCTGATAATACCAGGCCACAGCAGTCTGCTTAGCTTGGCTGGTTAACAAAAATAGGGATCCCCTCGAAAAAAAAACGGCGTAGGGGTCCCCCTATTTTTGTTAACCAGCCAAGTAAAATGCAGACTGCTGCGGCCTGGTATTAAAAGACTGTCAAGGCCCATGGATTTTGGCCCTCAACAGCCTGATAATACCAGGCTACAGCAGCCCCACATTTGGCGCATCAAAAGATGTGCCAATTGTGGCACTTTACCCGGCTCTTCCCACTGCCCTGTAGCGGTGGCAAGTGGGGTAATAAGGGGTTAATGTCACCGTTGATTGCACGGTGACAATAAGCCCGGTTAATAATGGAGAGGTGTCAATAAGACACCGATCCATTATTAATCCCAAAGTTATTAAATGTATAAAAAAAAGACAAAGCAAGAAAAAAGTCTTTTAATGAAATAAAAGAGACAACACAGTTTTCATTAATTTTATTATACACTCATTCCTGCGACGCCATCGATCTCCTGTAAAAAAAGAAAAAAAACAAACCAACAGTATACCACCTGTCCGACGCAGTCCATAGTAACGACAGTCCCACGATGATCCAGCTCTGCTAATCGCAATGACAGGCAGAGGGATCAATCAAACGATTATCAGATGACGTCATCGGACTGACTGCTTTACTGCCGGGATTACCCAGCAGTCACTGCAGTTATCGCGAGAAACTGCATGTGACCGCCGGGGAAAGATGATGGCGGCCATGAAGCAGTCCAGCCCGTGACCGCCGGAGATCTTCTGCCAGGTAAGTGCCGCTGACTCCTGACAGACCCGACCGACGGACACTGACAGTGACAGTGACAAATCCGATTCCGGTATCCGATATGACGAAAATATCGGTACTCGGAATCGAAAGCCCGATACAGCTAATATCGGCCGATACCCGATATTTGCAGTATCGTATCGCTCAACACTAATCTTCACCTTTTCCCTTTTTTTATCACAGCCTATCTCAGTATTACAGTCTAGTTTGTAAGAGTCCTATGCTCAACTCTCGGTTTCATGTCTTTTCCCCTTGGGAAGCTACTTATCTCTTCTGTCTGTGATGCTCTGAAACTCCCGTCTGGGGCACTCTTCCACTTACGTACTCTTTCCCATTTTGGCCCGTTTTCTCTGAGTTAAACTCAAGGCGGTACTGCTAAGCAGGACCTGTCTTGATTCGATCACTCTATTCCGTCAGGCACTTCTCTTCTAGTTCTCGGATCAGGATCTCACTATGGTCTGTCTCTGTCTACTCTTTCGGTAGGGACACCTACATCATGTGGCACTGCTCACACTAGACCTTAGGTCTTTTCTTTATGTACGCTGAGGTCTTTCAGACGTTCTAACAGGAAACTGTCTCTTTCCCTCAAAATTAGCCCCACAGATGGGCTTGTCCCAACCATTAACTCTTACTTTCCTTACAGTCAAATACACATAAGTAATACCGTTAACGCATCACACAATACACATTACACAACATAACAATATACTTGTTCTTCAAGGGGGAACGTGTTGTAAGCATGTTGGAAATGACTTCTGAGTTGGGGCTCCCTCTGGTGGTTGCTGAGGGTATTGAACCAGTGTTGAATAATAGAAGTCCATCACCTGCGAGAGATGACTGGCAATCAGTAGAGACGGACTGGGCTGGAATAAGTGAGCTGCCTTCCCATGATCCTCGCCGGTGATCAATTGTTGTTTCCTGGTTCATTTGGAAGTCAGCTTGTGTCTTGCCTTCGTCTGCTACTTTCTGATAAGTTATTTGCTGCTTTTTTTATCGTGTTTGTTTTTTCCATTTTTTGCCTGCACTTTTGTGGGAGGTTAGCCGGGTTCCCCTCCAGGGGCCTGTGCTACTCTCTGTTTTTCAGTAGCCACTGTTTATTTGTTCCATTGCTCTGTCCCTGCTATTTGAGTGGCTGCGGGTTAGTCGCTTGGTCACACCAGAGATCTGATTTAGCAGGTGGCGAGATCATGTGGTCTCAGTATTTTTTTAAATCAGAAGTGTTGGAATTTTTCTAGGGTTTTGCTGGGTTGCAGATAGTATTCTGTCCTGTCCTGTCCTATCTAGGCAGTATTTGGCCCCAGCGTTTGCTCACTCTATTTTCTGCCTGCGTTTGTGTTTCTTCTTGTCTAACCACCATTATATGTTTGGGGGCTACCTATTCCTTTGGGGCTCTACTCCGGGGCAGTTAGCTTTCCTGTTTCTATCTACAGGTGTAGCTAATCTCTCCGGCTGTGCCGAGGCTTCTAGGTCACGTAGGTACGTCCCACGGCTGCATCTAGTTGTGCCTTTAGCTTAGGGATCTGCAACCCATTAGTTCCCAACCTCTCTGGGTGTTCAACTGCCTTGGCTGTTTTTTGCTCCTGTCCTCCTCAGCTACCAAATCATAACAGGAACATGGGTAGTATGTCTGTCTCCTTTCTAAGACTCATCTATATGTATGAAGATGAAGACTAGCCATCAAGTCTGATCCAATAGAAGAGTTACTGCAGAACAAATTGCAAAAACGTAATGTTTGGCATGCAAGACAGGTGGGAGAATACACAGTGCATGGTAGCTTGATGCTTATGCGGCTGTATGTCCGAAGACTAGTCAGAGTACTCATGTTGGTCCCCATCCTCCATTGAAAGCGACTACATCTGGACCAAGGAGCAATAAAATAAGATGTCCCAGTCTGAAAAATGTTTTCTATTACATGATGTGGACAGTTGGTTGCATGTTCATCACAACAACAAATGACACCAAGATGCAAAGGAAGAAAGCAAGTCTGTGAGGGGGTGATTGAAGATTCCCATGCCCCTCTGGAACTGTTTGTGTGTTATCATAAAATATGTTATGTATGATATGGCCACTAGATGATAGTGCTGTTTTATAATATAACAGATGTTGTCTGTATATTCTGTTAAATGTATACAGCGTTAACTAGTTAGGCCGGCCCTTAGATGGGTAGTAGTTTTACTGAATGATCACCGGGAGATTTTGGGTTCCATTGTAGTTAGATACTTCTTGAGTCTCAGAGAAGACAGGAGTACCAAGGGAATAGGAACAATGGGGACAATCAGAACAATCTTATGTGAAGAGGCCAATTTGGGGACTGGACAGTCTTATTTGCAAGCTGTTTCCATGATAGTCAGGTAGCGGGAACAGTAAGGGGGAAGCAGGAGCTCCCTTACATACAGGATCCAGAGAAAATGGAGCTTCCCTTAGGGCTGAAGCATTCTTCAATCTTCTTTGTATCAAGATCTGTATCGGTATCCATCACCATTGGAAAGGTGCCGTTGTATGTGAAGAAATAAAAAGAAATAGTGTCAAATGTTATTCCCTGTATTTGACTGTTGCTGTTAGTAAAAAGGACTTTACGTTTTTAAGCTGGTGTGGTTTCCTCATTCTGAAGACTAAGGAAAATGGTGCTGTGGATGGGGTACCTAAAGTGATTATAGAAATCTCATCCACCGAAACACCACATCACACGCACACACACACCGAGGGACCCAAAGATTCCCTTATTTCTGTAGCGGGCCGGGGTGAAAAAAAGACTTTCCCCTCGACCATGGCTACCACCATACCCCCGTTAAAAGTTGATGGATGCAGCGTGACGCTGTGGGCTGTCTCCTACTGGAAAACTTTACAGTAGGTCTCCACATACTTGTTACACACTTATCAAAGCTCCCTGGTTGGATTCCTGCTGGTAGCTGTGGTTCTGGCCAGGCATCCGCGTTAGATTGGTAGGCAAAATAACTCTCTGCTGGGTGCCACAGACTCTTCTTTTTCATCCAATTGCAGCTTAGGTGATCTAGCAGTGACTCTGCTGCTCCCCAATGGAGAAGCATCTGGTTGGTATGGCATCTGCTGCGTCTCTCTGACATTCATCAGGTAGCCAATTTAAAGCTGAACTCAGCCATGCCTACTTGTTCATTATCACATGGCTCCTGTTAGAGTCTCACTTTTAGGATTGGTTATCTCATACCTACAGTCCCACTCTGGTTTATTCTTTGACTACTTTATTACTTGTGAAGTAAAAGATGGAACGACAGTGAGCGCTAATGGGTCTCATCCAGTTTAAAAAGAATAAGTAAAAAATAGAATGTGCTCACCTGATGGGGTTGAAATCGGCTGCTGCTGATCCACCAGGAGTGATAAAATGCAAACTTGGAGGGAAAGTGGATTTATATCTGCTTTGCCAGAGGTACAATACGCGAAGGGAGACCAAGAGTGTTCGGAAGCTGTTTTATTTGTCAAAATTAAAACCACATCCAAATACGCTTGGTCTCCTATTGCATATTGGACCTCTGGCAACGTGGATTTACATCCAGTTTCCCTCCAAGTTTGTATCTTGACTACTACAGTGTTTTCTTATCCTTTCGTCTGAGTCCTCCTGACCTCATCCTGCTTATGACTCAGAGAACAGGTAGTTTTTATGCATAACATGTTTCATGATTCGGTAGAAAGGCAACAGGGTGGTTTATTTGCCCTCTGACATCATGGGACAGTCAGAAGGCACCAAACACATTAGATGGCTGGCTGGCCGGTTCTACTCAAATCAGCTGGTTCAGATAACTTTTCTCAAATGTGTGTGGGCACAATTCCATATGTTATGGGAATACATACTATAATGATATTGATGTCTTTTGTACAAGAGTCTTTCCTAGGGTGCGAAAATGTGGACACAGCAATCAGAAGAAGAACTTGATTTGGATTGAATTTCAGTCTTTGCATGAGAAGCCTCCACAACCTATGTAACCTTTTGAACTTCTGTCATGAGTCCCTACAATTCTTCTTGACAGTACGTAGGTGTCATTTTTTTTCCAAAGGGGAGGAAATTCTCAGGCAGGGATCTTGACCCTACCCATACGTTTCCATCTTCTCTTTATCCACAGTGTTCCTTTGCTTGCTCTACTTCCCTGTTCTTATTCTACTTCCACCATCCAGCTGCCAGCTCATAAACATGTTGCAAACATTTCCTCAGACACTTTTGGGCAAAAAAGAGGTCAAAGACAGAAGACACCAGGACAAGAAATAAAATGAACAACTGGTGGAGTGGAATTGAGGTTGACTCACACTTGGGGGTTCTTCCCTTAGAATGCCTGGAATCTTTACATTTATGTAGCTATTAAATTTGTTTTTAATGTAAATTAATATTACAGTGGGGGCAAAAGGCAAATGGATTTAGATAGGATCCGGGGTTTGTGTCCTTGATGTCTTCATAATGATCTTAGACAGTTCGGCTGCTTCACATCAATAGACGCAGAACAAAAGCAGGTTACAATAGCAAAACATGCTCCGAGCTGGACTCAAAGTGGACTTGAAGACCGTGTTTTCATCGTATGGGAAATCACTTCCTCGGGGAGGCAGTTCTGAGGGACGCACACATTGTTATAATTATGGGCATCCCTAGAGGAGCCGTCCAATTCACACACACATAGAAAATAGAGAATTCCTGGTCACATCAAAATGGATATCACATTTCAAACACAATGCAGAACCCATCACACGCGGATAAATAACCGGAGAGCTGGAAAGAAAAGAAAGGCTTGTCAGGAACAAGAGGAAACAACATGGACTAATCACATGCACGCCGCACTATGTGCACCTGTTTAGTTATAAATCATGATATATTTAATATGACTTTTTCTACTCCCCCACCTGAAGCTTAAATTTCCTGCTTCCATATTTATTGTTGTGTTGCACATAAGAAAAACTACTCGATTGATAACATGTCCTGAAAACAAAACGAAAACTCATTTTTTTATTCAAATTATTTCCATTGAAGGAAATTTTACCTTGTATTTCAGGCTTAAAAGTGTTCAACCCACATTATCATGGCAAGAATAATGCCGCCAACAGACTATGGGCACGTAATGTTTGGACTGTTCTCTAAACATATCCATGGGGTTCTATTTACCCACAAAAAAGTAAAGAGGTTCGTAGGAAGCGTGCATTGGGAACTTACTTGTACCATTCAGTTAATGCTGTGTTGCACAGGTTTAATTGTGCTTCAGGGTTTCCCTCTTCTGCACCTTTACTTACCGTAATTGAAAGTGGACAGGTCACCAAAAAAATGATGTAGAGAGGAAAAGGTCCCCCAGAAAGACTGAAGAAGAACACAAAACTACACAGGTTAAGTAGTTCAATAGCTAATGTGATTGATTTTAGTTCTGTAAAATTTATAACTCAATATCATTATCAGCAGTTCACACTGTATACAATCTGTGCAGACCTTTCACTATGCATAACACATCATCCATCCATCCATCCTTCCATCCATCCATCCATCCATCCAACCATTCATCCATCCATCCATCCATCTTTTAGATGCTATTTAGGCACATGGAACCTACACACAAACACTATATGAACCAATGTATGGGACACCTACGTATTACACATACAGGAGTTTTCATGACATCCCATTCTAAATCCGTAGCTGTTATATAGCTCACATGTTCTGGCTTCAGCATTTGCCTCCACATCAGAGGTACACTGCCTGATTATTCAGGTAATGCAGCGCCCTTGCTGATTATCTTCCTAGATTTGCCACAAGATAAACCCAGCTCTGAATCATTAGGCTCCGTCTCACTTCTCCAAAATCACATCTCTATCATTCCGCTCTGCTGTAACAATGCACCTGATTACATTCCCGGCTCTTCTGCTATCAAGGTGCTATCTAGCATGTCCATCTCCTGTGTCACATATGCCATCCAGCATATTCAGCTCCAATGTTCCACATGCCATCCAGCATATCCAGCTGTTGCTCTACATGCCGTTGACTTAACCAGCTTCACTGTATTTTGCTGCACCGACACCTCAGGCCATTCTTTTCATCCAGACCAATGGTTCAATGAATCCAGCTCACCTGAACCACAACAAAAACTTATGCCATGAATTCCAAAAGAGTAGGGGCATCAGAAACGTTGCTGTTAGAGTATTTTCCGGGACTGGTAATGCGACTAGCTGTGAGTCAAGGAGAGCTAGTCCAGTCTGTGAGGAACCTCTCTGCCCATAAAGATGCACATTGCTTGATCTCCTGGTTTGCAATGTTCACCTTAACCCCTTTCACAAGCAAGGCTCTCCTCTATAGGATTATCTTTATATTTGCCTATGTTCTTCCAGTTCGTTTCCATGTATTTATTTATTTAGAATGTAAATCCTTATAAAAATTTTATGATCAGTCAAGAGTGGCCTACATTTTTTCTTTGCTGTCTAGCAAAGCCTTGGCTAAGACCACACCATCATGGGAACAAGACCATCCAATGATTTACTAGTACTTTCTTTCCTTTCATAGAGTGTCTCTATTTTCCAGCTAAGACAAGGCACAAATTCTGTAGGACATTATGCCTTTCAGTTCCACACCCTTGCATCATATTTAGCCTGCAACAAAGAAGCTCTATAGGCAACTTTCATTGCTGGTTTGTCTTGTCGGATAACAGATGAACTTATTGGCAGGGACCTGATAAGCCATAAAATATTGTCTTCTTCTGAGATATTTAATAAATTAGACAATTAGACCTGGTGGAGCCTACAATCTTTTGTGGATTAAAGAAGGTGACAAATGCAAAATGGCAATCAATTCTAAGGATGGTCACTACGAATGTGTTGTTGTGCCCTGTGCCCTGTGTAATTCTTCAGCCATGTTCTAGCATTTTGTTAATTAAATTTTCTGTAGTGCCTAAACATTTGGTCTTACACCATCAGCATGTCTGTTTTGTATTAAGTAGATTGCGACAAAATCATCTATTCTCCAAACTGGAAAACTGCCTCTTTAAACGTTATGAATTGTCATTCCTGGAATATATAATCTCTTCAGAAGGTCTGCACGTGGATCCGGAGTAAGTTTCAGCTATTCTTGATTGGCCACATTATGTAGGCCTCAAAGTCTTCCAAAGATTCCTTGGCTTCACCAACTACTACAGGCAGTTCATCACAAACTGTTCTTAAATCATTGCTCCTCTTATGACTTTCACTTGAAAGGGTGCAAATTTTCAGAACAGGATGGACATAAATCATGTTTTTCTCTGGTCCAGTTTTACACAATCCAAATGTCAAAAGGACATTTTTTCTTGTAGTGGATATCTCTTAAATTGGTGTAGGAGTAGTTCTATCTTGAATCTGGAACCCATCCCTATCTTTTCATTTTCCCAGTAATTCTTTTCTAAAGGATGAAATTGCTCCATTGGTGACAGAACTTACAGCTATAAAATAAGCTTCGGAGGAGTGGTGACATTTTCTTGAATGAGTTAAGTTTCTGTGGATCACACAGGCCATAAAATCTGGATAATTTTCAATCTGCATGTGGACTAAATCCTTGTTGAGCTTGTTAGTTGCTTTTCTTCTTCCATTTGAGCAACAGTGTAGACATTTTCTCCAAATCCTTTTCTCCTTGTGATGCCTCTGAAGAAACACTCTCTCATATAATTAATCCAGAATGTTTTCTTTCTCCTATCTTTTCTTTATCTAATACCCCATCAAAAGGACAATACATTGAATTTAAGGGCCCCGTCACACATAGCGACACACCAGCGATCCCGACAACGATATGCACTTGACAGGATCGCTGGTGTGTCGCTACATGATCGCTGGTGAGCTGCCAAACAGGCAGCTCAGGCAGCAATCAGGACAGCGACACTGCAGGTAATGTCGCTTAGTTACCCGCAGTGTACGTTGGATACCAGCGCCCTGATGCAGGGAGCTGGTAACCAAGGTACACATCGGGGTTCCAAGCGCTGCGCGACACCTAGAAACCCGATGTGTCTCTTGGTTACCAGCTGATCGCTGGTCCCCTGCCTGCCACACGCAGCGATGCGTGCTGGCCAGCAGGAGACCAATGATCAAAAAAATGTCCAGGACATTCAGCGACGATCAGCGATACCCATCAGGGGGGCTGATCGTCGCTGAATGTCACACACAGCTATATCGCTGGGGAGATCGCTGTTGCGTCACAAAACTAGTGACTCAGCAGCGATCTCGCTAGCGAGATCGCTGTGTGTGATGGGGGGGCTTAAAGCACTTTACCAGAAGGTCTTATCTTTGGCCCATTCTTCACTACTCTCAGGTCAACCAGGGTGTTTAATGGATTATCATAGAATCATAGAATGGTAGAGTTGGAAGGGACCTCCTGGTCATCTGGTCCAACCCCCTGCTCAAAGCAGGATTCTCTAAATCATCCCAGACAGATGTCTATCCAGCCTCTGTTTGAAGACTTCCATTGAAGGAGAACTCACCACCTCTTGTGGCAGCCTGTTCCACTCATTGATCACCCTAACTGTCAAAAAGTTTTTTCTAATATCTAATCTGTGTCTCCTCCCATTCAGTTTCATCCCATTGCTTCTAGTCTTTCCTTGCGCAAATGAGAATAAAGATGATCCTTCTACAATGTGACAGCCCTTGAGATATTTGTAGACAGCTATTAAGTCTCCTCTCAGTCTTCTTTTTTGCAAGCTAAACATTCCCAAATCCTGCAACCGTTCCTCATAGGACATGGTTTGCAGACCGGTCACCATTCTGGTGGCTCTTCTCTGAACTTGCTCCAGTTTGTTGATGTCTTTTTTAAAATGTGGTTCCCAAAACTGGACACAGTATTCCAGATGAGGTCTGACCAAAGAGGAGTAGAGGGCAATAATGACCTCACGTGATCTAGACTGTATGCTTCTGTTGATACATCCTAGAATTGCATTTGCCTTTTTTGCTGCTGCATCACACTGTTGACTCATGTTAAGTCTGTGATCAATTAGTATACCCAAGTCTTTTTCACATGTGCTGTTACTTAGCCCTATTCCTCCCATTTTGTATATGCTTTTTCATTTTTATTGCCCAGATGTAGTACTTTGCATTTTTCCCTGTTAAAATCCATTCTGTTAGTTGCTGCCCACTGCTCCAGTTTATGTATATCTTTTTGAATCCTCTCTCTCTCTTCTCTAGTATTAGCTACCCCTCCTAGCTTTGTGTCATCAGCAAATTTGATCAGTTTACCCTCAATTCCTTCATCTAAATCATTGATAAAGATGTTGAACAATACAGGGCCCAAAACAGAGCCTTGTGGTACCCCACTTGAGACATTCTTCCAACTGGATGTGCAGCCATTTACAACCACTCTTTGGGTCCGATCACTAAGCCAGTTATGAATCCACCTAACAGTTGCCTTGTCCATTCCATACTTAGTCATTTTTTCAATAAGGATTGTGTGAGATACTTTGTCAAATGCTTTGCTGAAGTCAAGATATACTATATCTACAGCATTTCCCTGATCCACCCAGTCAGTGATTCTGTCATAGAAGGAAATTAAGTTAGTCTGACATGACTTATTAGTTACAAACCCATGCTGACTCTGTTTAATCACTTCATTCTTATCCAGGTACTTGCATACATGTTCTTTAATAATTTGTTCAAAGATCTTTCCTGGTATAGAAGTCAGACTCACCGGCCTGTAGTTCCCTGGGTCCACCTTCTTCCCCTTTTTGAAGATAGGAACAACATTTGCTCTTCTCCAGTCTTCTGGGACTTCTCCTGTTCTCCAAGAATTTTCAAAGATTATGGACAGTGGTTCAAGAATTTCTTCTGCTATCTCCTTCAGTACCCTGGGGTGTAATTCATCTGGACCTGGAGACTTGAATTCATTTAGGTTAGCTAAGTGTTTCCTCACTGTCTTTCTGTTTATAGATATCCTGGATTCTTCTATTCCTTTAATAGGACAGTGAAGATCAGTTGATGTTACAGTTCCTTTCTGAGAGAAAACAGATGCAAAATAGGAATTTAAAAGTTCAGCCTTCTCAACATCCTGACTTACCATTTCATCATTTTCATCCTGTAAAAATCCTATAGCATCTTTGACTTTTCTTTTACTTTTGACGTATCCCCAAAATCCTTTTTTGTTGCTTTTGACGTCACTTGCAAGCCTTAATTCATTGTCCGCTTTAGATAATCTGATTTGTGCCCTGCAGGTTCTGCAGATGGCATTATATTCTTCTTTAGATATGCCTCCCTCTTTCCATTTGATAAACATTTCTTTCTTCCTTTTTAGCATGTGTTTAAGTTCTATGTTCATCCATCCTGGTTTCCTTAAATGCTTCCCATTCTTCCCTCTTTTCGGAATTGTTAACGATTGTGCTTTGAGAATCTCATTTTTCAAGATTTTCCATCCATCCTGGACATTTTTGTCCTTAAGGATATCCAGCCATTGGATCCCTCCAATTCTCTTTCTGAGTTTCTTAAAATCTGCCTTTCTGAAATCTAACCTTGACGTCTGAGTCTTCACAGGTCTTCCTCCTCTTGTTATCCAAAATTCTAAAATAGCATGGTCACTACCTCCTAGGGTCCCAGCCACTCTTACCTCCTCCACCATTTCCTCCCTGTTTATGAGGATTAGATCCAAGGTAGCAGATCCCCTTGTTTTCTCCATTACCTTTTGGAAGATAAAGTTGTCAGCAAGAGAGGAAAAGAATTTCCTGGACCTGTTAGTTTTGCCTGAGAGAGATTCCCAACAAATGTCTGGATAGTTGAAATCTCCCATGACCACTATGTCATATTTTTTGGAGAACTTGGCCATTTGATGCATAAAGAGTTCATCCATATCTTCAGCTTGCACAGGCGGCCTGTAGTAAATGCCTACAATGGTGTCCGTTCCATTGTTCTGTCCTTGTATTCTTACCCAAACAGTTTCCACAGAACTCCCAGTCTCTGAAGCTTCAATCTCTGTGCAGATATACGCTTTTCTAACATACAATGCAACACCTCCTCCTCGTTTATCAAGTCTGTTTCTTGCAAATAAGTTGTAACCTTCTAGCCTTGTATTCCAATCATGTGTATCGTTCCACCAAGTCTCAGTGATTCCAATGACATCATATTTCTTCTCCTGCGTTAGTAGCTCCAGTTCTCCTTGTTTGTTGCCCATGCTTTGTGCATTCGTATAGAAACACTTTAGTTTGTGATTGGTTTCTCTTTCTTCAATATTTTTATTATGTAGATTTTTTTGTCTTTGTTCTTCCCCTTCACTTCTAATAGCAGAGTTCTCAATAGCATTTGTCAGGTGTATGGCTTTTGCTGGCGTTTTGCTTCCCTTCCCACATTGTTCTAGTTTAAAGCTCTCCTGATGAGTGTAGCAAGGCGACTTCCAAATACATGTTTTCCAGTCTTCGTAAGGTGCACCCCATCTCTAGCAAGTAGTCCATCGTACAGGTAATTCACTCCGTGATCCAGAAATCCAAATCCTTGCTGACGGCACCATCGACGTAGCCAGTTGTTCACCTGCAGAATCTTATTCCACCTCCTTGTTCCATGGCCATCCACTGGAAGGATGGAGGAGAAGACCACGTGCGCTCCCAGTTCTTTCACTTTCTTACCTAAGTTTTCAAAGTCACTGCAGATGGTTTCCAGGTCACTTCTTGTGGTGTCATTTGTCCCCACATGTATTAGCAGGAATGGGTAGTCATCTTTAGGTCTGAAGAGTCCTGATATCCTGTCAGACACATCTTTAATTTTTGCACCTGGAAGACAGCACATTTCTCTTGAGGTTATATCTGGTCTGCAGATAGCAGCCTCTGTTCCTCTCAACAGGGAATCCCCCATGACAACAACTCTCCGTTTCTTCTTCACAACATTTTTCTTTCTCCATTCAGGAGGACTCTGAGGGCGTACAAGGTTACTCTTTGTGGGCAAAGTCTTATCCTGATGTATTTCTTCATCGTTCTCCTGTGTAAGAGCCTGGTACTGGTTTCTGAGCAGAATTGGTGCTGACTGCCTCCTGATCCTCCTGCTTCTTTGGGTCACATGCTTCCATTCCTCTGTTTCTTCAGTTGCACTTCGAATTTCTTCTCTTTCTGTACCATGAAGAGATAATTCTGCTCTGTCTAAGAACTCTTCACCTTCCTTAATGGTCTTCAATGTAGATAACCTCTCTTCCAGATTTTGCAACTTTTCCTCCAACAGGGACACAAGCTTGCATTTGTGGCATGTGAAATTTGGCTTTTCCACTGGTAAGTCTATGAACATGTAGCAAGAAATGCAGCTCACCACATGGCTCCTGGCCTCTTCCATGTTCTTATTGTTCAAGAGATAATCAAGCGGTGAAATATAAGCCAAAACTCGGGCGCCTAGCGGCGCGCGGTTTACTGATGTCCTCCTTTCGGCTGCAACAGCCAAAATCCAGTGTTCCTTGAGCTCGCGGAGACTCTTCACTTATCCCAGAAGACACTGGGAATATGCAAATTATCTCCTCGGGACTCCTCCCCTGGTTTACTGATGTCCTCCTTTCAGCTGCAACAGCCAAAATCCAGTGTTCCTTGAGCTCGCGGAGACTCTTCACTTATCCCAGAAGGCATTGGGAATATGCAAATTATCTCCTCGGGACTCCTCCCCTGGTTTACTGATGTCCTCCTTTCAGCTGCAACAGCCAAAATCCAGTGTTCCTTGAGCTCGCGGAGACTCTTCACTTATCCCAGAAGGCACTGGGAATATGCAAATTATCTCCTCAGGACTCCTCCCCTGGTTTACTGATGTCCTCCTTTCAGCTGCAACAGCCAAAATCCAGTGTTCCTTGAGCTCGTGGAGACTCTTCACTTATCCCAGAAGGCACTGGGAATATGCAAATTATCTCCTCGGGACTCGTCCCCTGGTTTACTGATGTCCTCCTTTCAGCTGCAACAGCCAAAATCCAGTGTTCCTTGAGCTCGCGGAGACTCTTCACTTATCCCAGAAGGCACTGGGAATATGCAAATTATCTCCTCGGGACTCCTCCCCTGGTTTACTGATGTCCTCCTTTCAGCTGCAACAGCCAAAATCCAGTGTTCCTTGAGCTCGCGGAGACTCTTCACTTATCCCAGAAGGCACTGGGAATATGCAAATTATCTCCTCAGGACTCATCCCCTGGTTTACTAATGTCCTCCTTTCAGCTGCAACAGCCAAAATCCAGTGTTCCTTGAGCTCGCGGAGACTCTTCACTTATCCCAGAAGGCACTGGGAATATGCAAATTATCTCCTCGGGACTCCTCCCCTGGTTTACTGATGTCCTCCTTTCAGCTGCAACAGCCAAAATCCAGTGTTCCTTGAGCTCGCGGAGACTCTTCACTTATCCCAGAAGGCACTGGTAATATGCAAATTATCTCCTCGGGACTCCTCCCCTGGTTTACTGATGTCCTCCTTTCAGCTGCAACAGCCAAAATCCAGTGTTCCTTGAGCTCGCGGAGACTCTTCACTTATCCCAGAAGGCACTGGGAATATGCAAATTATCTCCTCAGGACTCCTCCCCTGGTTTACTGATGTCCTCCTTTCAGCTGCAACAGCCAAAATCCAGTGTTCCTTGAGCTCGCGGAGACTCTTCACTTATCCCCGAAGGCACTGGGAATATGCAAATTATCTCCTCAGGACTCCTCCCCTGGTTTACTGATGTCCTCCTTTCAGCTGCAACAGCCAAAATCCAGTGTTCCTTGAGCTCGCGGAGACTCTTCACTTATCCCAGAAGGCACTGGGAATATGCAAATTATCTCCTCGGACTCCTCCCCTGGTTTACTGATGTCCTCCTTTCAGCTGCAACAGCCAAAATCCAGTGTTCCTTGAGCTCGCGGAGACTCTTCACTTATCCCAGAAGGCATTGGGAATATGCAAATTATCTCCTCGGGACTCCTCCCCTGGTTTACTGATGTCCTCCTTTCAGCTGCAACAGCCAAAATCCAGTGTTCCTTGAGCTCACGGAGACTCTTCACTTATCCCAGAAGGCATTGGGAATATGCAAATTATCTCCTCAGGACTCCTCCCCTGGTTTACTGATGTCCTCCTTTCAGCTGCAACAGCCAAAATCCAGTGTTCCTTGAGCTCGCGGAGACTCTTCACTTATCCCAGAAGGCACTGGGAATATGCAAATTATCTCCTCGGATTCATCCCCTGGTTTACTGATGTCCTCCTTTCAGCTGCAACAGTCAAAATCCAGTGTTCCTTGAGCTCGCGGAGACTCTTCACTTATCCCAGAAGGCACTGGGAATATGCAAATTATCTCCTCAGGACTCCTCCCCTGGTTTACTGATGTCCTCCTTTCAGCTGCAACAGCCAAAATCCAGTGTTCCTTGAGCTCGCGGAGACTCTTCACTTATCCCAGAAGGCACTGGGAATATGCAAATTATCTCCTCAGGACTCCTCCCCTGGTTTACTGATGTCCTCCTTTCAGCTGCAACAGCCAAAATCCAGTGTTCCTTGAGCTCGCGGAGACTCTTCACTTATCCCAGAAGGCACTGGGAATATGCAAATTATCTCCTCAGGACTCCTCCCTGGTTTACTGATGTCCTCCTTTCAGCTGCAACAGCCAAAATCCAGTGTTCCTTGAGCTCGCGGAGACTCTTCACTATCCCAGAAGGCACTGGGAATATGCAAATTATCTCCTCGGACTCCTCCCCTGGTTTACTGATGTCCTCCTTTCAGCTGCAACAGCCAAAACCCAGTGTTCCTTGAGCTCGCGGAGACTCTTCACTTATCCCAGAAGGCACTGGGAATATGCAAATTATCTCCTCGGGACTCCTCCCCTGGTTTACTGATGTCCTCCTTTCAGCTGCAACAGCCAAAATCCGTGTTCCTTGAGCTCGCGGAGACTCTTCACTTATCCCAGAAGGCACTGGGAATATGCAAATTATCTCCTCGGGACTCATCCCCTGGTTTACTGATGTCCTCCTTTCAGCTGCAACAGCCAAAATCCAGTGTTCCTTGAGCTCGCGGAGACTCTTCACTTATCCCAGAAGGCACTGGGAATATGCAAATTATCTCCTCGGGACTCCTCCCCTGGTTTTGGATTGCTGAACTCTTGTTCTGTTTATATTGGTGGCCTAAGTGTAAACAGTTTGAGGCATCTTGGCCTCAATGCACTTAATTCAAGTGCCTCTTGGTCCTCTGCAGCCATCACCTATTCCACAAGAACACTGGGATGAAATTTTTATGTCCTTTGTTACTGACTTTCATGAGGCATAAGTGGTTATTACCCTTTGGTCTGTGGTGGATTTATTTCAAAGATGTCTTGTTTTGTTTTATTACCAGTGTGGTCTTCCATCTGCTTCAAAGCTGGGCGAAATTTTCTTCAGAGTGATTTTTTGCTTCACAAGCCTTCTTGCTTTCATAGTCTCTGACTGAGGTATTCAGTTAGTTTCAAAATTCTTAAGGGCACTTTGCAAGATACTCAAAGTCTTCACAAACTTCTGCTCTGCATTTCACATGTAAATAAATGGGAAAACATAGAGGATCAATGGAAAACGGAGGCACAGATGACGAAGTGCACATTCGTTTATTGAAATTTTTGTGGAACAATGGGACTAATGCCCCATGGGCTCCGAAGTGGGCGTGACTAAGTGAGTCCCAAACAGGGCCTGAATGGAAAGTGCAGGAGACGCAAGATGTTACCTCCAGTTAGACCCCGAGTACGTGGATGCTGACTGGACCGAACTGGCGGGCAGGCAAGTACTACAAGTAGTGGAGAACCCGGCAGGAGATGAGCGGCAGAAGCAGGTAGCGGGCAGCTGCTGGCATGGAGACATGCAGGAGTTGCTGGCGTAGTCCCAGAATGCGTGGGAAGACACGTAGGACACACTGAGGAGACAAACCAGTATTAGCGAGATGCAGCAGAGCACTAACACACAGGTACAGGAACCTGAGAACTAGCAACAGGAAACACTTGTTGCTCAGGCACCTCCCTAAGGGCAGAGGTGCCTGAAATAGTACAAGACAATCAGACATTGGCTGAAACCTATTTTTGAAAATGGTGCGCTGTCTCTTTAAGTGACAGGGAATGCACCTGCGCGTGCCCTCAGTGGCGTGCCTGGAGGCTTGCGGGACGCGCGCCACATCCCGGAAGCAGCAGCAGGAGCAAGCACTGCGGGACATGGGATGGGAGCCCGAAGAGCCTGGTGACCCCGCCGGGCACCGCGCTGAAGTGGCAATCACAAGGTAACAGGTGAGAGCGGACCAGAACCAGGATGGAGATGCTACAAATACCTTCAGGTTTTCTTCAGTTACAATCAAGGCACTTGTATGGATTTCCTTCTTTAGGCTAAATTTGCTCATAACAATTCAGTTTATGAGCCTTCCAGAAAACCATCTTTCAATAAAATGTCTGGTCTAGAACTTTGTCTACCTTTGCAATTGCCTCTCAAAGTCAACTTCCAGCAGTAAACAGAGTTTGTCAAAATGTTCATGAAATCTGGATCGAGGTGCAATCCAATCTTTTTACTGCTGTGGCTAAAGCAAAAAAGGAGAGCAGGTAAACATAGGAACCAATTCCTATGTCTTCTGGTAAAAAAGTTTAGCTGTCCACAAAAGACATTTGTTGGAAGACTCACTACTAGTGTTGAGCGATACGATACCGCAAGTATCGGGTATCGGCCGATATTAGCTCTATCGGCCTTTCGATACTTAGTTTCGATATTTTCCATATATCGTATACCGGAATCGGAAGTTCCCATAATTCTTTGAGAGGCAATGTGATTTTAGTCAGCCAATGAGGAATCCTAAGAAGTGTGGGCACATCCTGTACTGCTGCGGTCATGTTAACTAATGGCATGGCTGTGATTGGATGCTGAAATGATGTCAGAATGCACTATAAAAGGCGCCGCCGCCATTTTAGCGTCACTGTGCTGTGAATTCAGTAAGGGACAGAACGCTGCTGTGCTGACTCTGAGGGACAGTTAGAGATTGCGATTTAGTGTACTGTGCTGTAGGCAGGCTAGCACCAACCGCTGTGTAAAGCTTCCTTTTGCCTGCAGTGTTGTTTTAACAGCTCTGCAAGGTGTGTGTGAGTGCAGGTGACGCTGCAGTTTGCTCTGCATGCAACGCTGTCTGTAGGCATCTGCACGTGTCACTCACAGACTCTTTTTTTTTTCTTCAGTGTAATTCTTGCAGCTCCATGCAATTTAACTATTAGTGTGACGCGCTTCCATCCGTATCCAATACATTGGTTGCAAACACTATAGAAGTAGACAAAGGAGTAGCCTTTCACAGATTGTGAACAGTTGTGTTTCAGTGTTCACTTCAGTCTGTGTTTTTTATTTTTTGAGTGCACATCACGCTCCAGTTACTTGTTCAAGCACTGCTGCTTGTACTCTGCTGAGCGTGTCTCAGTGCCTCATCCTTTTCATTTATCTCCAATTGGTTCTGCTCCATTCCATTTAAAATATAATCTATTAGTGTGACGCGCTTCCATCCGTATCCAATACATTGGTTGCAAACACTATAGAAGTAGACAAAGGAGTAGCCTTTCACAGATTGTGAACAGTTGTGTTTCAGTGTTCACTTCAGTCTGTGTTTTTTATTTTTTGAGTGCACATCACGCTCCAGTTACTTGTTCAAGCACTGCTGCTTGTACTCTGCTGAGCGTGTCTCAGTGCCTCATCCTTTTCATTTATCTCCAATTGGTTCTGCTCCATTCCATTTAAAATATAATCTATTAGTGTGACGCGCTTCCATCCGTATCCAATACATTGGTTGCAAACACTATAGAAGTAGACAAAGGAGTAGCCTTTCACAGATTGTGAACAGTTGTGTTTCAGTGTTCACTTCAGTCTGTGTTTTTTATTTTTTGAGTGCACATCACGCTCCAGTTACTTGTTCAAGCACTGCTGCTTGTACTCTGCTGAGCGTGTCTCAGTGCCTCATCCTTTTCATTTATCTCCAATTGGTTCTGCTCCATTCCATTTAAAATATAATCTATTAGTGTGACGCGCTTCCATCCGTATCCAATACATTGGTTGCAAACACTATAGAAGTAGACAAAGGAGTAGCCTTTCACAGATTGTGAACAGTTGTGTTTCAGTGTTCACTTCAGTCTGTGTTTTTTATTTTTTGAGTGCACATCACGCTCCAGTTACTTGTTCAAGCACTGCTGCTTGTACTCTGCTGAGCGTGTCTCAGTGCCTCATCCTTTTCATTTATCTCCAATTGGTTCTGCTCCATTCCATTTAAAATATAATCTATTAGTGTGACGCGCTTCCATCCGTATCCAATACATTGGTTGCAAACACTATAGAAGTAGACAAAGGAGTAGCCTTTCACAGATTGTGAACAGTTGTGTTTCAGTGTTCACTTCAGTCTGTGTTTTTTATTTTTGAGTGCACATCACGCTCCAGTTACTTGTTCAAGCACTGCTGCTTGTACTCTGCTGAGCGTGTCTCAGTGCCTCATCCTTTTCATTTATCTCCAATTGGTTCTGCTCCATTCCATTTAAAATATAATCTATTAGTGTGACGCGCTTCCATCCGTATCCAATACATTGGTTGCAAACACTATAGAAGTAGACAAAGGAGTAGCCTTTCACAGATTGTGAACAGTTGTGTTTCAGTGTTCACTTCAGTCTCTGCGTAATAACCACACTTAGGCCTTATAACTTTTCTGACTTTCTTTATCAATCTACCAAGATGAAGAAGTCAGTGAGTAAGGCACGTGGTCGTGGCCGTGGAGTTTCAGCAGGGAGAGGACGTGGGGATTCTGTGGCTGCTGCCGCCCTCAGTGACACAGCATCCACCAGTTTTACCCATGAGCGTTCCTTTATGCGCACTTTGGTAGGAGCTTGGTGTGCCCCCCTGCTGCGGGAAGAACAAATTGAAGCCGTTGTTGGTTGGATGGCAGCCAATGCATCGACTTCAATTCCTTCCACCTCCTCTCAGGAACACAACACTGTTGAGCAACCATCTGTCTGTTCACCGCCTGTCAAATTGCCCAGGCAGTCAGAGAGTTCTGTAGAGGAGCCAGCTGAGTCTCTGCTTCTGTTCTCAGAATCTGTTGGCTCGCAAACACGGGCACAGGCAAGCAGCATTCTGCAATTTGAAGAAGAGGGAGTATGCAGTGATGCGCAACAGCTGTGTCTCTCTCAATCTGAAGAGGCGGGTGAGCCAGTGCCGATGGACAGCACACCGCAGAACGCATCTTATGATGATGATGAGACTCAGGTGCCAGGTTTTGTGGAGCATGGTGCTGCCCAGACCATCCAACAGCAGCAGGTGTTGGAAGAGGGTATTGGAGATGATGAAGTCCGAGACCCAACATGAAGTGAGCAACAGGAAGGTGGTGGGAGCAGCTCTGAGGAAGAGATTGTCCCAACGGTACAAAGAGGAGGGAGAGGTAGGCTGCAGACTCGCTTGCCTGTAGCCTCCAGTTTGGCACCTGTTGGGAGCAGTTCTCTTAGAAATGTCAAAATTGGCGCTCCCATGACTTGCACTGCGTGGTCCTTTTTTGACAGACTTGTAGATGATATTTGCTATGTTCAATGCAAGCTGTGTAAGAAAAAAGTTAAAAGAGGTAAAAATATCAGTAACCTGAATACCACAAATATGTGGAAACATGTACGGACAAAGCACGTAGCTGGGTTACAAAGACACACTGGAGATGTAGGCCAATCTACAGCAGCACCTACATCTTCATGTCGTGTTCGAGCCTCTACCTCCAGCTCACACACACCTGGTTCGGCTTCCTCACAGGATCTCCATGGAAGAACCTCGGTCACTGTTGTCCATAGACAAACTGTTATTCCACCCACAGCAGCAAGTTCACAGTCATCGTCACACTCCCAGAACAAAAAACAGCCATCGGTACCACAGGCATGGGAAAAAAGACGGCCATACTCGGCAAACCATCCACGAGCACAGGCTCTGAATGCTGGCATTGCAAAACTCCTGTCCCTTGAAATGCTGTCATTCAGGCTGGTGGAGACTGACAGTTTCAGGAACTTTATGGCATTGGCAGTCCCACAATATAATGTGCCAAGCCGATTTTATTTCAGCAGGCAAGCTGTCCCTGCTCTGCAAAAACATGTCGAGGGAAACATTAAACATGCGCTACTAAACGCCGTCAGTAGCAGGTCCACCTGACCACCGATGCGTGGACCAGTACCATGGCCAGGGACGATACCTTTCCCTCACTGCCCATTGGGTCAATGTTGTGGAGCCGGGTACAGATCTTGCCAGTGGCGCTGTACGTGTTCTGCCAACTCCAAGGATTGCAGGAATCCAGTCTGTACACATTGATTCCTCCTCCTACTCCAGTTCCTCAGAATCATCGCTGCACGAGCCGTCACGGTATACCTCCACATGGACCCGTGAACGCTTACCTGTTGCGACCGATATGAGCACAGCCGTGGCCAAACGTCAACAGGCCGTCCTGAAATTAATTTCCATGGGGAATCGAAGCCACACAGCGCAGGAGCTCTGGGATGCCATCAAGCAGGAGAGCGACGTGTGGTTTTGTCAGCTAATCTCCAGCCAGGCTTGGTAGTGTGTGACAATGGCCGAAATCTGGTGGCAGCTCTGGGCCTTGGCAACCTCACTCACATACCATGTCTGGCACATGTGCTCAACTTGGTCGTGCAGAGTTTTTTGAGGGACTATCCGGATCTTGATGCACTGCTGCACAAGGTCCGCCTAGAGTGCGCTCACTTGCGACGTTCCAGCATGGCCAGATCGCGCATTGCAGCTCTGCAAGTCAGATTTCGCCTTCCTGAACATCGCATCATATGTGACGTACCCACCAGGTGGAATTCCACGTTACATATGTTGGAGCGGTTGTGTGAGCAGCAGCCAGCAGTAATGGAGTATCAGCTGCAACAGGCGCAATCAACTCGCAATTTGCGCGTTCACACTTCACCACTACTGAGTGGGCCTCTATGAAGGACATCTGCGACGTTTTGCGTGCGTTTGATGTCTCAACGCGGATGGCGAGTGCAGATGATGCACTAGTCAGCATGACTGTCCCCCTTATCTGCCTGCTTCAGAAATCACTGAAAGCACTAAAGGAAGAGGTTTTGGAAGAGGTGGAGGATGAGGAGTCACAAATTCAATTACCTTCAGGACAGTCAGCGCAACGTGGTTCCTCACAAAGGGCTGGGCAGGGCTCACTTTGTGAGGAGGATGAGGAGGAGGAGTCAGTGGAGGAGGAAGAAATCCCTACAGAGGGAGGTACACAACGCTCTAGTCAGTATGTAGAGCGAGGGTGGGGTGATGCAGAGGAGGCAGAGATGACGCCTCTTCCAGAGGACAGCCTTTGTTGGCCAGTTGGGAGTCTGCAGCACATGGTTGATTTCATGCTTCAGTGCCTGAGAAACGACCGCCGCATCGCCCACATTCTCACCACGTCAGATTATTGGGTGTACACCCTCCTAGACCCTCGCTACCGGGACAACTTACAAACCCTCATCACACCGGTGAACCAGGACCGTAAAATGCAGGAGTACCAAGACACACTGGTGCAATCCATACTGTTGTACATTCCAGCCGAGAGAGCTGCTGCTGCTGCTACTGCTTTACAAAGCAGCTCTGTGCGTCGAGGCAGTGTAGACACCTCTACAACAAGAGGGAGCAGAAGCAGCGCCTCTGAACAGGGCAAGAGCTGTATGTTACAAATGTGGAAAAGTTTTGTGACAGCGCCAGCAAGGTCTACACATCCGAGACGGCTCCAGTCACCAGGAAGAAACGTTTCCGTAAGATGGTGACAGACTACTTGGCTTTCCCTCTAAGTGTACTCCCAGATGCCTCTTCCCCTTTCAAATTTTGGGTCTCTAAGTTGGATACATGGCCAGAGCTTAGCCAGTATGCATTGGAGGTGCTGGCTTGCCCTGCTGCCAGTGTATTATCTGAGCGCGTCTTTAGTGCTGCAGGTGGTGTAGTAACAGACCGTCGCATGCGACTATCCTCAGAGAATGTAGACCGGCTTACTTTTCTGAAAATGAACAAGGCATGGATCTCACCTGAATTTGCCTGTCCGTTTTCAGATTAAATAACTGTTTGGCAACGTTTTCCATGTCTCCTGTTATGTTCATCTTTCTACCACCTGAACTCTACTCCCTGGGCTACAACACCACCATTTGTTGCTCGTAAGTAATTGGCAGGGGTACTGACTCTGGCCAGCCTGGTTACAGCACGACAGCTGTTTCCTGGCAGTGTGAACGTCAATTATCCTCCAATAAGTTGTGCTGTCGTGTTGCATTCGGGTTAGCCGACTCTATGGTGCCTGCAGTTTAGGTGATTCCTATGTGTGCTGTGGGATATGTAAATAAAGGCGGTTTCCATTGTGACAATAGGACAAGCACCCACTGTAGGACTGTGTGATTCGGTAACTGCGGACGGCTTGCGTCCTGTCAACTTACATTTTCATGGTGCGTTCTTCTACCCGTCCGGGGTCCAGTACCGTCAACTGGTTCTCCTCAGTGCCTTTGGCCTAGGTGCCTCCATCTCCGTATCCGAGTTCCACCAACGTCTGCTGGTCCTTGGTAGTGCTTTGGAGCACAGGTACCTCCTGCTTAGTAACCGTGTCACAGTAACGTCAGCTGGTACTCGGTTGTGACATTGCCTCTTTTCCTTCAGCTACCCGTCCGGGGTCCAGTACCGTCAACTGGTTCTCCCCAGTGCCTTTGGCCTAGGTGCCTCCATCTCCGTATCCGAGTTCCACCAACGTCTGCTGGTCCTTGGTAGTGCTTTGGAGCACAGGTACCTCCTGCTTAGTAACCGTGTCACAGTAATGTCAGCTGGTACTCGGTTGTGACATTGCCTCTTTTCCTTCTGCTACCCGTCCGGGGTCCAGTACCGTCAACTGGTTCTCCCCAGTGCCTTTGGCCTAGGTGCCTCCATCTCCGTATCCAAGTTCCACCAACGTCTGCTGGTCCTTGGTAGTGCTTTGGAGCACAGGTACCTCCTGCTTAGTAACCGTGTCACAGTAACGTCAGCTGGTACTCGGTTGTGACATTGCCTCTTTTCCTTCTGCTACCCGTCCGGGGTCCAGTACCGTCAACTGGTTCTCCCCAGTGCCTTTGGCCTAGGTGCCTCCATCTCCGTATCCGAGTTCCACCAACGTCTGCTGGTCCTTGGTAGTGCTTTGGAGCACAGGTACCTCCTGCTTAGTAACCGTGTCACAGTAACGACAGCTGGTACTCGGTTGTGACATTGCCTCTTTTCCTTCTGCTACCCGTCCGGGTTCCAGCACAGTCAGCTGGTCCTCGTTACTTCCATTGTCTCTTGCTCCATCTGATACCCGTCAGGGTTCCAGTAACGTCAGCTGTTTCTCGGAAATTAGACGACCTTAAAGACCACCCAGAAGAAGATGACGACAACAAGGACGACGAGCATGAAGCCAACCAGCCTGAACACCATCACAAAGAAAAAATAAAAGATTACCCAGAAGAAGATCACCAACAGGACACAGAAGGTTAAGACAAACTACAAGATACAGAACAAGAGACAGAAGAACAATAAGCAGAAGATCAAAAAGCAGAAGAACATGAAGTATAAGACCAAATGAAGAGCAAAATATATGCTCTAAATTCTAAGCAGAAGAAGACTAAGCAGTGTATGGGGGTGAGTCCGTTCCTCCTCGTGGTGCCCCTGGAAAATGCCTGCTGCTGCAGGCTAAACTGAACACGGACAAATACTGTTGTAATTTAAATCTTTTGAGACAGCAAGAACGGAAGGATGAACAATTCATACTTTTACAGATTACAAGTACAGGAATCTCTGTCACAAATAAGAATATGATGAAAAAGATGAAGAGGAAGAAGATGAAGAATTTGAATATGAAGAAGATTAATTAGTTTAATAATAACAATATGAGTAATGTAAACAAAAACATGAATAGCAAGAAGTTTAAGAAGAAGATTAAGAAGGTGAAGATGAAGAATAATTTGATGAGAAAGATGATGGTGCTGCTGAAGATTATGTAGGAGAAAGTGTGGCACTGGCAAAAGTTAAAAAGGTGAAGAGCATGGAAGTTGTGAAACATACATATTTGCCAAAATAGAAAAAAGTTTAACAACATTGTCAATTTGTTAGTCAATCCAAACGTATTTCCAAAAAAAAATATATTAATGCTATTCCAATGCATTGGGTTAAACATGTATGCCTTTATTGTCTCCTCAACCTCCCCCAATACATTCTACATTAGTCTTTGTTGTTTTCCTTCATGTACAATTAACCAACAAGGCAAGAATGGTTTTTTTTAATGTCGATATTTGGTTCCCATAGACTTACATTGGACTTCCGGTATCGGAATCGGATATCGACGATATTTAGTGATATCGGCGATACCATTCCGATCCGATATTTTTAGATATCGAGCAGTATCGCTCAACACTACTCACTACAAGAAACTGGCTCCAAGGTCCATTGGCCACTTTAAAATCACAGAGCAAATCAAAACAGGCACTTTTCATTTGAAAGTATCGTCCACCTTGAAGATTCTGTATATACTGTATATATATAATATATATATAATATATATATATATATATATATATATGTCATCCATTGGTTTTCAATAAATTATCATCTCCGATCAAGGTCAGCTCCTAATTCTGATTCTGATCCTTACATGTGTTGTGAAATTAATCAAATTCTGGACCATATGAAAATGTTTGCAGGAACCTTCTCTATTTGAAAGACTTTCCTCATGCTTAACCAGTTGGGTGGAATGCACTATACCAGGCAAACTAATTAAAAATGTAGCACCCCATCTTTCTATGGGGCCTATCACACACCTCTCTAATCTAACTGTTCCTTTTTATCATCTGTTCTCAAACACTCCATTCACAGACTATTCTGATATTAGATGGTGACCAGTTCATTCAGCTTTAAATGAGTACCCTTATTTTAAAGATCATACATGACAAGCACTTTTTACCTCTAGTGTCACCACAACTTCCGTATTTATTTGTTTATTTATTTTACTCACTTATATAACGCCAATAATTCCACAGCGCTTTACATACAAATTCCCTATCAGTATGTCTTTGGAGTGTGGGAGGAAACTGGAGAACAAAGAGGAAACCCACACAAACACGGGGAGAACTGGAGCACCCACCTGTCACGGGTGTGTCGCGGCGGAGATCGTCGCGATTGCACACCCTGACTTCGAACAGCTGAGTTTCTGGTGCTGGGTGTTTTTCGGCACTGAGGGAGTTAATTCTTTCTCTCTGGTACTGGGCTGACCAGCCTCGCCCAGCTGCGATTGATGTTTTGTTAATTATCTTCCTTCATATACCTGCTGGTCTGCTGGGGAAGTTGCCGGTGAAAGCATTCATTCAGACCAGCAGAGCGGATCGTTTCTGAGAAGACTTAAGCTAAGAGTGCCTGTTGTGGTTTTTCCTCTCCTCGCTTATTGTTTATCTCCTTTACCTTTTGTGTTCCTCTGTAGTGGAAGTGTTGTATGCAAGGCTGTGTTTTCTTTACCCCTTGTCTGTCTCGTTTGTCTTAGACTGTGTGTAAGCTGTGACCTGCCCATTCCATGTGGTGGTAATCAGGGTCCTTCTCAGGACTAGATTACAGTGGTCAGGGATCTACAGGAGACAGGGTTACGCTGGCGGCCTGGACCTCTGTACCATTAACAGTACCTCCAGGTAGAGGGACTAGTCAGTACCCCAGTTCAGGGTCAGCATAGACCCCGGTCTACCTCTATCCAGAGACAGCGTGACACGTACACAGTATTGACCACAATACATAGGATATTATGTCAGGTAAGACATTGCTGGCAGATACTATGTATACATGTTGATTTTCTCTATTATATGAAATTTAGAATGATGTCACATTAGATATAGGTTGCTATCTTTGAATATATCTGTTATACGTCGTGACATTTTCACCGGCCCATCTAAAGATTCTCCCCAGCCACCATGGATCCAGTAGCCCATTTAGCTCAGCAGTTGCAGAGTTTGTCCATGGAGCTGACGGACGTTAAATCCAAGGTTTTGTACCCCCGGGAGCAAACCAGATTTGAACCTAAAGTAGCTCTCCCGGACAGGTTCACTGGTGGGCGGGACAAGTTTTTTACTTTCCGGGAAGCATGTAAATTGTATTTTCGGCTGCGGCCGCAGTCGTCGGGGAGTGAGGATCAGAGGGTGGGAATTGTCATCTCGCTCTTACAAGGGGACCCTCAATCCTGGGCGTTCTCTCTACCCCCGGGCTCCCCGGCTCTCCAGTCAGTGGACCGATTTTTTACAGCCCTGGGTCTGGTATATGATGACCCGGATCGGGTCTCCCTTGCTGAAATGAAGTTATGTAGGATACAGCAGGGAGATCGTCCGGCGGAGGAATTTTCTTCAGAGTTCCGTAGGTGGGCCACGGATACTCAGTGGAATGACCCGGCTCTTAAGAGCCAGTTTTGTCAAGGTTTATCTGACAAATTAAAAGATGTGTTGGCTCAGTATGATTCTCCCCCGTCACTGGAGGCCGCTATGGCTCTTGCTATTCGCATTGATAGACGGCTTCGGGAGAGGTGTGCGGTAACTCCGCCCCCTGTGATGACTCCACCTCCTTCTAAAGTCCCTAATATTGAGGTTCCCCTGGTTTGTTCCGAGGAACCTATGCAGTTGGGAGGGACATCATTCCGAGGGAGGGGATCGGCGGTGCGCCGCAAAACAAGAAGGTGTTTCTTCTGCGGGAGAGAGGGACATTTTATTGAGGGGTGTCCATCCTGTACTGTACTGAGCAAGAAGTCGCCGGAAAACTATTAATCCCAGGTTGTGTGGTGGACGACAATCTGGGAGTATGTATTTCGTCCCCAAGTCCGTCTCAGTTTCTCGTACCAGCGGAGGTGGTGGTAGGTACGAGAACTGAGAGGATTTCTGTTCTTCTGGATAGTGGGGCCGCGGCTAATCTGGTGGACGCTCGGTTTGCCCAGGTGCAAGGTATGCAACTGAGTGTATTGGCCAAACCTATCCCTATATTCTCTATTGACGCCAGGCCTCTCGGTCAAGGTAGCTTTGTGCAAGCCGTGCATAACATAGACCTTCGAGTGGGGGCAATACATAAAGAACTATTGTCTTGTTATGTGTTGGAGGGCCTTCCCACTCCTATTGTGTTGGGACTTCCTTGGTTAACTAAACATAACCCAGTTATTAATTGGCAATCCAGAGAGATAAGCCAGTGGGGTGAATTTTGCAATAGTAACTGCATGAACACGGTCATCGGTACGGTCGTGCCTAGAACCTTACCTCCTTTTCTGGAGGACTTTGAGGATGTGTTTTCAGAGGAAGGGTGTCAAGAATTACCTCCTCATCGCGCATATGACTGTGCTATAAAATTGCTTCCTGATGCTAAGTTACCAAAATCTAGGTTATATAACCTTTCTGGTCCTGAGAGGCAAGCTATGAAGGATTACATTTCGGAAAGTCTGGCCAAGGGGCATATTAGACCTTCATCTTCCCCAGTGGCCGCGGGTTCTTCTTTGTGAAGAAAAAAGATGGAGGCCTACGCCCTTGCCTGGATTTCCGTGAGCTTAATCGGATTACGGTCCGAGATCCGTATCCGCTCCCACTTATTCCTGATCTCTTCAATCAGATTGTGGGCGCCAAATGGTTCTCTAAGTTGGATCTCAGGGGGGCGTATAATCTGATTAGGATAAAGGAGGGGGATGAGTGGAAGACGGCGTTTAACACTCCGGAGGGACATTATGAGAACCTTGTCATGCCTTTCGGTCTGACTACTGCCCGGCGGTGTTTCAACATTTTGTTAATGACATCTTTCGCCACCTAGTGGGACAGTTTGTTGTCATTTATCTAGATGACATCTTAATTTACTCGCCGGATCTTGTGTCTCATCAGGAGCATGTGAGACAAGTGTTGCAGATCTTGCGAGATAATAAACTGTACGCCAAATGGGAGAAGTGTGTATTCGTTGTACAAGAACTTCAGTTTTTAGGATTCTTGGTGTCAGCCTCCGGTTTCCGTATGGACCCTGGGAAAGTGAAGGCTGTGCTTGAATGGGATCGGCCAGAGGATCTTAAAGCACTGTAGCGTTTCCTGGGGTTTGCTAACTACTACCGGAAATTTATTCGTAATTTCTCATCTGTTGTCAAACCTCTCACTGACATGACAAAAAAAGGGACGGATTTTTCTAGGTGGTCTGACAAAGCTTGTCAAGCATTTTCCTCCTTGAAAAAATGTTTTGCTTCAGCACCCATACTCATCCAACCTGATGCATCACAACCGTTCATTGTGGAGGTAGACGCATCTGACGTAGGAGTGGGTGCGGTATTATCTCAAGGTCCGTCCCCTGGTAAATGGCATCCGTGCGCTTTCTTCTCTAAAAAATTGTCGTCCGCCGAGAGGAATTATGATGTCGGCAATAGGGAACTCTTGGCCATTAAGTTGGCTTTTGAAGAGTGGCGTCACTTTTTGGAGGGGGCAGTCCACCCGGTCACCGTCATTACTGATCACAAGAACCTGCTGTATTTAGAGTCTGCAAAACGTCTGAATTCCAGACAAGCTAGATGGTCGTTGTTTTTTACCAGGTTTAATTTTGTCGTCACATATCGTCATTGGGTCAAAAAATGTAAAGGCTGATGCCTTATCTCGTAGTTTCCCGGGGCCGGGAAGATGGATGACCCGGTTCCTATTCTTCAGGAGGGAGTTGTGGTGTCGGCTGTATGCTCTGAGCTTGAGAAGGAGGTATTGGAGGCTCAGGGGGACGCCCCTGTAGGACCTCCAGGGAAACTGTTTGTTCCAGATCAGTTAAGACAAAAGGTTATCGAGGCACATCATAATTCTGCTTTGGCAGGACACCCAGGGAGTAAAGCAACTGTAGATCTCGTTTCTCGCCGGTTTTGGTGGCCTAACTTAAATAAAGAGGTGGTAACTTTTGTTGCGTCCTGTGGGGTATGTGCGCGCTCTAAGACCCCACATACCCGTCCGTCTGGGGCCCTTTTACCGTTGAAAATCCCGGAGCGTCCATGGACCCATCTGTCTATGGACTTCATTACGGACCTTCCTCCTTCTTCAGGTAAAACTGTCATACTAGTTGTAGTTGACAGGTTCAGCAAAATGGCACATTTTATTGCTCTTCCTGCTCTTCCTAATGCTAAAACTCTGGCGCAGGTGTTCATTGGGGAGATTGTGAGACTTCACGGGTTGCCTTCCGATGTGGTGTCGGATCGGGGGTCTCAGTTTGTGTCCAAATTCTGGAAGGCATTTTGTTCTCGTCGGGGGATGCAGTTGTCATTTTCTTCGGCTTTTCATCCGCAGACCAATGGTCAGACAGAGCGTCTGAATCAGAGCTTAGAGACATATCTCCGGTGTTTTGTCTCAGAGAACCAAGAGGACTGGTCTTCTTTCTTGCCTCTGGCAGAGTTTCGCTCTTAACAATAGGCGGAGCGAGTCCACTGGTAAGTCCCCGTTTTTTGGGGCATATGGTTTTCACCCCCAGTTTTGTACTTTCAATGGGGGGGGCTCTTCTGGGGTTCCTGAGGAGGAACGATTTTCGTCGTCACTTGCTTCAGTGTGGAGAGGAGTGCGTAATAATCTGAGCACTATGGGGAACCGATACAAACGTATGGCTGATAGGAGGAGAGTGTCTGGTCCGGACCTAAGTGTGAACGATCTGGTATGGTTGTCTACCAAGAATATAAAACTTAAGGTTCCCTCCTGGAAACTCGGTCCCAGATTCATCGGGCCATACAGGATCAGTTCAATAGTTAATCCGGTGGCTTTCCGTCTTGACCTCCCTCCTACATTTAAAATCCACAATGTGTTCCACAAATCGTTGCTTAAGAGGTACGTGGCACCAGTTATACCGTCACCTCTACCTCCTCCTCCAGTGGTGGTCAATGGTAATTTGGAGTTTCAGGTATCGAAGATCATTGACTCACGTCTGAATCGCCGGTCCCTTCAGTACCTTGTTCATTGGAGGGGGTATGGTCCTGAGGAGAGGATGTGGGTTTCGGCGTCGGATATTAACGCAGACGTTTGGTTCGGGCCTTCCACACTACTCACCCAGATAGACCAGGCCCTGAGGGTCCAGAGGCCCCTCGTAGAAGGGGGGGTACTGTCACGGGTGTGTCGCGGCGAGATCGTCGCGATTGCACACCCTGACTTCGCACAGCTGAGTTTCTGGTGCTGGGTGTTTTTCGGCACTGAGGGAGTTAATTCTTTCTCTCTCGGTGCTGGGCTGACCAGCCTCGCCCAGCTGCGATTGATGATTTGTTAATTAGCTTCCTTCATATACCTGCTGGTCTGCTGGGGAAGTTGCCGGTGAAAGCATTCATTCAGACCAGCAGAGCGGATCGTTTCTGAGAAGACTTAAGCTAAGAGTGCCTGTTGTGGTTTTTCCTCTCCTCGCTTATTGTTTATCTCCTTTACCTTTTGTGTTTCTCTGTAGTGGAAGTTTTGTATGCAAGGCTGTGTTTTCTTTACCCCTTGTCTGTCTCGTTTGTCTTAGACTGTGTGTAAGCTGTGACCTGCCCATTCCATGTGGTGGTAATCAGGGTCCTTCTCAGGACTAGATTACAGTGGTCAGGGATCTACAGGAGACAGGGTTACGCTGGCGGCCTGGACCTCTGTACCATTAACAGTACCTCGAGGTAGAGGGACTAGTCAGGACCCCAGTTCAGGGTCAGCATAGACCCCGGTCCACCTCTATCCAGAGACAGCGTGACACGTACACAGTATTGACCCACAATACATAGGATATTATGTCAGGTAAGACATTGCTGGCAGATACTATGTATACATGATTGATTTTCTCTATTATATGAAATTTAGAATGATGTCACATTAGATATAGGTTGCTATCTTTGAATATATCTGTTATACGTCGTGACACCACCAGGGCCATGGGGATACTCGGTACAGGGTCGGTTCTTAAGGGGATGTGTCACGGCAGCAGTGACCCGGTCGTGGCCCTGTGCATCCAATGAAATATGATGATTAAGGGGTAGTAAGGAAAGGGACGTCGCCATTTTGTATAGGGCCTATACCAGCCTCCATTTTGTCAGTTCACAGAGCCACAAATTGCTAACTACACAGGGCCTATTAGCATATTCAGTACGACCAGCTTTGATGTCCACTATGAATCAATAGGGCTTTAACATGCTAATTGATTTAGGCCAGTGTCTGAAAGATGGTCAGTCGTATGTTAAATGGCTCAACTTAAGCCAGTATTTCCTGCCCCATATGAATTGCAGGCCAGTTAATATGCGTGCTTCAAAGCAAAGGGGAAGGGCCTAGCAGACTTAAGAACTGTAGCAGGGACAGGCTGGATTGATTCCATTTTACACACAGAAGCCAAGCAGATGGTCTAGGAAGGACCAAGGGACTATCCAGCAACTGAAGACTGTTACCTGGGAGAGCCCCTGCCTTCCCATGACTATACTACCCGGTAATATTGATCTATAGCTTATACCTTTAAGCCTTGTACATTATCGTTGTATTTTTACTCTGACTGCAAATCCATTGTAATTACGTTGTATAGCTTTACTGTATATTTCTGTAATTATCTAGTGCGCTCTTAAGGCGATTAAACCATAAAATTAATCTTGGGCTGATGCTTTTACTCTGATCACGAATCTTAGAATACCCAGTGGGTAACAGGACAACCTCCCCGGTGGCCATTTGCTCTAGGTGCAGTTCCCTTACTGACCTGAGAGACAAAGGGGGCGCCGGAGAGCTGTACCTGTGGAGTTACGTCCCCTTGGTGACGTGGGAAGAAAGGGGTCATCCTTCACATTTGGTAGCAGCGGTGAGATCAGAAGCTGTGATACCCGGGCTACAGTGTGGCGGTCGGCTTAGTTCTTCACAATTGGTGGCAGCGGTGGGATCAGAGTAATAGTGTGCGTGGGACCCCTACTCCCAGACACTAGAGACTACCAGCGGTACTTTCACTGCTGGGGTCTTAAGGTCAGCCCAGCACTAGACAGTCAGAGTGTAAATATAATAAGTTGTGTGCAAGGTCAGGGTTGCAGCTGTGTCAGTAACCAAAGGTTCCTAAGATGGCGGAAGGCACCAGGAGTAAGGCAAAGGGGGAGGCCAATGCTATGGTCTATGAGGAGTTCGACACCGATGAGGGGGAGCTCAGCCAGGGCTCCCCAAGGAGCCCGACCCCGGTGCTCAGTCCCGCAGTGGACTGTCCACCCCCTGCCCGTCCCAGCCTGTCCAGATCGGAGGCCCTTTTCCAAGCGGCTATGGCACAGCTCGAGGCTGGTAATGACGCCGCCTATGACAGACTCCTGGTGGCGGCAGAGAAGGCAGCGGAGCGGGAGCATACAGAACGTGTGTTGCAGGCTACAGAACGCCGTGAAGCTGCGGAGCGCCGGCACCGACTGGAGATGGCTCAGCACGGGCCCCCGCTGGACGCACCAGGCCCACCGGAGACAAGGTCTTCCAAGGTCCGGGCGGAGGACTTTCCCTTACTTGAAAAGGATGGAGACCTGGATTCCTTTCTGCTTGCTTTTGAGAGGACATGCCTCCAACATCATCTGGCCCTGGATCAGTGGGCAAGGTACCTGACCCCCGTTTGAGGGGTAAGTCCCTGGAAGTTTTGGGGGACTTACCTGCCGGGGAGGAGCAGGACTACCACAGCATCAAGCGGGCCCTGATCCAGCACTACAACCTCACCCCGGAGTCGTACCGCAGGAAGTTCAGGAGCCTGCAGCGGGGTTCAAAGGACACCTGGACCGACCACATGCGGGCCCTGCTGAGAGCTGCGGAGCACTGGACCTCGGGTCTAGAGCTCACTACCCGCCAGGAGGTCCAGGAACTGTTTGTCGTGGAGCAATTCTTGTGGAACTGCCCAGAGGACCTCCAGCAGTTCCTCCGTGACCGGAAACCAAAGGGGGCTTCTGCTACAGCCGCCCTGGCAGACGAGTATGCCAACAACAGGGTGGCCGGAGCCAAAGAAGCCTGCCAGCAGCACCTGGAGAGGGGGTAAGCCCAATTCTGCCCCAGCCCCATATCCAGCCCCCAGAGTGCAAGGGGTGTACCCCCGGCTGCCCTCTCCAGGCCAGGAACAGAACCCAGACGTTGTCATAATTGCAATCAGCCAGGACACTTTAAGGCTGCGTGTCCCCAGCGCCAGAAGGCCCCATCCCTGTCCCAGAAACCGACCACTGTTTTGTGTGTGGGAGGGGGTGGTGGGAGGTCCCTAGACAATTACCAACCCATCACCATCGGCCGCTCAGCGGTCATGGGACTGCGGGACACAGGCGCTGAACGAACCCTGGTACGCCCTGAGGTGGTGTCCCCTCAAGACTTGGTACCTGGGAAAACCCTTTCCGTTTCCGGAATTGGAGGCGTTGAACCGGCGCTGCCCGTTGCCAAGGTGTATTTGGACTGGGGCGCCGGAAGGGGGATGCGGGAGGTGGGAGTAACGCCAAATATTCCTGCAAATGTGTTGCTTGGGACCGATTTGGGGTGGCTAGTGTCCCAGTATGTGGCCACTGAACCCCCAAGTTCGGCTCCCCAAGAATGTCATGACTCTACTGTGAATGCTAACGTTAATGTATTGAATGTGCCTCCAACAGTGGAGGAGGGAGTGAAACCTGATGGTAAGCCATGCACTGACACTACACACACAGGGCTCACAGTGAGGACAGGTGAGGAGGCTGCACGGGAGAGCTCAGAGGTGGGGGGAGGGGCTGCTATGGGCAGTGTAGGGCCCCTAAGTGAACCCAGCCTGCTGAGTCTAGGGCCCCTGCAGGAAGAGGAACAGGCCATGGGGGAGGGGGCGTCCCGGGAGAGGAGCCACCAGGTAAGACCCCAGGGCAGGAGTTCCCCACATCCGGGATGTCAGGAAGTCAGGGAAGTCTGCCTGACCCGGCGACTTGGTCAGGGGACGAGGGAAAGCAGGCGCTAACCGTGGTCTCAGCGGTCGTGGCCGCTGTTACCAGGAGTGGGAGCACTGAAGCCCAAGGAGCCTCGCGGAGGTCCGACGGTTTCCCCCTCTCCGACCAAGTGGCTGCCGAGTCAGACAGTAGCCAGGAGATAGATCCCGGGGAACTGACAGAGGACATGGCAGTTTCATCAATTCTTGCCACATCAAGTCAGGGATTTCAGGCAGCGTTGGAAGCTGACCCTAGCCTGAAGACTCTCAAGGAACAGGCGGCACAGCCTCCCCTGGAGTCCGACCGCGAGCGAGTGGTCTGGGACCAGGGACGGCTGTACCGGGTAACGGTCCAGCAGGGTTCACCGGAGGCGTGGCCCAGGGACCGACAGTTAGTGGTACCCCATCCGTTCAGGGCGGAATTGTTGCGGATCGCACACGAGATTCCAATGGCCGGACACCTAGGGATCACTAAAACCAGGGCCAGGTTAGCTCAGCATTTCTACTGGCCTGGAATGAGGACCGAGGTGATAGCCTACTGCCGTTCGTGTGACACCTGTCAGAGGGTGGGGAAGGCGGGGCCGCGCCCCAAAGCCCCACTGGTAACTCTGCCCATCATCGAAGAGCCTTTCTCGAGGGTGGCTGTGGATCTCATTGGACCTCTGTCCACTCCCAGCCGCTCCGGGAAATGCTTCATACTAACGGTAGTGGACTATGCCACCCGGTACCCGGAGGCGGTAGCTTTGCCGTCCATTCGGGCCGACAAAGTGGCCACTGCCTTACTGGAGATTTTCTCCAGAGTGGGGTTTCCCAAGGAAATGCTCACCGACCGAGGGACCCAGTTCATGTCGCAGCTGATGGAGTCTCTCTGTAAGCAGGTACAGGTGCAACATCTGGTGGCCAGCCCGTATCACCCACAGACCAATGGCTTGTGTGAGCGGTTCAATGGCACCTTAAAGCAGATGCTGAAGATGTTGGTCGACTCCCACGGGAGAGACTGGGAGCGGTATCTCCCACACCTGCTGTTTGCCTACCGGGAGGTCCCACAGGCCTCAACGGGGTTCTCCCCCTTTGAGCTCCTGTACGGGCGAAGTGTACGGGGGCCCCTTGCTCTGGTGAAGGAAGCGTGGGAAGGGGATTTAGCCACCCCTGGAGTGTCGGTCATTGAGTATGTCGTGCGCTTCCGGGACCGAATGATGGCCTTGACGCGGCTGGTGCATGATAATATGGCCCAAGCTCAGGCCGACCAGAAGCGATGGTACGACCGACCAGAATGCTTGTGAGCGGACCTACCAGGTGGGTCAAAAGTGTGGGTACTGGTCCCCGTACCACAAAACAAGCTTCAGGCGGCCTGGGAGGGTCCATACCTCGTGCACGAGCAGCTCAACGCCGTCACCTACCTGGTCACCCTGGACCACGCCCGTGGAAGGAGGAAGGCCTTCCATGTGAACATGATGAAGGCCCATCATGAGCAGGAGGCTTATGCTCACCCAGTGTGCAACCTTCCAGAGGAAGGAGAGGCAGAAACCCTCCTCGATCTGCTCACCCAAGCCGAGGCGGGTGGATCCATCGAGGATGTGGGGGTTGGCCACCAGCTCTCGGAGGACCAGCGTTCCCAGCTGGGGGCCACCCTGCACCCCTTTCGGGAGCTGTTCAGCAGCCTGCCCGGAAGGACTGAGGCAGCAGTCCATGACGTGGACACTGGCAACCACCCCCCAATCCGGCGTTCAGCATATCGGGTCTCTCTTGAGGTGCAGCAGCAGATGCGCCAAGAGATAGACGAGATGCTGAGGCTGGGGGTGATCCAAGCGTCCAACAGCGCGTGGGCTTCGCCTGTAGTCCTCGTCCCTAAAAAGGACCGAACTACGCGGTTCTGCGTGGACTACAGGGGGCTCAATGTTGTGTCGGTCACCGATGCGTACCCAATGCCGCGCATCGATGACCTGCTCGACCAGCTGGACGGGGCCAAGTACCTGACCATCATGGATCTGAGCAGGGGGTATTGGCAGATTCCCCTGACCCCTAGGGCACGGGAACGCTCTGCCTTTATCACCCCATTCGGACTGTACGAGTCCACGGTGATGCCCTTCGGCATGAAGAATGCCCCTGCCACTTTTCAGCGGATGGTCAACACGCTGCTCGAGGGACTGGAAGGGTATGCGACCGCGTACCTGGATGACATTGCCATCTTCAGTCTCACCTGGGAGGATCACCTAGAGCACCTGGCGCAGGTGCTCGGGCGGATCCAGCGAGCAGGCTTGACCATTAAGCCGGAAAAATGCCAGCTGGGTATGAGTGAGGTCCACTACCTGGGACACCGGGTAGGTAGGGGAGCTCTGAAGCCAGAGCCCGGGAAGGTGGATGCCATCGCATCCTGGCCCACCCCCAGGACCAAGAAGCAGGTGATGTCCTTTTTGGGTACTGCTGGGTACTATAGGAGGTTTGTTCCACACTATAGTGCCCTGGCCAAGCCCCTGACGGACCTCACCAAGAAAAGGCTGCCCGTCGCAGTCGACTGGACAGTTGCCTGCGAGACAGCTTTCCAGGCGCTCAAGACCGCCCTTTCTAGTTCTCCTGTACTACAGGCAGCCGACTTCACGCGGCCATTCTTAGTGCAGACCGACGCCAGCGACTTCGGCCTCGGTGCTGTGCTCCTCAGCCAGGTTGACACTACGGGCCATGAACACCCCATTTTGTACCTGAGCAGGAAGCTCCTGCCGAGGGAAGTGGCCTATTCCATGATGGAGAAGGAATGTCTGGCAATTGTGTGGGCCCTGCAGCGTCTGCAGCCATACTTGTACGGACGCCAATTCACCGTGGAAACAGACCACAACCCCCTCAGCTGGTTACACACGGTCTCTGGGACGAATGGGAGGTTGCTACGCTGGAGCCTCGCTCTCCAACAGTACCACTTCACCATTCGCCACAAAAGCGGCAGGGACCATGGTAACGCTGATGGGTTGTCCCGGCAAGGAGAGGGTGCGGTAGGGCGCACGGGGAACACAGGAATGTGATACCCCCTAGCGCCCTCAAAAGCAGGGAGGTGTAAGGAAAGGGACGTCGCCATTTTGTATAGGGCCTATACCAGCCTCCATTTTGTCAGTTCACAGAGCCACAAATTGCTAACTACACAGGGCCTATTAGCATATTCAGTACGACCAGCTTTTATGTCCACTATGAATCAATAGGGCTTTAACATGCTAATTGATTTAGGCCAGTGTCTGAAAGATGGTCAGTCGTATGTTAAATGGCTCAAACTTAAGCCAGTATTTCCTGCCCCATATGAATTGCAGGCCAGTTAATATGCGTGCTTCAAAGCAAAGGGGAAGGGCCTAGCAGACTTAAGAACTGTAGCAGGGACAGGCTGGATTGATTCCATTTTACACACAGAAGCCAAGCAGATGGTCTAGGGAGGACCAAGGGACTATCCAGCAACTGAAGACTGTTACCTGGGAGAGCCCCTGCCTTCCCATGACTGTACTACCCGGTAATATTGATCTATAGCTTATACCTTTAAGCCTTGTACATTATCGTTGTATTTTTACTCTGACTGCAAATCCATTGTAATTACGCTGTATAGCTTTACTGTATATTTCTGTAATTATCTAGTGCGCTCTTAAGGCGATTAAACCATAAAATTAATCTTGGGCTGATGCTTTTACTCTGATCACGAATCTTAGAATACCCAGTGGGTAACAGGACAACCTCCCCGGTGGCCATTTGCTCTAGGTGCAGTTCCCTTACTGACCTCTGACCTGAGAGACAAAGGGGGCGCCGGAGAGCTGTACCTGTGGAGTTACGTCCCCTTGGTGACGTGGGAAGAAAGGGGTCGTCCTTCACATTTGGTAGCAGCGGTGAGATCAGAAGCTGTGATACCCGGGCTACCGTGTGGCGGTCGGCTTAGTTCTTCACAAGGGGAAATAAAGTTTATAAGAGATTATTCGTGACGCCACCTGTGGTACTCAGCTAAGGATGGCCGATGCTGCTTAAGGAGACCGCTGGGGCTGATTGTGATGCAGCAGAGTTGATACAGCTCTCCACAGGTAGAGCTTAGTCCCAGGGCAATTATATTGTTAAAAATAGTGATGATGGTTGTAGTGCAGGGCTGAGATAATGCAGCAAATAAACAGGAGGACACAGCAGGGTGCATTCTTCATAATTTTACTCACAGTTTGAGGTGCAGACCAGGGCACAGAGTACAGATGGTAAATGGAGATCCAGGCAGCCCGGAAGCAACTTAGGATCCACTAAGCCAGATGGGTTGGAGTCCTCCTTTCTGCGCTGTCTTATGATGTTCTTGCTGCCTTAAGCTATGCTTGGTCCTCTGTTCCTTACTGTCCTGTGGTACTTGCCCGTATGGCAGGCAGCTTGAGCCTATTGCAGGTGTCGCTCCTCTATGGCGTGGAGCTCTGGGCTCTGCTCTGCTGCTGTGCCTTCAGGTGTATGACGGAGCCAGGAGGCCTGCAGTCTTCTGCCCTTCGGACTGTTGTACCTGTCCAGCCATGGACTCCGTTGTCCGGTTTCCAGTGCTCTGCCCTGGGCTGAGCTTGGTCACAGCTCCAATCCCCAGGGTTCCCTAAACTTCTCCTTTCCTCTCTCTATACTCTGCTCTTTGGACGAGCTCCTCACAGCTTCTGTCCCTTGTCCAGATTCTCACAGATGTTGTCCTTGGTTGGATTTGAACCCAGTACCTCAGAGCTGCAAGGCTGCAGTGCTAACCACTGAGCCACCATATAGATTGTAAGCTTTTGCGACCAGGGCCCTCACTCTTCTTTTTTGAATTGTTGAACTATGTATTACTCTGTAATGTCTAATATTATTTTTACATTGAAAAGATGATATATATATCACAATAATAAAATAATAAAAATTATCAAAAAATAAAATATAAGTGAATATTTAGTGACTATATCACCCAATGTGTGGATGGCAGAACATCCGGTAATGTATAGAGAAATATCCAGGAATGGAGAGAGACACCCAGTGGCAAGACAACAACAGAAAATCAAAGGTAACACAATGTGAATAATAATATATAATTTTATTGAATCAAATATACAAAATTAATACACTACAGAATTGTATATGCGTTAAAATACAAAAATGTGTACATGAATTATTTATATAAGAAAAAGAAGAGGCAATACCTATTTTGAAACAGCTATAGAATGTAAAGTGAGCACCTTAATGTGTGACCATATGTACTTTGATAATTCCTGCAAAAATTTATAATATATGGCAGGTATAATGACATATGCACATATGGAAAATAGATTGCTCCATGAAAAACCAGGTAATGAATCCTATATATAAAGCTGGCGATGTGTGCTAGAACCTGCAATATCTGCTGGTGATGTGGACGACTATATATAATAAAAAAAGGGACAAATGTGCAACAAAGATTATGTGCATATGAAAAAAATTATGTATGTGTGTCTTGTAAAAACTCTATCAATATATGGGCATTGACAAGTGCCAATAAAAATACCATGCACCACAGTGAGTGAAGTGAAAAATAAATAAAAATACCATCAAATAAGGAACAATGATAGCGTCCACTAATGCAAGGTATCAGCGCCTTGTAAATAAAGTGAAGGGTATCAAAAATACCGCCAAGCTGTGGACAATTACCTGGGAGCTGTGAAAAGGTTGTGGCCTCTGTAGAACGCGCCCCGACGCGCGTTTCGGAAATGTTTTTCCTTCGTCAGGGGGATGTAATATATGCAGCAATCAGTGGCTTTAAATAGGGGAAAGGAGCCGGGTAAGCGTGTAAACGGCGCATGCGCGGGTCACGCTGCCGGAAGTGAACATCGCAACACGCGTCATGTGATGCATCACTTCCGGGTCAGACCCGAAACATGATCAACACATAGAGACGCCGTTGCCATGCCCCCCCGGGAGCGTTGGGACACCGCGCATGCGCACCACTTATTCGGCGGCAGATGGGTAAAGGATTAATAAAACGCCACTATGTATATATAATCAATACACAACATTAATCCATGTGCAAGGACATCTATTATAAGTGAAGTACAACTGTCCATATAAATGCAGACAATATTATTAATCCAACATAAATGCAATAAGCATATATAAGACCGCTATGGCAGAGCATAAGGTATAAACATAAATGTATATAAGTGTAAATATAGCCACATCATACATAAAACAATTGTACAATATCACAAGATGGTATAACATAAATAAATATAAACATTATAGAAAATATAAGAAAGATATCCGTATGTTGTATGTCAACGTATATGAAGTCATTCAAAGATTGCTGAAAATACATAAAAAGATAAAAATTAATAAAATGTTAAAACATACACAATTATAAAAACGGGACAAAAGAAAGATTCTCGTTCAAACCAAGTGGGGAAACAGTTTGTAATGTCCATATCCATTTTGTTTCTAATTGGACAAGACGTTTGCTGATCTTTCCACCACGAACCCCACTATCCAATAAATCAATGCCGAAAATCTTAAGTAAAGTGGAGTCACAATTATGGTGCATTTTAAAATGTCTTGGCAGAGTTTTAAGGGAAGTGACATCAGTCACGTCTTTTGCTGCTTTTATGCCCAAAACGTGTTCACGCACTCTAATCTTAAGCTGCCTCGTGGTTAAACCCACGTATATGAGTGAACAAGGGCAAATGGCATAATAAATAACCGCAGATGATGTGCAAGTAATTCGATGTTTAATGTTGAAAGAACGCGATTTGTCAGAATTGAAGAAACTGTGTGTTTTCATAACATTGGGACATGCTATGCAAGACCCACATGGTCTACAACCATATGAGGGTACGGCAGAAGATAAAAAGTTGTTATGACTATCTGACGTGGGTATACCAGTATAGAGACTTTTGACCAGCTGGTCTCCCAGGTTCCTAGATCTTCTGAAAGCCATCAATGGTCTGTCACCCACATATTTAGAAATAATAGGATCTGACCTCAAAATAGGCCAATGTTTAGTAAGCAAATTCCTAAAAAGGTCACTATGGCCATTGAATTGAGTGATAAAACGAATAACATTGTTATTCTTTTGAGGTTTTGGGATTTTAACCATATAATGCATCATGTCTGGTGGTATGCCTAGCTCTATTATAGGCTCGCTTAATAGACCTGCGACTATATCCCCGCTCAAGAAATCTGGCACTCATCAATTCGGATTGCCTGTCAAAATCACTCTCAGTTGAACAGATACGTCTGAGGCGTAAAAACTGTCCAAACGGAATCGAATTGATAAGTGCCCTTGGATGTGAAGACGTCGCGTGGACCAAGGCATTAACCGCCGTGTGCTTTCTAAACAAGTCAGTTTGGAGGCAATCATCGGAATCTCTATTGACACGAACGTCCAAAAAATCGATGGATTTAACATGATGACAAAAAGTTAGACGTACATTGATGGAGTTATTATTAAGAATACTAATAAATTCGGATAGTGCCTCAGCAGACTCTTGCCATATAAAAAAGACATCGTATATGTAGCGTGTCCAAAATAGGACACGCTCCATAGAACATGTATTGTCTGATGTAAAGAGGTCCCTCTCCCAAAACCCAAGAAACAGGTTGGCATACGATGGAGCGAATGAAGCTCCCATCGCTGTTCCTTGGATTTGAAGGAAGAAGGACCCCTTAAAATAAAAAAAATTGTGAGATAAAGTAAATTCCAAAAGATTAATGAAAAACACAATAAAAGCCCGAGAAAAAGAAGAGTGCTGCAAAAAATAAGAAACTGCCGCTATTCCATCATTATGCCGTATACTAGTGTAAAGTGACTCGACATCACAAGTCACTAGTATAGAATTTGGGTCAATGTATAAACCATCAATTTTTTTGAGGAAATCGTTTGTGTCTCTTGTGTACGAAGGGAGTGCTGTAACGAAAGGTTGCAGAATGGAATCTATATATTTGTTCACATTCTCCAAATAATTACCTCTACCTGATACAATGGGTCTACCTGGGGGGACCGCTGGATTTTTGTGTATTTTAGGTAGCAGGTAAAGGGTGGGAACAGTGGGCTCATGAACCTGAAGGGATAAGTACAATTCATTGGTGATGATGCCTTCATCCTTTGCTTCTTGTAAAAGAGTGCGAAGTTGTAATTGAAATTTGGATGATGGATTAAAGGTTAACCTTTTGTAACAATTAATATCATCCAATTGCCGAAAGACCTCGGTTTCGTACATATCCTTCGGCCATACCACAATGTTCCCACCCTTATCCGCTGGTTTATAGACAGTTGTACTTCACTTATAATAGATGTCCTTGCACATGGATTAATGTTGTGTATTGATTATATATACATAGTGGCGTTTTATTAATCCTTTACCCATCTGCCGCCGAATAAGTGGTGCGCATGCGCGGTGTCCCAACGCTCCCGGGGGGCATGGCAACGGCGTCTCTATGTGTTGATCACGTTTCGGGTCTGACCCGGAAGTGATGCATCACATGACGCGTGTTGCGATGTTCACTTCCGGCAGCGTGACCCGCGCATGCGCCGTTTACACGCTTTACCCGGCTCCTTTCCCCTATTTAAAGCCACTGATTGCTGCATATATTACATCCCCTGACGAAGGAAAAACATTTCCGAAACGCGCGTCGGGGCGCGTTCTACAGAGGCCACAACCTTTTCACAGCTCCAGGTAATTGTCCACAGCTTGGCGGTATTTTTGATACCCTTCACTTATTTACAAGGCGCTGATACCTTGCATTAGTGGACGCTATCATTGTTCCTTATTTGATGGTATTTTTATTTATTTTTCACTTCACTCACTGTGGTGCATGGTATTTTTATTGGCACTTGTCAATGCCCATATATTGATAGAGTTTTTACAAGACACACATACATAATTTTTTTCATATGCACATAATCTTTGTTGCACATTTGTCCCTTTTTTTATTATATATAGTCGTCCACATCACCAGCAGATATTGCAGGTTCTAGCACACATCGCCAGCTTTATATATAGGATTCATTACCTGGTTTTTCATGGAGCAATCTATTTTCCATATGTGCATATGTCATTATACCTGCCATATATTATAAATTTTTGCAGGAATTATCAAAGTACATATGGTCACACATTAAGGTGCTCACTTTACATTCTATAGCTGTTTCAAAATAGGTATTGCCTCTTCTTTTTCTTATATAAATAATTCATGTACACATTTTTGTATTTTAACGCATATACAATTCTGTAGTGTATTAATTTTGTATATTTGATTCAATAAAATTATATCTTATTATTCACATTGTGTTACCTTTGATTTTCTGTTGTTGTCTTGCCACTGGGTGTCTCTCTCCATTCCTGGATATTTCTCTATTATTTTTACATTGTAAGGTATTATGAAATATATCGAAGCTAAGCAACAAAATCTTCTTTAATGGACTCTTCAGGGAAAAGTTCTTTAAAAGGGAATTTTTCTAACCTGTCCTGGCTTCAGTGCTGACCTCTGCATCTTCCGTCACTTAATTTTACTATTGTAACATGGCACACACCTCTGATGACACTCCCATAGGCATTTTAGACCTACTCAGGTGGCTGCATGCCACCTAAATATTCAGGTAGTGTGGTTTTCATCTTTCTAGGACTTCCGCAACACATTACCAGCTCTGCATCACTGGGCTTTGAATCAGATCTCTCAAAAAATGCCTCCAAACAAATGTATTTCTGTCAAACCGCTTTGCTGTGACAAGGTGCCTGTCTGCATATCTGGCTTTGCTGTTCAAGGTGCTTCTCTCATCTCACAGTTGGCTCTGTGATAGCAAGGTTCTTGCATATCCAGCTCTGTCGTTCCTGGTGCTGCCTGCACACTTATCTCAGCTGTGTTTAGGTGATTGTCTGTATATTGACTCTGCTTTTCCAAAGTGCTTCACGCACATATGGCTTTGCTATAAAAAGGTGCTTGCATACCCTTCTATTGTTCTCAGGTGTTTCCTCACACACTCACTCACAGGTATCAAAGTGCCATCCAGTAAATTCATCTTGACTGTTTCACATGCCACACAGCATGACCATTACAAAAGAAGTCCCAGAAGATTGGAGAAGGGCAAATGTTGTCGCTATCTTCAAAATTTAAAGAAGATGGAGCCAGGAAATTACAGGCCAGTGTGAAAAAGCACTTGTAAAATAGACTTGGGTATAGTAATAGATCACAGATTGTACATGAGTCAAAAGTGTAAAGGCAGTAAAAAAGGCAAACACAGTTCTGGGATGTATTAAGAGAAGCATAGAGTCTCAATCACATGAAGTAATTATCCCCCTCTACTCCTCTTTAGTCAGGCCTCATCTGGAATACCGTGTCCAGTTCTGGGCATCAGAAAGACATTAAAAAACTGGAGCAAGTTCAGAAGAGCTACCAGAATGGTGAGCAGACTGCAAAGTATGTCCTACAAGGAACAGTTAAAGGATCTGGGAATGTTTAGCTGTTTAGCTTGCAAAACAGAAGTAACAAAAAACTGACTGGCACATCCATATCAGAAAACTGGTGGTACAGGTGCAAACTAGGGGTAGTCATATATATATATATATATATTATTAAATATATATATCAAATAAAGTTGCACTCTGTAATGCTAAAGCATGTAAGTAGGAATGACGACCAGCATTAATGCTCTAGATGAAAAGAAAAAATGGAGATACTTAGCACATAATTTGGCCAATTCATTCATGCCCAGCAGCCTATGACAAAATAGGTGGAATTTTTGCCCATTCATCCAGAAGAGCATTTTTGAGGTCAATAACTTTTTCTGTTCTCCACCAAACTTAACAGTTAGCATTCTCTAAGCCATTATTGCCCTTCAAGAGATTCTGAAACCATCAAGTTTATTGCCTGTTTGTAAGGGGGTCAGGGCAAACAGTTAAAGGATCTGGGAATGTTTAGCTGTTTAGCTTGCAAAACAGAAGTAACAAAAAACTGACTGGCACATCCATATCAGAAAACTGGTGTGTACAGGTGCAAACTAGGGGTAGTCATATATATATTATATATATATATATCAAATAAAGTTGCACTCTGTAATGCTAAAGCATGTAAGTAGGAAATATATGAAATATGACCAGCATTAATGCTCTAGATGAAAAGAAAAAATGGAGATACTTAGCACATAATTTGGCCAATTCATTCATGCCCAGCAGCCTATGACAAAATAGGTGGAATTTTTGCCATTCATCAGAAGAGCATTTTTGAGGTCAATAACTTTTTCTGTTCTCCACCAAACTTAACAGTTAGCATTCTCTAAGCCATTATTGCCCTTCAAGAGATTCTGAAACCATCAAGTTTATTGCCTGTTTGTAAGGGGGTCAGGGCTTAGCCCTTTAAATGTTTATGCTGCTATTTATATTCACATATATATAATTGTTATGTATCTCAATGTGATGTATTTTCGTGTCTTTTGTATTGTAATTCAGTATAGATTAAGGAAATTAGTGCATCCTTTGGGAACATTAGAGGAGGGCACTTGTTGTATATAGTATTCATAGGCTGGATTAGTGTAGTTTTGCAAAGGGCCGCTAAGATGGGGGTATACTAGTGGCCCTTGTTAGGTATAGCTAGTAGGAAGTTTCTAGATGGTTTAATAAGGGCACACATAGTTAATTGTAGGAGGAGCTGCTGTGGGTTAAGCTAATGTAGGTTGTAGGATATAGTCCAGAAGGGCGATCACGCCCAACAAGTCCAGAAGGGCTCTAAGCCCAGGGTTGCATGGCAGATACTCACCGTTGTCTAAGGAGAGAAGCACGGGCACAGTCAGACGGGTGCTGGATAAGACCGGAGCACCTGGGGAAGCTACAGTTTATGTCAGCAGCAGGAATGAGAAGGAGTCGTGGTTCAAAAGTCGTGCAGTGGGCGCAGAATATTCATGACGTGGCAAATTCTCAATAGGGCTGAAGCTGGCAAGTCCGAGGCGAAGTGGATGAGCGGGATCCCCTATGTACTGAGGTCCTACGGTAGTGAAGCTGCGGTACGCAAGGGTGCTACACCCGCGTTAATGCACATGAGGGTGAAGGAAGTAAGAGAGGGAAAGAGCAGGAGGAATGCTGTGTGGACTGTGATGTAACTGATGTGTCCGAGTCCGTTGAAGAAGAAAGTAAAATCGTTGATTTAGCATCAGAACCGGTATCTGTGTCCGTTATTTTCAACCCTGAGCACTGGAACAAGTGTACAGGACCTTGCGTCGCACCGCAGTGGAATCCCTGACCGTGGACCAGCACCCTGAACAGGTATGCCGTAGAAGCTGATGGTTTGTTTGTGGAAGGAGGTCAGGACAACCAGAGCCCCGGTGTCCTCGGCTACGACTACCGTCCTTCCTCCTCCCTATTACATGTATCATGACTAAAGTTCTTTTGAACTGTTTGCGGTTTAGGTCTACATTCTTCCATATAAATAGTAGAAACGTATGCACAGCCCTTAAGGAGGTGCCAGAGTAGGTGCCCAAACCACTATATAATTAGAAAACTCTGCACTCAACTTGGGATGAAATAATGTTTATTATCCAAAATAGTATGCAGGGAGGGACTTTCGGTCACACGACCTTCATCAGCTACCCTGTAGAGTAATAAACCGTCATCTTAGATTCAATTGGATATAGATAGACCAATGTCGGCTTATCATTCCTTAGGCACAGGTAAGTAACAGTGCTGTGATGGTGTCCACGCTCTCGTCTAACCGCGTCTCCATCACAGCACTGGACGGCATCACATCCTCCATAAGATCTCCACAGACGACATTCCACCTCTCATAAGATCTCTACGTAATACTGTTACTTACCTGTGGATAATAAACATTATTTCATCCAAGTTGAGTGCAGAGTTTTCTAATATACATTCCTTCCATAACCCATTGTGTGAGGCACCAACTAAATTATCCTGAAATATGTTTTAAATAGGCACATTTCCACCAAAGCATAACATACATGCCGGTACTGCAGAGGTCAGCAACCCACTGCACTCGAGCTGTTTGTGAAACTAGCACTGCAGCCTTGCAGCACTGGGGTCCTTGGTTCAAATCCCACCGAGGACAACATCTGGCAGGAGTTTGTATGTTCTCTTCGTGTTTGCGTCGGTTTCCTCTGGATTTTCAGATTTCCTCCACACTCCAAAGCCATACTGATAGGTAATCTAGATTGTGACAGTGCCAATAATGTCTCTAAAGCACTGTGGAATTAAAGGTGCTATAAAAGTGAGTAAAATAAGCAAATAAATAAAAACTACAGTTCCCATGAATACAGGAACGCTGGAAGTTGTACTTTGACAACAGCTAGAGTGCTGCAGGTTGATGACTAGAGATGAGCGAATAGTTCAATGTTCAGTTTGGATTACGATCACTGATTTTGCAATATTCGCCGATATCTTTTTTGAATATTTGCCGAACATAGCCGAACACCATTGAAGTCAATGGGAGGCAAAAACAATGCATACACAACACCTTCAAATGTTCCCAAAAGCTGCCAAAACACATCAAATCATGGGCAGATACCAGGAAAGTGGCCTCAACTCACCCACAGTACAAATTTTAAAATGGCACGGCAGCAATCAGCCATGCATTTAGGTATCAGGGTCAGGACCAGCATCTACAGGTTTGAATTGAACTTCAAATTAAGACAAGGTGGGTGAGGGATCAGTGTAAGCCTGCTGTGCTGGGAGCCCTGACACCACATGCAACAGCTCAACCTGTTTTTATGCTCAGCCACACTCAAGTGGCACACATATCAGTTTCGTAGACTACTATTATCAGAAAAAGGTAAGGATAGTAACACGGGTAGTTGACTCAAAGGCAATGGAAGCTGGTCTCGGAGGCCTATTTGCTACAGGTAACACACATGAAGGAAACCCAACCAGGAGTCTGCACATTTCCGCAAATTAGTGACAGACACCAACTTAGTTGGCATCAATTGCAATAGAGTAGAAATAGTGTAATGGGGGCCAACATCTCTTCCACTACAGCCAACCCAGCAGATGGATTGGAGACCCAGTCAGGAGTCTTCAAATTAAAAAAAAAAATTATTAGGGCCTGGCACCACTGAATGTGGCATCAATTTCACCAGAGTATAAACAGTATAATGGGGACGACATCTCTTCCACTACAGGCAATCCCTCAAATAGATACCCAATCAGGAGTCTCCACATTTAAAAAATTAGTGGCAGACACCACCAAAGTGGCATCAATTTCACCAAGTAGGAATAGTTGTGAGAGGGTCACTGGCACGGTATATGATGGGGAGATATGTGTCCCGAAGATTGCATTCTTCCATGATATATAGAAACCATAAGTTTCTCTTCAGCATGCTAGGTGCTGAAGGATTTAATCACCCATTTTATGGGACTGGTTTTGTAGGTGAGGAGGTAACAGATGGGCGAGATGCCTGCTCACAATATCTCCACCTCAATGGTTTGGTTGGGATGTTAAAAGTACAGTCATTGTTTTTTTTCTCTGTGCTGTGGTTTGAAGAGGAAGAGACTCCAGACGTAGCTCCAGGTGGAGCAGAAGACACATGGTGGTCTGAGAGGGGCGAACCCCTCAGACATATGGACTTTGCCATACCTTATCTTTTTGTTTTGCAGTTATGCAAGAAGGCCTTGTTTACCTTGTTTAACCCTGCTATGGTCTAATGGTTTATGCTGTTCCATAATAAGCCAGCAGGTGTTTTACCACAAGAAGCATTCCAGTGTCTACCTTTGGAATCAGCTGAGTGAGTCTACCCCTCAACACGAGGTGCTTTGAACGTGGGCAGCGTTCCAGAAGCTGTGGACAACTGCATGTCCTGGATAAAATCTACCACCCAGCATGAGACGTCCGACAACAAGAGGAGCTTGAGAGGCATCTGGTCCAGGTTCCAACAGCAGCATCAGCTGGCAAGTCAACAGCAGCAAATGGCGCAACAGGAGGCGAATAAACTGTTTGCAGAACAGCTCCAACAGCAGCAGCGACACAGCAGGCAGCACTAATGCAACAAATGGTATTCCTCACAAAAGGCAGTTCATGGGAGGCCGGCGGTCTCCTCCCCAACTCCAAGTGGCGACAAACCCCTTGCAAATGTTTGACTTTTTGCACCTACTCAAAAATTGGTTGCAGCCAGAGACTTCCCACTCCTTCCCACATGGTCGAGCAAGTGGTGATAGACAGGTTCATCCACTCCCTTCACAGGCCATACAGACCTGGGTTGCCCAGGGCGACCCTTGGAATGCAGACAATCTGGTAAACCTGGATGAGAGATACTAGGTTGTTGAGAAATCCCACAGGAAACCAGACATTCCCACTTCCCCGTACTGGGATACCAAAAGGTGGTGGGCTCACCACAGAGGGTGGCTAGAACCACAAATGGAGGTTGTCCCAATCCCCCTGAGGGTCCCTAAGGCTGTTATTAGGACGTGGTCTGTTGCGATGTCACAATCCTGGACACATATCCGCCTTATATGATATGTCCCCTGAACCAATGGACTGCAGCCTAGGCAGGCATTTCTCCTATTATGACTATCCAGCCTGCAGTGTGGACTGTCAACCGGTGAGTGGTTGTACCGTGTGCATCAGTTGGGGTAATGGTTCTTGGATTTTGGACTCTGGAAGCTAAGTGACCCTAATCAGCGCTACACTGCCCAACCAGTTGATCCTAATAAGTTTGTGGTCAACCCGCTGCATACACTGAGATGCAAAGAACTACTCTGTAGCCAGAATGACCATGGGAATGGATTGTGGTTCTAAGACCCATGAGGTTGGGGTAATAAAAGACTTAATACTTCCTGTCATACCGGGGCGTGATTTTTCACTATTTTGGAACATGTGAAAAACGGGGCTGCACAGAGTGTCCCGAATAAAAGCCAGGGCCCTCTGGAAGAGGCTCCATCAAAAATAAAGATGGAGGAGATTCCCCAATATGTCTTCGCTGGAGAGGAGGACAAGATGGTAGCAGAGAAGGACCATCTTTCCTGAGTTAGAAGTGCCGAAAGAGAACTTTGGTACTGCTGAACTTAAAGATCTTACATTAAAGGGGGCATTTGATAATGTTACTGTATGCAATGGGGTTGCTCAAGAGCCAGGGACTGACACCAGGTTGCCACACTTTGCTGTCAATGGCGATATATTGTATTGGGTGACCAAACTGAGGGGAGTTGAGATAGTGGAGCAGCTGTTGGTTATGAGGACCCTACCGCGAAGGGTTTTTATAGACATGGCCCATTCATATGTTTTGAAGGGACATATGGGGTAGAGAAAACTCAGGAGAGAGTAGTGCAGAAGTTCTATTGGCCATTATGTTACAGAGAGATCCTAAAATAAATAGGTCCTGCCCTACCTGTCACACAACAGCTCCTGCTTCTCAATTCCGAAGTCCCTTATGTCTCGTTGCCTGTGATAGAGGTCCATTTTGCGATCATTGCCATGGACCTAGTAGGTCTCCTAGCTAAGTCTGCATGGAGCCATCAGTACATCCTAGTGGTCATGAACTATGTGACCTGGTACCCTGAAGCGGTGCCACTATGGAACTCTTCGGCTAAGAGTATCTCCCGGGAGCTTGTCCATATCCTTGCTAGGATGGGCTCACCAAAGGTAGATTTTGATGGACCCCCTTCATAAGCAAAGTGATGAGGGAGCAGTGTAGAGTCCCTCCAGATTACCCAGCAGCGAACCTTGGTTTATAGTTGGCCTGGTGAAGTGCTTCAATAAGATCTTGATGGCCATGCTCAAGAAGGTCGTTGAGAAGGATGGTTGAGACTGGGACTTTCTGCTTCCATTTCTGCTCTTTTCCATTAGAGAAGTCCCTCAAGCCTCCACTGGCTTCTCGCTGTTCGAGCTCATGTATGGTCGACATCCACGAGGGCACCTGGACATTGCCACGGAATCTGGGAAGCCGAGGTCCACGCCACACAAGAGCGTCATTGAGCATGTCACCCAGTTGCAGGAGAGGATGGCACATGTGATGTCTATCTTGAAGGAACATCTCTCCAGGCCCAGGAGGCACAGGCAGGGGTATAAAAGCGATTAACAAGGCTGAGATAGTTCCAGCCCAGGGGCTGTGTGCTAGTGCTTATCCCCACGGTGGAGAGCAAGTTCCTAGCCAAGTTGGCATGGTTATACGAGGTGGTGGAAAAACCAGGTGAGGTAAATTACAAGGTACACCAGCCCGGTTTAAGGAAGATGGCCCAAGTGTACCAAGTGAACTTGCTTAAATCGGGGAAACGCTGGAAACTCCTTGCTGTGGGCCCATCCCGAAGCCAAAGTGGAGCCGCTAACGCCGTCCCAGAAGCAACAATGTCGCAGAACTATTTCAGCAGATCAGTGACCTATACTCAGAGTTGCCAGAGCGTACACAGTGGTGGAATATGACATGTTAACAGAGCCGCATATAAGGGTTAACCTCAAGATATATAGGATTCCCGAAGCACGATGGAAGATAATATTCAAAGAATGTTAAGAGAATGCTAGACCTTGGTGTAATAGAGCAGTCAGAAAGTGAAAGCGGTTTTGCAGTGACTACCGCGGGTTGAATGGGGTGTCCAGTTTTGATGCGTATCCGATGTTCCCACTACCCAAAACTCATTGAGCGACAGGGCCTGCTAGGTACATTGCAGCCCTCAACCTGATGAAGGGGTCACTGGCAGATCTCCATGTCCCATAGTGTTAAGGAGAAGATGGCCTTCTCAACGACTGATAGGTGTTTCCAGTAAACTAGAAAAATATTTAGACTTGAGAGTCCTCAGTGGTTGATACCTTTTAATGGCTAACTGAAAAGATGGTAACAAATTGCAAGCTTTCGAATGCCATTCTTATTGCAGGGGCCCCACTACCTTCCAGAGTCCGATGGATCTGATTTTGGCCCCAAAATAAGAAGTATACCTGGATGACATTGTCATCTTCACCCTAACTGGAGTAGTCATCTACCAAAAGTACAGGCGATCCTGGATCCGTTAAGAAAAGTTTGGGTTTTCACCATAAATCCTAAAACATTGTGTCATAGGGAAGGAAGATAGCCAAGAACTTAGGCTAACGTCATCGGTAGAGACGAAATCATGCCACAGTTTAAACAAATCGAGGCAATTCAGAAGGGGCCCAGTAATCGCTTCATCCATGAAGCAAGTGAGGGCGTTTCTTGGAATTGTGAGGTTTTACCGGCATTTTATACAAATTTCACCAAATTGTCGCACCATAACAGGGCACCAAATCGATGATGGTGAAATAGACAACTGACATAGAAATGGCATTTCAGGAACTTAAGTGGGCTCTGTGCAAGTATCTGGTTCTGATCGCATAGACTTTAGCAAAGAATTTGTGGTCCAGACAATGCTTCAGAAAGTTGTGTTGGGAGCTGTGCTTCTCAGGAATAAATCCCATCCTTATCTGAGCCAGAAACTCTCTTCCTGTTGGAAGAACTATGTGATTTGTTAAAGAAGGATTGCTTAGACATTAAAGTGGCTGTGGATACATTGAAATATTACCTACTAGGCCGAAAGTTCAAACTAGTGTCAGTACCAAGCCTCTGTGAGATATTTAAAGAAAAGAAGGGTAAGAATTTCCTAGGTGAGTAGGTTTTTTCTTAGCCTTCACAAATTCAGTTTCCAGTAGAGCATAGCCAGGGAAGTTACATGGTAATGTGGATGATCTCTCCCGAATTTGGTGTCAGTAGGTGCCAAAACCCCTGACTTTGGGGGGGAGAATATATGACAGGGTCACTGGAAAAGGTATATGTGTCACAAAGCTTGCTTCTTCCTTGACCTAGAAACCCATTTTTCTCTTCAGCATGCTAGGTGCTGAAGAAGTTAATCAGCAATGTTATGGGATGGGTTTGTAGGTGAGTAGGTAAGAGAATGAGGGGATGCCTACACACAGTATCTCCACCTCAAGGTGTGGCTGGGATGTTAAATGTATAGCCACTGTTTTTTTTCTCTGTGTTTTTGGGATAGGAGAGACTCCAGATGTAGCTCCAGGTGGTGCTGAAGACACACAGTGGTCTGAGCGGGCGAACACCTCAGACATATGGACTTTGCTAAATGTTATCTTTTGTTTTGCCGTTATGCCAGAAATACCTTATTTAATTTGCTGAACCCTTATATGGTTTATGCTGTTCCATAATAAATCAGCAGGTGTTTTACCACAAGAAGCGTTCCTGTGTCTACCTGTGGAAGCAGTTGAATGAATCAACCCTCCAAGTATAATGGAGAGCAACCTCTCTTCCACTACAGCCAACCCAGCAGATGGCGACACAATCAGCAGTCTTCAAATTTCAAAAAATTATGGGCCTGATACCACCAAAGTGGTATCAATTTCACGACAGTAGAAATAGTATAATAGAGACTAATACCTCTTCCACTACAGCCAACCCAGCAGATGAGACCCAAGCAGGAGTGTTTACATTTCCAATAATTAGTGGCAGACACCAACAAAGTGGCATCAATTTCACCAGTGTAGAAATAGTTTTAATAGGACCTTTTCCACTGCAGCCAACCCAGCCAGGGGATATTGTCTGCGTCATGCTGGTGTAGCGCAGGCACAGCTTTCTTAAAAGAAGTAATGACGATTGGGCAACTGTACTGGGGACTACGATGGCCATCAGGTTCGGAAAACTGTCTGCAGCTACCAGGTGGAAAGGCAGCTTTTCCGGGGCCAACAGATTAGAGATGGTGGAGTTCAACTTCTTAGCTTTGCAATGTGTAGGAGTAAACAATCTTTATGTGACCACAACTGCAGGACCAAGGATGGTTGCAGTGCTAAGAGAGGGCGTACAGTGAAAATGACAAACTGCTTGGCCCGTGAGTGAAGTGCAGGCGGAGATGTTACGGGGGATTGATAAAGTTGTGAGGGCTCCATTCTCTGAGATCGTCAAAAGCAGCAGTCAAATTTTTGCACTTTTCCCCTCTACTCATTTTTTTTTGCAAAGTTGGCAGATAACATGAGTTGTTCTCTTCCTTTGCATGTCAAAAAAGGCCCAGGCTAGGTAACTCTTGCCGCCCCTGCGAGCTTCAGACCCGTGAACGCTGCTGGCCACAGCCACAGTTGTGCTGTGGATACAGTGCTACGTTGGGGGCTGCATCACTCGGTGTCTCGCTGTATGGCTCAATGTAACCTCATCTTCCTCCTCCTCAGATGACCTACTCAGCTGCGTCCTCTGTGTACATGTCAAGTGGAATCTACAACCTCATCATCATCATCCACTGTGTTCACCATTCCTCGATCTGAGAGTCACCCTTCTCCTTTTCCTGGATGGTTGGAGTTGTGACGTGAGGGGAAGCAAGTGTAATTTGGGTGCCAGCTCTGTAAACTGTACTGGGTGTGATGTTGAGGTGGAGGAAGAGAGAGGCCACTTGAAGCTGCGCTTGCCATCTACTCGAGCACATGCTCTTTCTGGATCTCATCAATAAGGTGTATCGCTGTGTGGCTGCCAAAGAAAGATAGTGGAGTATCCCAACCAGTAACAGAAGTTGTCACTGTGTTTGTATAGGAAGTCACGTTGTTGGTTTCATTGGTGCTTTCGCTAATATTACCACCTACCCCACGTACACCTTGAATTCCAACCCTAATCCACCTTCCACAATGACCTAGCTTTTCCCATTCATGATGGTCATATAGTCTGGTAGGAGCACATTTTTAGCAACAAAAAATTAGATTTTTTACTTTGCAACCAGCTCTGCACACAGCCAAATTTCAGCGGCACTAAATGACAAGGTGAAATATGGCATGCTGAATCACCTTAGTCACATAAGAAAGAATGTTTCCATATGGATGAGGCCTGTATGACAAAGAAAACATGCTCCAAAACAATTCAAACTGAGATTTCCCCTACCATATCACATTAGTCACAGAAAAAAGAAAGAATTGTTTCAGTTTGGATGAGGCCTGATAACAAAGAAGATATGCCCCAAGCAATTATAAAAATGAGATCACCACTACTGTATCACGTTAGTCACAGAGAAAGAATGTTCAGTGTGGAAGAGCCTGTATAACAAAGAAGAATGCCCAAATTAATTATAAAATGAATCTCCACTACTGTATCACATTAAAACAAAACGAACACATCCAGCCCATGAATGGCAGCGCTTCCCAGAGCTCACCCCGATGGAAGATATTTTGAATTTTTTCTTTTTTTATTATTTTGATAGGAGATACAATGTGTTTCAGATACAGTATAATATCCTTATGTATCACATTAGTCACAGAAGAATTGATTGTTTCAGCGTGGATGCGGCCTGTAGACAAAGAAGATATGCTCCAAACAATTTCAAAATGAGATCTCCCCTACTGTATCACATTTGTCACACAAATAATATATGTATTTTTTTACTGTGGGCAACAGCTCTGAACACAGAACAATTTCACTGCGACTATATGACAAGTTGGATATGGGGTGCTGTATCACGTTTAGCAACAGAAAAAAAAAAATTTTTTACTCTACAACAGCTGTGTAGAAAGATGAATTTCACCACTACTAAATGACTAGGTGAGACATAGCACACTGAATCTCATTAGGAACTGCAAAATGTTTTTTTTTTTGTAAAACAGCTCTGCACAAAGCTGAGTTTCACTGCCTCAAAATGACAAGATGAATATGTCATTCTGAATCATGGGGCAACTACTGATGGTATATTACTAAGGAACTGGCTACTGCTCTGTTAGTAGAAGAACTATAGAATACCGACACTAATATCTATTGCCCAAAATCCACAAAAACGCTTCCAAACCCCCTGGACATCCTATCATTTCTGGTGGAGGGAACTACCTGGATGTGTGAATCGGTGGATCGATTCTATGCTTCAACCTATGGTTGAGACACTGCCCTCCTTTCTTAAGGATACTAAACCAGCTGCTGAGTAGGATGGATGGCCTATCCATTGATTCTGGTAATCTGTTTGTGACTGCTGATGTCGAGTCACTTTACACAAGTATTCGACACAGCGATGGACTTTGGGCCATCAAATTTTTCCTTAGTTCCTCTAATCTCATTCTTGGCATGAGTCACTTGTCTTGATCTTTGAGTTCACACTTACCGACAATTTTTTTGTTTTTAAGGGGTCCTTCTTCCTACAGCTCCAGGGAACAGCAATGGGCGCGGCCTTTGCGCCGGCCTATGCTAATCTGTTCCTCGGCTGTGGGAGAGGGACTTCTTCCTGTCAGATCAACAGAGTCGATGGAGCGTGTCCTTTTTTGGACAAGCTACATCGACGACATCCTCTTGATCTGGCAGGATACCCCCACTTCCCTCAAGGATTTCTTTTTGCATTTGAACAATAATACCAAAAATATTCATTTGACTTTTAAATTCGACACTGATCAAATTGAGTTCCTTGATGTGTTATTGAGGAGGGACCCTTCTGGAGCGATACTGACCGTGTAATAGGAAACCCACATGAACCAACATGTATTGCATGCTTCCTCATCCCATCCTGAACATATGGTTCGTGCTGTGGCAGTTGGCCAATTTGTTCGAATCCGCCGGATATGCTCCCCAGATATTGATTTTGAGAGACAGGCCAGAGAATTGACTGACCGCCTGCGTGTTCGTGGATACAGTAAACGTACTATAAAAAGAGCTTACCATAAAGCTAAATATAGCACTCGTAGTGATTTCCTATACAAAGACACTAATGTTACCAATAGCCCTCAACCTGTTAGGTTTATCACTACTGTTGTGAATGGGTTTGAGATGAGTTCTGAGCAAGGCTCCCTCTGGTGGTTACAAGCGGTACTAGTGAGGATTGTGAGGACTGGGAATCAGGTGTTGCTGATTGGGTCTTATATAAGGGAGTCATTTTCCCATCAGGGTTGCCGGTGATCAATTGTTTCTGGTCTGAATCCTTCTTTCCAGTTTCCCTTGTAGCCTGCTGTGTCGTGTCTGCATCTCCTGCTATCAATAAGACAATTTCTTATTTTGTGTTTTGCTATATTTTTGCATTTTGTCCTGCACTTCTGTGGGGGCCTTCAGGGTCCCCTCCGGGGCTTTTGCCCTCTCTGTTTAGTCCAGCCACTGTGTTTTGTACTTTTGCTTTTCCAGTTTTTTTTTCAGTGGCTGCTGTTTTTGTTTTTGTTACACCAGAGAACTAATTTAGGTGGTAGAGGTCGTGTGATCTCAGGTGATTTTGAAATTAGTAGAGTTGGTGTTTAGTCAGGTACTGCAATCTCATAGATTCCAACTGCTCTGGTGTATTTCCTTTTTTTTACCTGCACTCCTCAGCTACCGTAACATAACAGTACACCGGCCAAAAAAATTGTATGGTACTCACAGAAGGGAAAAAATATTTTGAAGGAAGAAAAGTTGTCAGAGATATTTTTCTGTTTGTTGCATTTTTTTTTTTTCCCTCTGTATCTCTGGGTGCTGGGGAGGATCTTTTCTCCCAATGGAGTTTTCACAGTTGTCTGGCCGTGTGGATCAGCTTGCCACTGAGGTTCAGAGTATTGCTGCATATCTTGCTAGGTTGCCTGTTGTGGAACCTAGGATCCCCATGCCAGATTTGTTTTTAGGGATCGAGCTAAGTTTCAGAATTTCAAAAATAATTGTAAATTGTTTTCTTGCCTTAAAATCTAAGTCCTCAGGAAACGCAGCGCAGCAGGTTCAAATTATCATCTCTCTCCTGCGCGCGATCCTCAGGATTGGGCTTTTTCCCTGATACCTGGGGATCCTGTTTTGAGTGATGTTGATGCATTTTTCAGGCTTTGGGTTATTGTACGATGAGCCTAATGTCACTGATCAAGCTGAAAAAGCCTTGTTGGCATTAAATCAGGGGCTTGATGACGCTGAGTTATACTGTCAGAGATTCCGTAGGTGGGCAGTCCTGACCAAGTGGAATGACGACGCTTTGGCGGCCCTTTTCCGGAAGGGTCTGTCGGATAATGTAAAGGATGTTATGGTGGGATTCCCTGTCCCCTCTGGTCTCAATGATTCTATGTCATTAGCGATTCAAATTGACAGACGTTTGCGTGAGCGGAGAAGTATGCGTGGAGTGGTGTTGCCTTGTGTGCCAGCTGCTGAGCCCATGCAGTGTGATGGAGTGGTGTCTGGGGCACAGCGTCATGAGTTTCGAAAGCGCAATGGGTTATGTTTCTACTGTGGTGATGCCTCTCATGCTATTTCAGTCTGCCCTAAGCGGGGAAGACATTTTGCACGCTCAGTTGTCTTGGGTAGTGTTCAGACTAAGTTTTTATTAACTGTCACTCTGATATGCTCTCTGTCCTCATTTTCTGCTCAGGCTTTCGTTGATTCTGGAGCAGCTATTAACCTGATGGATTATGATTTTGCTAAACGTTGTGGGTTTCCCTTGATACCCCTACAGAAGTCTATTCCTTTACTGGGGATCGATTCTACCCCTTTGGCTGAGAATAAACCCCAGTTTTCTACTCAGGTGATAATGAGGGTTGAACCTGATCACCAGGATGCTGCAAATTTTTGGTTCTATATAATCTGCATGACATTATCGTGCTGGGTTTCCCTGGTTACAGTCTCATAATCCTGTTTTGGATTGGAAATCTGTGTCTGTAACCAGTTGGGGCTGCCAATGTGTTAATACCAACACTCCTGTTTTTTCTGCCTCCCCCCAGGCTCAGGATGTTCCTGACTTTTTGTTTGATTTTTCTGATGTGTTTAGCGAAAGTAAATCTGCATCCTTACCTCCCCATAGGAGCTATGACTGCGCTATTGAATTAGTGCCAGTAGTAAATTCCCTAAAGGTCGCCTTTTTAACTTGTCTGTACCTGAACATGACGCTATGCGTCTTATATCAAGGAATCATTGGAGAAGGGTCATATCAGACCATCCTCTTCACCCTTAGGTGCCGTTTTTTCTTTGTGGCCAAAAAAGATGGTTCATTAAGGCCGTGTATTGATTATCGTCTCTTGAACAATATTACTGTGAAATATCAATACCCTTACCCTTGATTTCTGACCTGTTTTCCAGGTGAAAAACGCTACTTGGTTTACCAAGCTGACCTCAGGGGGGCGTATAACCTTATTCGCATTAAGCACGGGGATGAATGGAAGATGGCATTAAACACCCCTGAAGGGCATTTTGAGTACCTTGTGATGCCCTTTGGGCTCACTAATGCCCTTCCGTCTTCCAGTCCTTCATGAATGACATTTTCAGGATTTTGTGACAAGTTTTCTGATTGTTTATTTGGATGATATCTTGATTTTTTCTAATGACTGGGACTCTCATGTGAAACATGTTCGAACTGTAATTCCAGATTTTGAGAGAGAATGCTCTGTATGTGAAGGGATCAAAGTGTCTTTTTGGCGTACAAAGATCTCATTTCTGGGATTCATTTTGTCCCCATCTGTTATTGAAATGGACCCGGTCAAGGTTCAGGCCATCTGTGATTGGGTCCAACCTACTTCATCAAAGGCTCTTCAGAGATTTTTGGGTTTTGCCAATTTTTTATCGTAAATTTATTGGTAATTTCTCGGTTATTGTTAAACCATTAACTGATTTGACCAGAAAGGGTTCTGATGTGGTGAATTGGCCTCCTGAGGCAGTCTCTGCGTTTCAGGAACTAAGCAGAGATTCACTTCTGCTCCTGTTCTACGGCAGCCTGATGTTTCTCTGCCATTTCAGGTGGAGGTTGATGCCTCTGAAATTGGGGCAGGTGCCGTTTTGTCCCAAAAAGATCCAGAGACCTCTAAAAGTAACCCTTGTGCCTTTTTCTCTCGAAAATTTTCTCCTACTGAACGTAATTATGACGTGGGTAATCGGGAGTTATTGGCCATGAAGTGGGCTTTTGAAGAGTGGAGACATTGGCTGGAGGGAGCCAAACATCAGGTGGTGGTCCTAACGGACCATAAGAATCTGGTCTATCTGGAATCTGCCTTAGTTCCTCTAATCTCATTCTTGGCATGAGGTCACTTGTTCTTGATCTTTTGGAGTTCACACTTACCGACAATTTTTTTGTTTTTAAGGGGTCCTTCTTCCTACAGCTCCAGGGAACAGCAATGGGCGCGGCCTTTGCGCCGGCCTATGCTAATCTGTTCCTCGGGCTGTGGGAGAGGACTTCTTCCTGTCAGATCAACAGGAGTCGATGGAGCGTGTCCTTTTTTGGACAAGCTACATCGACGACATCCTCTTGATCTGGCAGGATACCCCCACTTCCCTCAAGGATTTCTTTTTGCATTTGAACAATAATACCAAAAATATTCATTTGACTTTTAAATTCGACACTGATCAAATTGAGTTCCTTGATGTGTTATTGAGGAGGGACCCTTCTGGAGCGATACTGACCGTGTATAGGAAACCCACATGAACCAACATGTTATTGCATGCTTCCTCATCCCATCCTGAACATATGGTTCGTGCTGTGGCAGTTGGCCAATTTGTTCGAATCCGCCGGATATGCTCCTCAGATATTGATTTTGAGAGACAGGCCAGAGAATTGACTGACCGCCTGCGTGTTCGTGGATACAGTAACCGTACTATAAAAAGAGCTTACCATAAAGCTAAATATAGCACTCGTAGTGATTTCCTATACAAAGACACTAATGTTACCAATAGCCCTCAACCTGTTAGGTTTATCACTACTGTTGTGAATGGGTTTGAGATGAGTTCTGAGCAGAGGCTCCCTCTGGTGGTTACAAGCGTACTAGTGAGGATTGTGAGGACTGGAATCAGGTGTTGCTGATTGGTCTTATATAAGGGAGTCATTTTCCCATCAGGGTTGCCGGTGATCAATTGTTCTGGTCTGAATCCTTCTTTCCAGTTTCCCTTGTAGCCTGCTGTGTCGTGTCTGCATCTCCTGCTATCAGATAAGACAATTTCTTATTTTGTGTTTTTGCTATATTTTTGCATTTTGTCCTGCACTTCTGTGGGGGCCTTCAGGGTCCCCTCCGGGGGCTTTTGCCCTCTCTGTTTAGTCCAGCCACTGTGTTTTTGTACTTTTGCTTTTTCCAGTTTTTTTTCAGTGGCTGCTGTTTTGTTTTTGTTACACCAGAGAACTAATTTAGGTGTAGAGGTCGTGTGATCTCAGGTGATTTGAAATTAGTAGAGTTGGTGTTTAGTCAGGGTACTGCAATCTCATAGATTCCAACTGCTCTGGTGTATTTCCTTTTTTACCTGCACTCCTCAGCTACCGTAACATAACACTACGTTCCACTCACAAACAGATCGTTTGAGGTCTGCACTAATGAAATCCTGGCCCATCCTTATGACAGATCCCACTCTGACAAAGATCTTACCCAATAGACCTCTCATAACTTATCGTAGGAGTCGCAACCTCCGTGACTGTTTGGTTCGGAGTCACCATGCCCCTGACACTCGCCCCATTTTTTCTACTTCTCGTCCCACTAGACGTGGTTGTATTCCGTGTGGCCGTTGCATGGCGTGTGTAAATATTGACCGTAGTACTACTTTTACCAATTCTTCACGTACAATTCAATTTCAAATTCGTAAGTTAATTTCATGTGACACTAGAAACGTCATCTACTTTGCCAGGTGTCCATGCTCCCTGATTTATGTTGGTCTTACCACGCGCCAGTTAAAGTTAGAGTCAGGAGCATGTACTCGGCATCCAGGCAGCGACCACACAGGATGATATGGCCTCACTTAAGACGATCCCACGTCATTTTAAATTACACCATCAATGTGACAGCACAGGATTGAGGGTTAGGGGTATTGATGTACTCGACTTGGGTATCCGTTGCAGTAGAACGTCTCAAGTGTTGGCTCAATTAGAGAGCCGCTGGATTTGGACATGGACACAGTTCACCCCAATGGCCTTAACGAGAATTTGAGTTTCGTTCCTTTTCTGTGATCGCCAGTCTTCCTGTGCATGTGTGCTTCTCTCTACATCTCCTTTGGACGCCATTTTGATTTTAATTGTTTTTATGTATTTTTAGGTATCACGGTTTCCCTGTCCTATTCTCATTCTTCCTTAACCCCTTACTGCCATCAGACGTAATATCCCGTCCATGGTACCTGGGCCCGTATGACCATGGACGGGATAGTACGTCCCGTGCGATCGGACGCGCTCCCGGGGGGAGCGCTGCCGATCGTGGCCGGGTGTCAGCTGATTATCACAGCTGACACCCAGCACTATGTGTCAGGAGCGGTCACGGACCGCTTCCGGCACATTAACCCCTGGCACACCGCAATCAAACATGATCGCGCTGTACCAGGGGGCACAGGGGAGGATCGCGCAGGCAGGGGCTCCCTGCGCGCTCCCCTGAGACCCTCAGAGCAGCGCGATGTGTCGCGCTGTTCCGAGGGTCCGTCCTCCCTCCAGGTCCCCGTATACAAGATGGCGCCGGGGTCCTGCAGGGAGGCGGCTTCCTCAGTGCCTGCTGAGAGCAGGCACTGAGAAGCCTGCAGCACTGCCAGAGCGATCGCAGGTGTGACAGAGTGCTGTGCACACTGTCACACCAGAGATCTGCTAAAATACTGTGATGTCCCACCCTGGGACAAAGTAAAAAAGTTAAAAAAATGAAAATAAAAAGTGGTAAAAAAAATCATAAAAAAAAAACATATTCCCCAATAAATTAATTTCCTCCTGTAAATAAAAAAAACAAAACAATAAAAGTACACATATTTGGTATCGCCGCGTCCGTAACGACCCCCCCTATAAAACTATCCCACTAGTTAACCCCTTTAGTGAACCCCTTAAAAAAAAAAAAACTAAGCAAAAAATCAATGCTTTATCATCATACCGCCGAACAAAAAGTGAATAACACGCAATCAAAAGACCGATATAAATAAACATGGTACCGCTGAAAACGCCATCTTGTCCCGCAAAAAACGAGCCATCATACAGCATCATCAGCAAAAAAATAAAAAAGTTATAGCTCACAGAATAAAGCGATGCAAAAATAATAATTTTTTAGATAAAATTGCTTTTATTCTATAAAAGCCCCAAAACATAAAAAAATGATATAAATGAGGTATCACCGTAATCGTACTGACCCGAAGAATAAAACTACTTTATCAATTTTACCACACGCGAAACGGTATAAACGCCTCCCCCAAAAGAAATTCATGAATTGCTGATTTTTGTTCATTCTAACCTCCCAAAAATCGAAATAAAAAGCGATCAAAAAAGTCACATGCTCAAAAATGGTACCAATAAAAACGTCACCTCGTCCCGCAAAAAATAAGACCTCACATGACTCTGTGGGCCAAAATATGCAAAAATTATAGCTCTCAAAATGTGGTGATGCAAAAAACTACTTTTTGCAATAAAAAGCGTCTTTTAGCGTGACAGCTGCCAATCACAAAAACCCGCTATAAATAGTAAATCAAACCCCCTTTATCACCCCCTTAGTTAGGGAAAAATAATAAAATTAAAAAAATTTATTTATTTCCATTTTTCCATTAGGGTTAGGGTTGCGGCTAAAGTTAGGGTTAGGGTTGGCGCTAACGTTAGGATTAGGGTTAGGGTTGGGATTAGGGTTAGGGGTGTGTTAGGGTTAGGTTTGCGGTTAGGGTTGGGACTAGGGTTAGGGGTGTGTTGGGGTTAGGGTTGGAGTTAGAATTGGGGGTTTCTGCTGTTTAGGCACATCAGGGCTCTCCAAATGTGACATGGCGTCTGATCTCAATTCCAGCCAATTCTGCGTTGAAAAAGTCAAACGGTGCTCCTTCACTTCTGAGCTCTGCCATGCGCCCAAACAGTAGTTTACCCCCACATATGGGGTATCAGCGTACTCTGTACCCCAAGAGTTATTGTGCAATTTGTCCTATTTCTTCTGTTACCCTTGGGAAAATAAAAAACTGGGGGCGAAAATATCATTTTTGTAAAAAAAAAAAATGATTTTTTTTTTGTTTTTACGGCTGTACGCTATAAACTTCTGTGAAGCACTTCGGGCTTCAAAGTGCTCACCACTAGTGTTGAGCATTCCGATACTGCAAATATCGGGTATCGGCCGATATTGGCTGTATCGGAATTCCGATTCCGAGTTCCGATATTTTCGTCTTATCGGATACCGGAATCGGGATTGTCACTGTCACTGTCAGTGTCCGTCGGTCGGGTCTGTCAGGAGTCAGCGGCACTTACCTGGCAGAAGATCTCCGGCGGTCACGTCCTGCACTGCTTCATGGCCGCCATCCTCTTCTCCCCGGCGGTCACATGCAGTTTCTCGCGATAACTGCAGTGACTGCAGGGTAATCCCGGCCGTAAAGCAGTCAGTCCGATGACGTCACCACCGGGGAAGCAGGTAATCAGCTGTGCTGCGTTGCAATGACAGGCTCTGCCTGTCATTGCGATGTAGCAGAGTTGGATCGTCGTGGGACTATCGTTACTATGGACTGCGTCGGACAGGTGGTATACTGTTGGTTTGTTTTTTTTTCTTTTTTTACAGGAGATCGATGGCGTCGCAGGAATGAGAGAGTAATAAAAGAAATGAAAACTGTGTTGTCTCTTTTATTTCATTAAAATACTTTTTTCTTGCTGTGTCTTTTTTTTATACATTTAATAACTTTGGGATTAATAATGGATCGGTGTCTTATTGACGCCTCTCCATTATTAACCGGGCTTATTGTCACCGTGCAATCAACGGTGACATAAACCCCTTATTACCCTGCTTGCCACCGCTACAGGGCAAGTGGGAAGAGCCGGGTAAAGTGCCACAATTGGCACATCTTTTGATGCGCCAAATGTGGGGCTGCTGTAGCCTGGTATTATCAGGCTGTTGAGGGCCAAAATCCATGGGCCTTGACAGTCTTTTAATACCAGGCCGCAGCAGTCTGCATTTTACTTGGCTGGTTAACAAAAATAGGGGGATCCCCACGCCGTTTTTTTTTCGAGGGGATCCCCTATTTTTGTTAACCAGCCAAGCTAAGCAGACTGCTGTGGCCTGGTATTATCAGGCTTGCAAGGTCCATGGATATTGGATCCTTACCAGCCTGAAAAACCAGGCCTCAGCGGTCTGCTTCATCTGGCTAGTTAACAAAAATAGGGGGGACCCCACGCCAATTTTTTTCGAGGGGATCCCCTATTTTTGTTAATCAGCCAAGATATGCAGACTGCTGTGGCCTGGTATTATCAGGCTGGCAAGGTCCATGGATCTTGGCTCCTTAACAGCCTGAAAATCCAGGCCTCAGCGGTCTGCTTCATCTGGCTGGTTAACAAAAATAGGGGGGACCCCACGCCAATTTTTTTCGAGGGATCCCCTATTTTTGTTAATCAGCCAAGATATGCAGACTGCTGTGGCCTGGTATTATCAGGCTGGCAAGGTCCATGGATCTTGGCTCCTTAACAGCCTGAAAATCCAGGCCTCAGCGGTCTGCTTCATCTGGCTGGTTAACAAAAATAGGGGGGACCCCACGCCAATTTTTTCGAGGGGATCCCCTATTTTTGTTAATCAGCCAAGATATGCAGACTGCTGTGGCCTGGTATTATCAGGCTGGCAAGGTCCATGGATCTTGGCTCCTTAACAGCCTGAAAATCCAGGCCTCAGCGGTCTGCTTCATCTGGCTGGTTAACAAAAATAGGGGGGACCCCACGCCATTTTTTTTTCGAAGGGAACCCCTATTTTTGTTAATCAGTTCCCTCTGACGTCACTGATTGTGTCCCTGGCTGACCTGAAGTGAAAGTGGAAAGCAATCAATTAAGCTTTCCACTTAAGGGCCCGTCTCACATAGCGATATCGCTACCGAGATCGCTGCTGAGTCACTAGTTTTGTGACGCAGCAGCGAGCTCACCAGCGATATCGCTGTGTGTGACATTCAGCGACGATCAGCCCACCTGCCGGGTATCGCTGATCGTCGCTGAAATGTCAGGACCTTTGATCGCTGGTTTCCCGCTGACAGGCACACATCGCTGCGTGTGACAGGCGGGAGACCAGCGATCCGCTGGTAACCAAGGTACACAGCGGGTTTCCAGGCGCGGGGCTGTGCCTAGAAACCCGCTGTGTACCTTGGATACCAGCGCCCTGATGCAGGGAGCTGGTATCCAAGGTACACAGCGGGTTTCCAAGCGCTGCGCGGTGCCTGGAAACCCGCTGTGTACCTTGGTTACCAGCGGATCGCTGGTCTCCCGCCTGTCACACGCAGCGATGCGTGCCTGTCAGAGGGAAACCAGCGATCAAAAAAAGGTCCTGACATTTCTGCGACGATCAGCGATACCCGGCAGGGGGCTGATCGTCGCTGAATGTCACACACAGCGATATCGCTGGTGAGCTCGCTGCTGCGTCACAAAACTAGTGACTCAGCAGCGATCTCGGTAGCGATATCGCTATGTGAGACGGGCCCTTAAGCGATGTTACCCGCAGTGTCGCTGTCCCAGATCGCTGCCTGAGCTGCCTGTTTGGCAGCTCAGCAGCGATCATGTAGCGATACACCAGCGATCCTGACAAGTGCATATCGTTGTCGGGATCGCTGGTGTATCGTTATGTGACACCCAGCCTTTACTCTCCTGTCAGGCAGGAGAGGAACTCATTCATTTGGGGTTTACTGTGAGGCTGCAGCATTAGCTGCGGTCCCTGCAGTAAACATTAACCCTTTCTGAAGGATTACACCGTGGGACCTGACTGTGCATGGGATAGGTAAGAATAATTTTGCTTTTTTATTTTATTTTTATTACAGGAAATGGTTTTTGCAGTAAAATAAAAGATGGTCAAAAACATGTGTCTTTATTTCATTAAAATGATTTTTAATTAAAGTGTGTGTGTTTTATTTTTATTTCATGCAATAGGATTAATAATTGATAGTTGTCTAATTGACAGCTCTCAATTATTAACCTGGCTTAAGGTCACCTTTCAATAGCAAGGTGGCTTTAACCCCATATTAACCCATTCGCCACCGCTACAGGGCAATGGGAATAGACGGCAAAGTGCCAGAAAGGGCGAATCTAATTATAGATTTGTCTTTCCTGGGTGTCTGGGGGCAGATGTTAGTAGCCGGGGGGGGCAAAAATAATGGTCCCTCTCTGGGCTATTATTATCTGCCCCCACTCACTGGCTTTGTCTGTCTGGTTGCGAAAATAGGGCGGGAGCCCACGCATTTTTTTTCAGCAATTTTACACCTCATATATATATATATACATGTCATTGAATTTGTGACACATATATATATATTTATATTTGTAGTTCATACACTTCTACATAGTATAATAGCCGCTAATTCAATTGCCGGCTTTTGTGAAAATGCAGAACCCGACATGAAATGACACTTGGTGTACATAGGGTTAACCATGTCTTTTCATGTCCTTTGCTATCTAATTTGCACAAACAATTAAATCAGACTATGTGTGCAAAATTTCACACCTGTAGGGGTTAATTAAGGTGTAAATTCGTAGCAAAAAAGTCCGTTTTTTTTTACAACGAATTTACACCTTTAATTAACCCCTCCAGGTGTGAAATTTTGCACACATAGTCTGATTTAATTGTTTGTGCAAATTAGATAGCAAAGGACATGAAAAGACATGGTTAACCCTATGTACACCAAGTGTCATTTCATGTCGGGTGACCCGACATGAAATGACACTTGGTGTACATAGGGTTAACCATGTCTTTTCATGTCCTTTGCTATCTAAGGCCGGAGTCACACTGGCGACAAAATCGGACGACTGCAATGCAGTCGGACCTATGTTAATCTATGGAGCAGCTCCCAGTATCAGATTTTTTTGTGGTCCGTTTTAAACGTCCGTGTACAATCGCAGCATGCTGCGATTGTCACCGATTGTCGGTCGACAATCGCCAATGCAAGTCTATGGGAGCGATGAAAAATCTGATTACAAACGGACCACACTGTGTGACTTGCGATGAAATCGCATCGGTGTCCTTTAGAAAAGCCGGCAATTCATCCCCGCCTATACTGTAAAATCACACTGACAGCTTTAATAAAGACTAGAAAGAATAGATATATACACATAGAACACATACATATATATATACATGTCATTGTGACATGTATATATACATATATTTATAGTTCCTAGACTTCTACATACTGTAATAGCCGCTAATTCAATTGCCGGGTTTTGTGAAATCACAGAAGCCGACATGAAATGATACATTGTTTCCACACATTTAACCATGTAATTTCATGTATTTTTATATATGTTTGAAACATACAATTACATGAGTGTATTTGTGCAAAATTTCAGACATGTAGGGGTTAATTAAAGGTGTAATTTTGTTGAAAAAAAAATGCGTGGGCTCCCTCTGTATTTTCTCCACCAGACAGACAAAGCAAAGCGAGTGGGGGCAGATAATAATAGCCCAGGGAGGGTGCATTTTTTTGTGCCCCCCCTGGCTACTAACATCTGCCCCCAGACACCCCAGAAAGGGCAAATCTATAATTAGATTCGCCCTTTCTGGCACTTTGCCCGTCTATTCCCATTGCCCTGTAGCGGTGGCGAATGGGTTAATCTCACCTTACTGTCACCTTGCAATTGAAAGGTGACCTTAAGGCAGGTTAATGATTGATAGCTGTCAATTAGACAACTATCAATTATTAATCCTATTGAAGTAAATAAAAAAACACACACACTTTAACAATAAATAATTTTAATGAAATAAAAACACATTTTTTTGACCATATTTTATTTTACACTAAATCCGTGCGAAGCCATTGATCTCCTAAAATAAAGAAAAAGAAATAAAACAACATTATTCTTACCTATTCCGCCGATCTGTCACGTCCCACGCTGTAATCCTTCACAAAGGGTTAACTAGCTTTGAGCCAAGCAGTGCAAGTAATCCTGCATGCTCAGCTCAAAGCTCATGAATGAATAAGTTCCTCTCCTGGCGACAGGAGAGGATGTGTTTCATGAATGAAGCTTAATTGATTGTGTCCACTTTCCCTTTAGGTCAGGTCACTACAGTTAAATTGGCAATAAATCAATTAAGCTCCATTCATGAATCTATTCCTCTACTTTCGCTGGGAGAGGAAGTTATTCATTCAGGGGAATACAGGTCTGAGACAGCATTATAGCTCTCTGCGACCTTTAACCTGTTAACCCTTTCTGATGGATTACACCGTGGGACCTGACTGTACATCGGATTGGTAAGTATAATTTTGCTTTTTTATTTTATTTTTATTACAGGAAATGGTTTTAGCAGGAAAATAAAATATGGTCAAAAACTGTGTGATTATTTAATTAAACTTATTTTTTATTAAAGTGTGTGTGTTTGATTTTTCTTTCATACAATAGGATTAATAATTGATAGTTGCCTAATTGACAGCTATCAATTATTAACCTGGCTTAAAGTGACCTTTCAATTGCAAGGTCATTTTAACCCCTTATTAACCCATTCGCCACCGCTACAGGGCAATGGGAATAGACGGGCAAAGTGCCAGAAAGGGCGAATCTAATTATAGATTTGCCCTTTCTGGGGTGTCTGGGGGCAGATGTTAGTAGCCAGGGGGGCACAAAAAAAATGTACCCTCCCTAGGCTATTATTATCTGCCCCCACTCGCTTGCTTTGTCTGTCTGGTGGAGAAAATACAGCGGGAGCCCACGCATTTTTTTTTAAACGAATTTACACCTTTAATTAACCCCTACATGTCTGAAATTTAGCACACATATACTCATGTAATTGTATGTTTCAAACATATATAAAAATACATGAAATTACATGGTTAAATGTGTGGAAACAATGTATCATTTCATGTCGGCTTCTGTGATTTCACTGAAGCCGGCAATTGAATTAGCGGCTATAACAGTATGTAGAAGTGTAAGAACTATAAATATATGTATATATATATGTCACAATGACATAATAATATATATATATATATATATAAATGTGCTCTATGTGTATATATCTATTCTTTCTTTTGGCATTTAAATACTATTCTTTTGGATCCATTATATGTCAGTTTTGCAAGCCTGCGAGAAAATCTCGCAAGTCGGATGAAAATCGGATGTTACAAGGTACACACACATGCGATTAAATCGCATCTTTGAAGGAAAATTGGATGCCAGAAGGATGTGTGATGTTTTTATTTTGATCCGATTGTCGACCGTCTAAAACGGACCGATTTTTTGTGGTTGTGTGTGACTCCAGCCTAATTTGCACAAACAATTAAATCAGACTATGTGTGCAAAATTTCACACCTGTAGGGGTTAATTAAAGGTGTAAATTCGTAGCAAAAAAAGTCCGTTTTTTTTACAACGAATTTACACCTTTAATTAACCCTACAGGTGTGAAATTTTGCACACATAGTCTGATTTAATTGTTTGTGCAAATCAGATAGCAAACGACATGAAAAGACATGGTTAACCCTATGTACACCAAGTGTCATTTCATGTCGGGTGCTTCTGTCTTTTCACTGAAGCCGGCTTTACCCGGCAATTGAATGAGAGGATATTTTACTATGTAGAAGTGTATAAACTATTTACATATATGTATATATATATGTCACAATGACATGTATATATATAATATTTGTATTCTATGTGTGTATATTTAGTGTTTTACAAGGAAAGAAGGGTTTTTTTTAGTGCGATATTTTGATCCCATAGACTTACATGGGACTTCCGGTATCGGTATCGGGTATCGCCGATATTTTAGTGATATCGGCGATACCATTCCGATTCCGATACTTTAGGATATCGGAAAGTATCGCTCAACTCTACTCACCACACATCTAGATAAAGTTCCTTGTGGGGTCTATTTTCCAAAATGGGGTCACTTGTGGGGGGTTTCCACTGTTTAGGCGCATCAGGGGTCTCCAAATGCGACATGACCCCCCAGACCAATCCATCAAAGTCTGCAATCCAAAACGTCACTACTTCCCTTCCGAGCCCCGACGTGCGCCCATACAGTAGTTTACTCCACATATTGGGTATCAGCGTACTCAGGACAAATTGGACAACAACTTTGGGGGTCCAATTTCTCCTGTTACCCTTGTGAAAATAAAATATTGTGTGTTAAAAAAATCATTTTTGTAAAAAAAAAAAAGATTTTTTATTTTACGGCTTTATGTTATAAACTTCTGTGAAGCACTTGGGGTTCAAAGTGCTCACCACACATCTAGATAAGTTCCTTGAGGGGTCTAGTTTCCAAAATGATGTCATTTGTGGGGGGTTTCCACTGTTTAGGCAGATCAGGAGCTCTCCAAACACGACATGGCATCCAGCCAATTCTGCGTTGAAAAAGTCAAACGGCGCTCCTTCCCTTCCAAACTCTGCCATGCACCCAAACAGTGGTTTACCCCCACATATGGGGTATCAGCGTACTCAGGACAAATTGCACAATAATTTTTTGGAGTCTTTTTACCCTTGGGAAAATAAAAATTGGGGTGAAAGATCAATTTTGTGGAAAAAAATATGATTTTTTAATTTTACGGCTCTACGTTATAAACTTGTGTGAAGCACTTAGGGGTTCAAATTGCTCACCAAAGATCTAGATAAGTTCCTTAGGGGTCTAGTTTCCCAAATGGGGTCACTTGTGGGGGGTTTCCACTGTTTAGGCACATCAGGGACTCTCCAAATGCAACATGGCATCTAATCTCAATACAGCCATTTTGGTTGGAAAAAGTCAAATGGTGCTCCTTCCCTTCGAGCTCTGCCGTGCGCCCCAAACAGTGATTCCCCCCCACATATGGGGTATCACGTACTCAGGACAAATTGGACAACAACTTTTGAGGTCCAATTTCTCCTGTTACCTTTGGGAAAATAAAAAAATAGTGACTAAAGAGATAATTTTTGTGGAAAAAATAGGATTTTTTTATTTTCACACCCAGGCATTATAAACTTTTGTGAAACACTTTGGGGTTCAAAGTGCTCACAACAGATCTAGATAATTCCTTAGGGGGTCTAGTTTCCAAAATGGTGTCACTTGTGGGGGTTTCCACTGTTTAGGCGCATCAGGGGCTCTCCAAACACACATGGCGTCCAATCTCAACTCCAGCCAATTTTAGTTTGAAAAAGTCAAACGGCGCTCCTTCCCTTACGACCTCTGCCGTGTGCCCAAACAGTGGTTTTCCCCCACATATGGGGTATTGTCGTACTCAGGAGAAATTGCACAACAACTTTATCTGTCCATTTTCTCCTTTTACCTTGTGAAAATAAAAAAAAGTTTGTAAAAGATCATTTTTGTGGCTAAAAAGTTAAAAAATTCATTTTTTCGTTCCACGTTGCTTCAGCTCCTGTGAAGCACCTGAAGGGTTAATAAAATTCTTGAAGGTGGTTTTGAGTACCTTGAGGGGTGCAGTTTTAGAATGGTGTCACTTTTGGGTATTTTCTGCTATATAGACCCGTCAAAGTGACTTCAAACGTGAGGTGGTCCCTAAAAAAATGGCTTTGTAAATTTTGTTGTAAAAATGAGAAATCACTGGTCAACTTTTAACCCTTATAATTTCCTAACAAAAAAAAATGTTGGTTCCAAAATTGTGCTGATGTAAAGTAGACATGTGGGAAATGTTATTTCTTAACTATTTTGTATGACATATTTCTCTGTTTTAAGGGAAAAAAAATTCAAAGTTTGAAAATTGCAAAATTTTCAAAATTTTCGCCATATTTGCATTTTTTTCAAAAATAAACTCAAGGTATATCGAAGAAATTTTACCACTAACGTGAAGTACAATATGTCACGAGAAAATAATCTCAGAATCGCGAAGATCCGTTGAAGCGTTCCAGAGTTATAACCTCATAAAGAGACAGTGGTCAGAATTGTAAAAATTGGCCCGGTCATTAACGTGCAAACCACCCTTGGGGGTGAAGGGGTTAAAGCATGGATGAAGAATTCAGTTGCATAATCCGTCTGACTAGGATATGTTATATAAGCCATGTGTGATATATATCTGCCTATATTTGCATTGTCTTTCAGTATTAAATATATAGAATTCATGATGTATATTCAGTGGTGACAATATTTCTGCTATATTACTTTTGCAGCACAACACAATATTGTATTATTTTGCTGTTTATTATTTATTGCTATATATTATTGTTGTGTGACTATGTGCATCCATTTTATCTTTATATATATATAAATATTTGTTTTAGTTATGTGGATCTATATGGATGCATGTGATTTTTCCTATATATTGTACTCTTTAGGACATGCATCGTTGTTATACGTTTGTATATGTATGTATTTACATGCATACCGTATATACTCGTGTATAAGCCGAGATTTTCAGCACCTTTTTTGTGCTGAAAATGCCCCCTCGGCTTATACACGAGTCATAGGGCAGAAACCAGCGGGGAGGGGATTCGGCGGCAGGAGCCGGTGGCTGGGACATCATACTCACCCTCCCCGTGCCATCGCTGAACGTCCCTGCAATCTGCGTTCTCCCCGGCTTCCTGCAGCTCTCCAGCGCTGAGCGGTGACGTAATACCGCTCATTAAGGTCATGTAATATGGACGCGACGCCACTCCCATGGGTGTGGCCTCCATATTCATGGCCTAATGAGCGGTATTACGTCACCGCTCAGCGCTGGAGAGCTGCAGAAGCCGGGGAGAAAGCAGGATTGCCGGCCGGACGTTCAGCGATGGCATGGGGAGGGTGAGTATGATGGAGGAGGATGGGGGGAGCATGGAGGAGGACAAGGAGCAAGGAGCAGGACGGGGGGAGGACGGAGAGCACGGAGCAGAAAGGGGGGAAGACGGAGAGCATGGAGCAGAACGGGGTGGGAGGACGGAGAGCATGGAGCAGAACGGGGAGGACGGAGAGCACGGAGCAGACGGGGGGAGGACAGAGAGCACGGAGCAGAACGGGGGGAGGATGGAGAGCACGGAGCAGAACGGGGGAGGACGGAGAGCAACGGAGCAGGACGGGGGGAGGACGGAGAGCACGGAGCAGGAACGGGGGTGGGCACAGAGGAGAATGGGGGAGTGCAGAGCTGGATGGGGGGCATGGAGCAGGACGGGGGAGGATGGAAAGCATGGAGCAGGACAGGATAATGGAGCAGGAGGAGGGGAGCACAGAGGAGAATGGGGCGCACAGAGCTGGATGGGGAGCACAGAGCAGGACGGCAACTTATACACCCGGCTTATACGCGAGTCAATAAGTTTTCCAAGTTTTTTGTGGCAAAATTCGGGGGTTGGCTTATACACGGTCGGCTTATACACGAGTATATACGGTATATGTGTGTTCACTGATATGTATTTTCCTATATGCAATGTTTGTATACATCTGAATGCCCTATATTTGTTGTTGACTGTTTATGCATTTTCCCATGGCATTTTATTGACATCTACTATGTAGTTTGTTGTCCTGGTTTATGTGAACCTTTTGTATAATATTTTCGCATTTTTGCCTGATTATAGGCATGTTTTTTTACATTTATTGGTGACTCAGCCGCTGGCCTTGACGCATGCGTGCTTCATACTGCTCCGCTGTATGGTTTGTCGGGTCTCTGAGCACCTTGGGTTGCCATGCCGCCCCTGGGTGCTTGACAACACCGCCATTCAGCGTAGTTGGTCACTGTGGTTACGGATGCATCATTTCCGGTCTTGCGGTCGAGTCACTTCCGGTCTGACTGTATTTATGCCTGCACTCATTGTGCTCCCTTATCCCCACGATAAGGATTGTGTATCAGAAACGCGCGTCGGCTCCCTGTCTGACCCGCTGTTTGCTCCAGCTATTCTGCTTACCACAGGTAATATGGCCGTTCTATACTCACCACTAGTGTCTGTTGATATCTGCCTATATGGCGTCTACTGATTGTGGTACAATTGTGTTTAAATTACTTTAGTATTGCACGGCAGTTTTTCCTGACTTTATATACATTTGTGGGCTATCTAAATGCTATATAAATATGCATAATCTTCCTGTGTAGTATGATATATGATATATCTATACTGTCTATGAACGGCACACGGTCTGCCACACGGTACCCGGGGGATCACGGCTTGTGATCCCTCCGTTGCCACAAATGTGACGAAAATGCGCACACACACGACGGCGGCTGCCGTCCGACCCAATGTGTCAGGAATAATCTGCAGGGATTTATAATTATCCCACTTCCACTTAGGAACTTGCAGCTCTCTGGCGCCCCCTTACCCTCAGGTCAGTCAGGGAACTGCACCTAGGATAATTAGTCGCCAGACGGGCCACTTGGATGTGTGATGGCTATTGGGCACGCTGCAGTGAGGGAATTATAATTACTCCGGGCCGCAGCCAGGCAGTACACTTATAAAACCCGCTCCGTCACTGCCAACGCCACCCAATAGGTTAACACTTTACACCTCTTCTTTTTAGCTGCCACCAGCTACGATTTACTTAATGAACAATTTATCAAGAGGGTCCGTAGCAACCCCAAATCAGTAGCGTAGTACTTGAGGCACGTGCAAATTCGTTTATAGAGCAGGAGAAACAAACTAATAAATTTATAGGTTTTATTCCTAAGATGCAGGCAGTGTTTATACCATATAACAAGATGTAACAAGCTGAGACAATACAGTTATGTACAATACAGTTAAAACAAAACAGGATTAAAGGTGAAAAACTTACATGGCACTTAGGCAGTTACAGGCAAGACAGGCTGGGGGGGGAGCCACACGTCATAGTTCATTTGCAGATCTGTTAGTCACGTCATCACAGCCTGGAATGAATAGGGGGGCTCACTTCAAGACTTATACATGTGGCTGGTGACCTCACAAAAGGGGATGGTTTTCTGGCCACCTCCCCGGGCTAGAATTCTAGCTTTAAGTTCTGGAAGATCATAAGGACCATACCTCAACCTGGGAACCTAGCAGAATAATGGCAGACCTATCAATGATCTTACTTTGAAATGACTGTTCAAATGAGCCCATACTTGGGTGAGATAGTTCATGGTGCATCCAAGAATTCCATTTCTCGGGTTCTGTTGGAGTTACGGGTTCACCAGTACCACGGAACGACGCCTGATGGACGCCTGATTCAAAACCGTAGCTTAGTGTCTCTGACGTAAGCTCCCTGCGAGTTATGACCAAAAGAATGAATTCTCATGATATGTATGGGACCTTCCTGCAGGGTTTTGAGACAAAGGAAATTCCTGAAGAATTCCTGAGGTGGGGGGGAATGAGAGGAGTGGCTTTGCTCTGTGCTGGCAAAACGATGGGGGTCGTAGTTCTATGTGGAAAGTTCTAGAACAGCACAAGTAATGGAACTTGCAGTATCATCACACTGTCATCTAGTTACATTGTTATTTTGATTTTGTACTGTGTCACTCACTGGTCAGCTTTATGACGTCCAACTGATGTGTTCTGGTTGCTTCCATTGTTCTCTCCCTACCCTGTTCCATTTGTCAGTGATTTTTATCATATATAATGTCTATTATTATGTTATAATAAAATTTGTACCTTTTGTATATATTTTTGGGCTTTATGGTCGTATTTTTTGAAGTTACTCAATTGTTTGCGCATGATTTTGCGACTGGCCTATTTCTTGCCATGTTTATCTATTTTCAGCACATATTATAATGAAGGTTTTGATGTCTTCCCTTTTTTTGCTGATACTGTCTATTGGCTGTTTTTTCTCATTGAATCATGTTAGTGGAGCGCCCCTAGGGCCTGGGGTTACTTTGTGCCGGGTCAGACAGTTCTTTAGGGGATTGGTCACGGCAGCATTGACCCGGTCCGTGGCCCTGGGTGGCCAATAAAATGTTCAGAAAAGTCAAAGGGAATAGTTTAATAAAATAATAATAATAATAATTGTATTTCTATAGCGCCAACATATTCCGCAGCACTTTACATTATAGAGGGACTTGTACAGACAATAGACATTACAACATAACAATAAACACAGATCAAAGTAGATACCAAGAGGAATGAGGGCCCTGCTCACAAGCTTACAATCTATGAGGAAAAAGGGGAGACACGAAAGGTGGATGGTAACAATTGCTTTCATTGTTCGGACCAGCCATAGTGTAAGAATCGGGTGTTCATGTAATGCTGCATGAACCAGTTAACAGCCAATGTATGTAACAGTACAGACACAGAGGGCTATTAAATGCATAAAGTGGGTGAGAACATAATACGAGGTACCTGATTATGGTAAAAAAAATTTTGTTTTGAATGGGCCAAGAGGGATAGTTAGGTTAATGCATTGAGGCGGTAGGCCAATCAGAACAAATGCGTTTTTACGGCACGCTTAAAACTGTGGGGACTGGGGATTAATTGTATTAACCTGGGTAGTGCATTCCAAAGAATTAGTTTATAGGAGATTAGTTTGTGACGCCACCCGTGGTGTTCGGCGATAAGATGTCCGAAGCTGCGATTCAGATCTACTGGGGCAGTTTTTGACACAGCAGAGATGTTACAACTCTCCATGGGAAGAGATAGGCCCCAGGGCATTTATAGGGTTAAAGATGTTGGTAATGGTTGTAGTGCAGGGTAGGTGACGCAATAATTTAATCTGAGGACACAGCAGGGTGCAGTCTTCACACTTTACTCACGGTCTTTCTGGTTGCAAACACCAGCCAGGGTGCTGTGTCCTCCAGATCGGTGATTGAGCCAGCTCTCGGGTAGTTTGGGGAACACTTTACCAGAACTCCCTTCTGGAGGAGACACAGATTAGATATTAGAAAAAAACTTTTGACAGGGTGATCAATGAGTGGAACAGGCTGCCACGGGAGGTGGTGAGTTCTCCTTCAATGGAAGTCTTCAAACAGAGGCTGAACAGACATTTGTCTGGGATGATTTAGAGAATCCTGCTTTGAGCAGGGGGTTGGACAGATGGCCCAGGAGGTCCCTTCCAACTCTACCATTCTATGATTCTATGATTCTTATGTTCCTTCTCTGGTCATCTCTCCCAGTGCCGGCTCACGCCACTCCTGCCCTGCACCTCACACACAGTGTCCAAAGCCAGCAGCCTCAGATCCTGTCGGGCGACATCCTCTAGGTCCCCTTGATCCAATGTGGCTACCTTTTCAGTGAATGTGTGTGGATTTGGCTGTCGCACATACAGTCACTACAGCCTCCGGTTTGCTAGCTGAGTCCTAAAGTCTCTCCACTAGTCTGGCGCCGATCCCCCACTGCAACCTGGTCCTTCCTTCCGACTATGGTCCGGCTGGATTCGGGCGCCACGGGTGGATTCCTCACTTCCCTGGCTCCTAGGACTCCTTCTTTACTCTGGAGCTCCTTTCCTCACAACTGCTCCTCTCAATCTCCTCACAGCTTCTCATCCCAACTCCAACTATCACACACCCTTCCTGCCAGAGCTGGGGGCCCCTCCCCTCTAGCCTGAGGTCATGTGATTTGTGTAGGATGCACATATGCGAGCACTAGTTAGTGCCCCCTCCTTACCTGAGAGTACCACACCTCTGGCTGAGGTAAAGTACTTCTGTGGCGACTGGACCTCAGGGGTGCTACATTAGCAACTGCCCCCAAATTTTTTTTTTACTGTGTAACAGCTTAAACCACAGAACAATGTCACTGCCACTAAATGATAAGGTGAGATATAGCATGCTGAATCCTGTTAGCAACTGCAAAAAATAGTTTTTCTACTGTAAAACAGCTCTGCACAAAGCTGAATTTCACTGCCACTAAATGACAAGGGAGCTAAGCATGCTGAATCCCACTAGCAACTGCAAATTTTTTTTTTTTTTAACTGTAAAACAGCTCTGCACAAAGCTGTATTTCACCACCACTAAATGACAATGTGAGAAATGGCATGCTGAATCATGTTACCAACTGCCCCCAATTTTTTTTTACTTTGCAACAGCTCAAATCATAGAACAATGCCACCGCCACTAAATAACAAGGTGAGATATAGTGTGCTATATCACATTTAGCAACTGCCAAAAAAATAAGATTTAGAATGGTCTGCTCATGTATGAAGCACAATAGAAGCAGTGCACAACACACTTGTATGACATGTGTCCTGCTGTATTTGTCTGTGGACCTCAGTAATGTCACAAAAACAAACTGCTGGAAGGTCGATTTCACAGCCACACAGGGCACTAACTGTCTAAACTATGTGACTTACAAACAACTGCCTAGCTAACTAGCTAAAATCTATCAGCACCCAGGACCAGTGTCAGGAGCAGCCTCTCTGCGCAGTGCTAAAAATGGTGCTAAAACAAGATGTCCACTGTTTATATACAGAGGGACATATGATTTCAGCAGCCAATGACACAAGCCATTGTGTCAGGACATTATGGATGTTTCCTGCGCCCTGATTGGCTAGCCACTGATTTTTCCAGATTTTATAAAATTTTGCTCTTGTTTCTGATCCCTCAAGATGGCTGGACCTCATTGTAATACACCATTGTATATACACACCTGTACTTTGTATCTCCCCCACCTCATTGTAGATTGTAAGCTCTCACGAGCAGGGGCGGCTTATTTTGCTTTAATTATTGTATTGTTAACGTTGTTACTTATGACTTGTGTTTTGAAACTGTTAAACTGTAAAGCGCTGCGGAATATGTTGGCGCTATATAAAAAAAGATTATTATTATTATTATTATGATCACGAATCCGAATGTGCCATATTTGTGCCAATTTATGTTTGGCGATCATTTTTCGAACATATTGGCTCATCTCTATTGATGACCCCTGCAGTACAGAGTTACACTGAGATCCAGCAAGCAGAATTACTTCTATTAATAAGATGGCCTCTTCATAGCAAGAAATTCATAAAAGAAATAGAAACAAATAATACATAGGTTGGTGTATTCATGGCAAAACATGTATAATAAGATGGCAAGACTCTTGAAATTGTCCATAGAAAATTATAAACAATTGTTACACTAAATTTTTAAATATTATAGTATATAATTGTAATATGCTCCTTTGGATGCATACATCGATTTATTTATATTCCAAAAACTAAGAAATGTATCATGTTATTGGTGATGTTCCGTCATTGCACACAAATACCAAAAAGAAAAAGAGAAAAGGAACATTAAAATAAGAAAGATTCATTGAAATATAACTTTTAATAATGATATAATTTATAAGGCAAAAACCCTTTATACAGAATAATTAAATTCTAGGTCCAAAAGTGGATATTTTAGGATCCACATTGATATAAGTAGACCTATAAGTACTAATTATGCTAGCTATAGACACTCTTAGCACAAACAGTAACCAACTTACTAACAATTATGTCACCTTAGCAAAAACGTACCACAACCTAGAAGACAAACAGAAATCAAAAGTGTCATAGCGCATACAAGAGTGCAAAAAATTGTCGCTCTCACCATTTTATCCATTCCATAGAGGATAGCCATATTGGACAGATTTATTTGGATATTAAAGAGCCATAGTCACTGGTTATGGTGTAGTTACAACCACAAATTGCATTTGTCTTACTTCATCAGTACTCAAGATTTGAAATATTGGAAAAGTAGATATTATTCTATAAATGGACCAAGAAATGATCTTAAAATGAATGTGTCATGAAAAAAAACCATTTTTGTTAGGAAGTTAGAAGGGTTATAGGTTAACCAGAGATTTCTCATTTTTCCGACAAAATTTACAATACTTTTTTTTGGTGACCACATCACATTTGAAGTGACTTTGGGGGCATATATGACAGGAAATACCCAAAAATAACACCATTCTGAAATCTGCATCCCTCAAAGTACTCAAAAATCACAGTCAAGAAGATTATTAACCCTTCAGGTGCTTCACAGGTATTAATGGGATGTGGAAGGAAAAAATGAACATTTAACTTTTTTTTTTTTTACAAAATTTTACTTTAGACCCAATTTTTTTTATTTTGACAAGGATAACAAGAGAAAATGGATCCCAAAATTTGCCGTGCAATTTCTCCTGAGGATGCAGATATCCCTTGTGTGGGAGAAAACTACTGTTTGTGGTGCATGGCAAGTCTCAGAAAGGAAGGAGTGCTTCACAGAAGTTTATAACATTGAGCTGTGAAAATAAAAATCTAATTTTTCTCACAAAAATGTTGCTTTAGCCGCAATTTTTTTCTATTTTTACAAGGGTAACAGGAGAAATTTCACCATACAATTTGTTGTGTAATTTCTCCTGAGTACACTGATACCCTATATGTGGGCGAAAACTACTGTTTGGGCACAGGCAGAGCTCGGACGGAAAGGGCACCGTTTGGGTGAGTTTCCACGATCAGTATTGCATCAGGAAATGCTGCGTGTTTAGCGCTGTGCGTTGGCGCAGCGCCAAACACGCAGCGTCCAGATGTTACAGCATAGTGGAGGGGATTTCAAGAAATCCTGTCTCCACTATGCGTAACAACACACAGGCGGAAGACCTGCGTATCCGTCGCCGCAACGGAATTTGACACAGGGCTATGTAGCCCTGCTTTCTTTCCGGAGGTGTTCCGAAGGTGTCCTGAACACCTCCGGAAAGAACGCGCGTCAGAAAGGGGGCGGGGCTTAAGACGGAGCGGAATTTCCGCTCCGTCAAGTGCGCTGTGTTTCCTGACCATGGAAACACAGCCTTTGATTTTTTGAACACAAAATTAGCTGGAATCATTAGCGGATGCTGTGTCGCATTTGGAGAGCCTCTGATGTGCCTAAACAGTGGAAACTCCAACACAGTGAACCAATTTTAGAAACTAGACCCTCAAGGAATGTATCTAGATGTGCAGTGAGCACCGTGAACCCCCAGGTGCTTCATAGAAGTTTGTAACGTTGAGCCGTGAAAATACAAAATCACATTTTTAGCACAAAAATTTTATTTTAGCCCATATTTTTTATTTTTGCAAGAGTAACAGTAGAAAATTTACCTCAAAATTTGTTGTGCAATTTATCCTGAATAAGTAGATATGCCATGTTTGACATAAAACTACTGTTTGGGCACGCAGCAGGGCTCGGAAGGAAAGGAATGACGTTTTGGAACGCAGACTTTAACGGAATGGTCTGCGGTTGTCATGTCGCTTTTGGAGAGCCTTTGAGGTGCCTAAACAATGGAAATTCCCTACAAGTGACTCCATTTTGGAAATTAAACCCCTCGAGGAATGTGCCTAGATGTGTAGTGAGCACCTTGAACCCCAGGTGCTTCACAGAATTTTACCATGTTGATCAGTGAAAATGAAAAATATATATATATATTTTTCACCAAAAAATGTTATTTTAGCCCTAATTTTTTTATTTTCATAAGGATATCAAGAGAAAAAGGAACCCAAAATTTGTTGTGCAATTTCTTCTGAGTACACTGATAGCCCATATGTGGTCAAAAAAAAACTTTTGAGGCACAGTGGAAAGCTCAAAAGGGAGGACGCGCCATATTGAAGTTCACATTTTGCTGGAATAATTTGAAGATGCCATGTCACATTGACAGAGCCCCTGAGATACGAGAACAGCACAAACCCCCCATATGTGACCTCATTTTACCAACTACACCCCTCAATGAATTAATTTTGGGGTACATTGAGCATATTGACACCACAGATGTGTCACAGAATTTTATACCATTGGGTGGTGAGGAAAGAATAATTCAATTTTTAACACTAAAATGTTGTTTGAGCCCCAAGTTTTTACATTTTCTTAGGGCTAGGAGGCATAAATAGACCTCAGTTTGTTGTAAAAATTTCTCCTGAATGCGCCAACTTGTAATCAGGAAATACTCTTCAGGCACAGTGCACAGCTCACAAGGGAAGGAGCGCCATATTATAGTGCAGATTTTACTATTATGGTTTGCGGGTGCCATGACCCACTGCAGAGGCCTATTATGTGCGAGAACAGCAGAACTCCCCGTAAATGACCCCATTTTACAAATTACGCCTCTCAATGAATTTATCTAGGGGTGCAGTGATCATGTTGACACCACGGTTGTGTCACAGAATTTTATATCATTGGACAGTGAAGAAAAAATAATTACACTTTTACTAGCAAAATTTTGTTTTAGCCCAGATTTTACATTTTCCATGGCGAAGTGGGTAAAAATAGCACCAAAATTTGTTCCACAATTTCTTATGGACATAGCAATACCCCATCTTATACTCCTTTGAAAATGTATCTACTGGTATAATGACGATTTTGACTCCGTGGGTGTTTTCAAGAAAGGAGCAGCAGTAGATGCTGCCGAGTGAAAATTACAAACTGCTGTTGTGTTGAACAGTACATTCTAGCGACCAGAACGTTGTAGTTACCAGTACGTTGTTGTGCTCTGTATGTGATAGTGTCCAGTTCATGTTTATGGAGACACAATCCCGTAAATTAGGCGGGCTCTCATCACTACAGAAATGCCAAATATTTAGACACTAAATGTGGTTTTGTGCACACTGTGGGGCTCGGAATCGAGGGGAGCATTTGGATTTGAAAGCGCAGAATTTGTTGGATTCCTTTTGTGGTGAGAAGTCATAGCAGTTTTCCAGAGTCTCTGTGCTACCAGTAACGTAGAATCCCCTATACTTCTTCAAACAGATGATGGACCTGAGTTGAGACTTTCTTTTTTTGTGGATTGATTTGAAACTTTTATTGGCAACATTTTACATGACATTTGGGATCACATTTATCCAGCACTCTACGCTGAGTACTTACATCGGGGTTTCTATTTAAATCTCCAAGTTACATGATTCAAATGAAACTTGCGAAGAATCCATCAGGCAGCAGAGTTACTCTGGACTCTGTCTGTCCTCTGTTCAGTGGTGTCTTTCTTTTCAGAAGTGCACAAAACTGTGGCGGAATGCACTTTTATGTAATCCCAAAAAGACAGGCACCGCCCAATCACATTTCCTATAGCGTCCATAGTTCCTCCATCTGCCTCTTTTTAACCCCCCGTCAGAATCACGCATTTAAGAAATTTACACGGAAACCCCGGTGTAAGAGCTCAATGCAGAGCACAGGATAAATGGATGCTGAGCCTTACTGCGATCTTTGGGAGGCAGAATGAACAAATCAAGAGCAGTTGAAGAATTGATTATATTTTTTTTTTACGCCTTTCCTCATGTGGTATAAGTGATATGGTGACTTTGTTCTTCTGGCCGGTACGATTATAGTGATACGTGTTATGTTTTGGTAGCTGAGGAGAATAAGCAAAAACAGCAATACATCAGAGAGGCTGGAACCTATTGGATTGCAGTAACCTGAACTAACCACACAACTAGAGGTAGCCGTGGAGCGTTCCTACGTTGATCCTAGACGCCTCGTCACAGCCTGAGAGATAACTACACCTAAAGGCAGAAAGATGAAAGCTATCTGCCCCGGAGCAGATCCCCAAAGAAAATAGGAAGCCCCCAAACATGTAATGGCGGTTAGACAAGAAAAAGCACGGACACAGACAGAAAATAGAATGAGCAAACGCTGGGGCCCAATCTGTCTAGACAGAAAAGTACAGGAAAGGATACTCACTGCAATCCAAAAAAACCCTAAAAAATACCAACTCTTCTGATTGCAAAAACACCTGAGATCACACGATCTCTACCACCTAATCAGATCTCTGGTGTAACAAAACTAAGCCGCAGCCACTGAAAAAACAGGAAAAAGCAAATGAACAAACAACAGTGGCTCCAGATAAACTGAGAGGAGCACAAGCCCCCGGAGGGGACCTGGCTGACCTCCACAGAAGTCTAGGGAACAATGCAAAAAGCAAGCACAAAAGTAAAAGCAGAAAATATCTTATCTGATAGCAGAAGATGCAGGCAAGACTCAGCAAACTTCCAAATGAACCAGGAACCACAATTGAGACAAGAACAACTGATCACCGGCAACCATCATGGGAGGGAACCTCCCTTATATCAGACCAGTCCGTGATCCCAGATTGCCATTCCTCGCTGAAAGGTCCAGTACTGTCTGTAACCACCAGAAGGAGCCTCTGCTCAGAAACCATCTCTAGCACATTCATAACAGATACCAGATTCATATTGGAGTTTTTGCATAGCCATATTTTGAGAGCTATGATTTATCCATACTTCAGCCGACTGTCATGGTGGGCTTGCTTTTTGCAGAACGAGTTGACGTTTTTATTGTTATAATTTTTGGGCACATGACATTTTTTGATTGCTTTCTATTTTGATTTTTTTGGAGACAGAATAAACAAAAACCTGCAAGTCAAGAATATTTTTTTTTTAATGTTGTTACGCGTGTGGTGAAATTGATAAGGCAGTACGGGTCAGTACGATTGCAGTGATACCACATTTATAAATTTTTTTATATTTTGGCGGATTTACATAAAAACTATAGAAAAATAATTATTTTTGCATTGCTCTGATAGCTATCTTTTTTTATATTTTTCAGCTGACTGAACCGGTTTTTGGCTTTTTTTTTGCTTGACAAATTTACGTTTTCAGCAGTACCATTTTTACCATTCGTCTTTTTGATCGCGTTTTATTCCATTTTTTGTTTTGTGGCATGATGATAAGATGATAAAACAGAAGATTTTGTTATTGTGTTCACTAAAGGGATTAACCAGTAAGACAGTTGTATAAATCGGGTCATTCCAGAAGTGGCAATGCCAAATATGTGCACTTTTTTTATATCAACGTCAGTAGGCCCAGCTGCACCTGTCAGTCCTCATCTTATTGTTAGCTGCCCCAGCTGCCCCTGCTAGTGGTCATATCAATGTCAGCCGGTTCGTTGCACCTACCAGTACTTATCTCAACATCAGCTGGTCCCGCTGCACCTGCCAGTCCTCATCTCAATGTCAGCTAGTTTGTTGCACCTGCCAGTACTCATCTCAACGTCAGCTGGTCCCGCTGCACCTGCCAGTGCTCATCTCTCCATCAGCCGGTCTCGTCTGCATCTGTGGTACTTGTCATCATACTCCTCCTGCCTGCGTATATTGAACATTCCCTTGGGCTGCCCTAGTTACCCATTCCTAGGGGTCAGCTGCCATCTACCCAAGGTCAGTCCTGCAGTAGCACCTGGACCATTCCCTTTGGACACGGTAGGAGCATCTGGTCCCGGGACACCCGACATCAGAGCCGTGACAATTGGACTTTCATTTGTTGCAGGATGATCGGTTATCAAGCATAGCAATGCAGGAGCTTTGCTGTGCTTTACAAACAGTCAGCGCTGCACTGACATACAAACTTGATACACCATGCTCTAAGCATGTTGCAGCAAGTTTGCTAGCTCTGGTGACCCAGATGTCGTCATGACGACATCGGGTCTCTATGGCAACGATAGGGTCCCTTCCTCCCTTTGCCCACTCTCTAAATACTGTGATCAATATCGATTGCAGCAATTAGGGGGTTAACTTCCAGGAGTGGTGCAGGCACCACTCCTGGCACTGAGTGCCGGGTGTAATCTGTCAGAATCAGCTGACACCCTGCACCATTACATATCCATACGTCCAAAGTCAGTAAGTACCTAGCGACCTGGACGTAGTGATATGACAAAGGTCTTGAAGAGGTTAAAAAAATACAATACTCGCCTCTCCTCGTTCCACCCAATGCTCCCTACTCCTGATCATGTGTGAAGCGCCGCACATCTCAGTATAGCAGTCGCACTGTAATGACGTCACAGTGCCCACTGCGCTGGGATGTCAGACATGGAGGAAGAATGATGGGGATGGAAGCGTCAGATGATCATCATTGTTCATGCTGTCGGCCGGAGTGCGGGTGCTGGCGTGCTGAATGCCAGCATAGACAGGCAGAGGGGACACCCTTTGCAGGCAGTGACACCAGGCCCTCCCAGCTTATGGTTTCATAGCAGTCATGTGGCCTGCCACCTTTGGCGGTACGCCACTGCAGAGGGAACCCTCCCTCCCTTTGCCTGCCTTCTGAATGCTGTGATCGATCACAGGGGGTTAAAGTGCCAGAAGCTTTGCGGGCATTGCTCCTGGCGGTGAGTGCCAGGTTTCAGCTCTCAGAATCCCTGAACATCTGGTGCTAATCGCACGAGCACAGCTCCTTTGCGTGCAAAATTGCCTGGACGTATCCATACGTCCAAGATCGGCAAGTACTTAACCAAAGTGAAAGGGTTAATGGTATTAAATATGAACAAGATTTTTTTTTAAATTTGATATTTTCAATTTTAAACACTAGGGGGAGCAGCTGCTGAAATTTGCCATGAAAAGCTAGCTAAGTGCTAGCTCGCATTACGACTGCAGTAAATGTGGGCGGGGTCTGTTCACGTGTCTGTTGTTTCCTCCCCTCCTCTTTTGGGTGTTTGCAAAAGGATAAAGGAGGACGGAATTTAGAATCACAGTGTGGAGACATTTTGTTGGTGACTGCAATGTGATTCTGACATGTGGACATTGTCACCGAGGACGGCCGGCAGTGACGATTCTGTTAGTTTCTACTGTGCTTCTCATTGTATTGCACATGATTGGATTAGATACATGACTCAGGAGACTGTATCACACATGATAGGTTTAGATATGCAACTGAGTGGACTGTATCATACATGATAGAATTGGAAAACAGAGACGATTTTACACATGATAGGATTAGATACATGGCTCATTGGGCTGTATCACACATGATAGGATTAGATATATGTGTGGAGCCCAGCTGCAACTGAATCCATATCTCCCAGAAGGGTGCACTGAAAGAATATACCACTAGAGGTCATTATACACATTCACACACGCTCATTTATCCCCAAAGACCACCAGAGGGAGCTGTTTTAGACATACAAAAGAAGCTGACACAGGAAACACCGAGAGCAGTTCAGTGCAGCCACCTCAGAGAAGTCAGTCTGCAGCAAGGTGGAGGTGCAGAGCTGAGGTTAGAGAGGCTGCAGAGCTATTCAGTTCATAGAGTGGAGTCTAGTAAAGAGTGGAACAGAGACCACTCCAGCCTAGTCAGAGCTGAAGCTAGGAGTACAGCTCAGTGAGAAGCGTGCCGACGCTTAGAGAGCGGTGAAGAGGCAGCCCACCAACTGCCAGTGTGTGATCATGTGAGGATCCAGGTAGGCCGAAGGCGAGTGGAAAGTTAATGAGACAGAGGAGCCTCTACAGCTCATCTCAGCAAGCATTACCGGACACCGGGGTCCGAGCCTATAGGGATCTCCACGACCCATTAGGAGAACACCGGAGTTCCTGGAGGACTACAAGTCCCAGGAGTACCACTGAGCTGATACGTAACAGGATCAGGAGGACGGAGTTCGGCTGGTACCGGTCAAGGGACCCTGTTCTTTCAGAGAAGGTCCAACCACAAGGTCAGCCAGGTACAAGACGGAGACTAAGCTAGGCCCAGCTACACGCAGGCCAAGACTTCATTACAAAAAGGCAGAGAACAGGAGGCCACACACCTACTCAGTGGAGGAATCTGGATGTGCACCCTTCACCCTACAGTGCTCCGGGGAGTGCCTGCAACATCTTCAGTAAAGGTACCAAAGTGACTTATGTGTGTGTCTCCCTTATTACTCCTGACTGCCGGGTCCCCGTCTGTCCTGCATTCCCACACATCTATCTGCCCTGGAGGAGAACTCAGCCTTACTTGTGGAAGGCTTAACATCTAGCTGCACAATATTAACCCTTCAGTGGATCTGCATAGCAGCGCTGGTCATCCTGACCAGGTACCACAAGTGGCGTCACGAATCCCCATCTCAATATTCAATTCATCTGTAAATATCCCACATTTCAGTGAGCCCCAGGGCCACGGACCGAGCCGTGTGCTGTCCGTGACATCCCCCATAGAAGTCGACGGGCTCGGTGCCGAGTACCCCACGGCCCTGGTGGGTGGCTCATATGGTTCAGGAGATTGTATAACACATGATAGGATTAGACTCGAGTAGACTCGATCACACATGATAGGATAAGATACATTAGATACATTGCTCAGCAGACTCTATCATACATGATAGGATTAGATACATGACTCAGCAGGCTGTATCACACATGATAGGGTTAAAACATGGCTATGTGGATTGTATCACACATGATGGGATTAGATATATGGCTTTACTCAGTCAGTGTAAAGCCTCATTCTGAAGTCTGTAATGTAGGGATGTCTGAATGAGGCTTTACTTCTGCATATGCCAAGAGCTTTGCAGACTCACCAGTCATCCCTGCATTACAGACTTCTGGATGAAGCTTTACACTGACTGAGCAGAGCTGAATCAGTCTTCAGCGCAGTCACAAGATGATTTCTCTGCTGTGTCCTGACCACTAGCAATGACAGCAGTGGTAAGTAGTGATGAGCAAGTATACTCATTGCTCGGGTTTTCCCGAGTATTTAGAAGTGCTCGGAGATTTAGTTTCTGTTGCCATAGCAGCATGATTTGCGGCTATTTGACCGGCTGAATACATGTGGGGATTCATTCCTTAACAAACAGGCAATCCTCACGTTTTCAAGCTGTCCAGCAGCCATAAATCATGCAGCTGTGGCAACACTTCCAAATACTCGGAGACCACCCGAGTGTGCTCTGGAAAACCCGAGCAACGAATATACTCATCACAAGTGGTGAGCACAAGTCAGGTGGCCGGACATTGTACTTTTAATCCCAGGCTACTTAGCTGTTCTCACCACGGCAAAAAGTCACTGCCGCAGTTCTTCTCTTACTTCAAATAGCAGCACAGCGGAGTTGACAAATTCCAGTGGTGAGAACAGCTCAGTAATTTGCGATTAGCAGTACAATGCCTGTTTTTTGGAAATGTGATCACTGTTGCTGTCATTGATCTCTGCCCACCATCGCTGCCCTGGCCGCCTGTCACCGGACTAACCAGGGGGCATGCACAGTTCACAACTGAGGCAGTCAAAATATAGGAGATACTGTCAGACAACAACTGCAGTCTCCTATGTACAGGGGCTGCTCTATTTGCAGTATGTGTCGTGTTCAGACGTTGTATTTTTCAACTTTTTTTAAATTTTTTTAAATCAAATTTTAAGCTGCATTTTACAGTACCAGCAGAGTCTATGAGATTTCAGAAATCTCATGCACACAGCTTGTTTTTTATGTTCTCATCATTTTGTCCTGGTCAAATGTAGCATGTCACTTCTTTCAGTGTTTTTTCCGTGTTTTTCATCACTTTTCACTTATTGCTTAGCGGTGCAAAAAACACTGCAAAAATCCAAGGAATCAGTTTTTGATGCGTTTTTTGTGGCAAAACCTGATGAAGTTAGAATCAGATATTTTTTATGCACTAAACTTTATAACCATGCACAGGAGGCAAATGCAGATTCATGACATACACACAGCAAAAAAATGCAGCAAAAAACACAACAAGCACAAAGCTAAAAGTGCTTTTTTGAAACAAGATTCTTACTGCCAAGAGAGTTGGTTTTGCCTGCAGAAAAAACACATAAAAAAATGCAACGTGTGAACATAGCCTTACACATCAGCAAAAAAATAAATGTTAAAACATGTAATTTCATTTTGTTTTAAAATACATAATAATAATAATAATAATAATAATCTTTATTTATATAGCGCCAACATATTCCGCAGCGCTTTACAGTTTAACAGTTTCAAAACACAAGTCATAAGTAACAATGTTAACGATACAATAATTAAAGCAAAATAAGCCGCCCCTGCTCGTGAGAGCTTACAATCTACAATGAGGTGGGGGAGTTACAAAGTACAGGTGTGTATATACAATGGTGCATTTACAATGATGGTCCAGCCATCTTGAGGGAGTGAGGGATGGATGGAGATAGTGAATGGGCTACACATACACACTTACACATAGAATGACTTTGATTAGTGGACGTGATAGGCCGCTCTGAACAAATGTGTTTTGAGGGAGCGCCTGAAACCATGCAAATTGTGGATAGTCCTAATTTCTTGGGGTAGAGCATTCCAGAGGATTGGCGCAGCGCGGGAGAAGTCTTGGAGTCGGGAGTGGGAGGTACGGATTAGTGCAGAGGTTAGTCGAAAGTCGTTTGCAGAGCGCAGCAGTCGGTTAGGCCGATAGATAGAAATGAGGGAGGAGATGTAGGGGGGTGCTGCACTGTGGAGAGCTTTGTGGGTGAGAACAAGTACTTTGAATTGGATCCTATAATGAATGGGTTGCCAGTGTAAGGACTGGCAAAGAGCGGACAAGGCTGAGTACTGATTAGCCAGATGGATGACCCTGGCTGCTGCATTAAGGATGGACTGGAGAGGGGATAGTCGAGTAATGGGGAGGCCAAGTAATAGAGCGTTGCAGTAGTCCAGGCGGGAGTGGATCAATGCTACAGTGAGGGTTTTTGTTGTTTCCATGGTGAGAAAAGGGCGGATTCTAGAGATGTTCTTTAGGTGTAGGCGGCAAGAGCGGGCAAGAGATTGTATATGGGAGGTGAAGGAGAGATTGGTGTCAAACATAACACCCAGACAGCGAGCCTGCTGCCGGGGTGTTATTATGGTGCCGCCCACAGAGAGGGAATTGTCAGATTTAGGGAGGTTAGTAGACGGATTATTTAAATACATTAAATAACCAATAAATATTAATACAAAAAAATATGACATGTGTCGACCCGCCACCACAATTGTGGATTACCAGGGCAATGGGGTACTCAGAGCCGAGCCCATGGAAGTCCATGGGGGTTTTGTCACAGGTAGCTGTGGCTCGGTCTGTGGCCCGGGCGGTCTGGCGTATGTTGGGGATATATTTACAGGGGATAGGTTTATATACAGTTCGTGACGCCACCTGTAGTATTCTGGTAATTAGTACCAGCGCTGCTGTAGATCTCTGAGGGGATGGTGAGGCAGCTAGATGTCGGGTCCCCTACAGGTGGGACTCTTCCCTCAGGTCTATGAAGTTAGTGAAGTCGGGTGCAAGTAAATAACACAGTCTCACACGGTCAGCGTCTTTCCATACCTTTACTTGTAAGATGTTCAGGCAGGTCCCAGGGAGGCTGATCCAAGGAGAGTGTATCTTGAGACAGCAGCTGGACAAGTTAGGGGCCTCCTTTACTTCCAATACAATGAGTACAACCAGCCTGAAGCGTAGTTCCCCCAATATCTCCAGCTAATCTATAGCTGTACCGCCCAGTCAGCTTTGTGTTAGGAGCCTTCCTGCGAGGGAGCTGAATTCTTATCTTATCGTGCACTGATTCAAAGTCTTCACTCCCCCTGACCCCAGTTACGTACTGACTATAAGGGGCTTGTTTGCCGCGACCTAAGGTCCGGTAAATTCCTGGTTTTCTTATCACTATGCTTGAAACAGTAGTGATCCTTCGGTCCCCAGTGACCGGTAGCAATGTGCAGGACTTCTTCAATCCGTAAGCACTATTCCAATAAACCACTGTGCCTTTCGCCTTGTCCTCGCTGGTAACATAAGCACTCACACTAGCCAAGGGTCAAGCAGTCACTTCTTTCTTTTCCTTCACTTCAAAGTTAGTTACAGATGCTCAGTTTTCAATAGGCAGGAGCACGTCTCTGAACCTTATACCGTCCTTTAGACAGGATACTGAAGACTTTCTGCACTAAACTTCTTCTTTCCTTCCAGTGTATGCTGATGAGGTACAGCTCTGACTAGGCTAAGGTGAATTAAAGCACCTATACTAGACTCCACTTTCCGAACTGATGATAGAGCAATCTGGACTGCTTCCTCCCTCCAGACGTCTTCTCTCTCTCAAGTCAGGACTCAACTCTAGACGTCTTCTCTGTCCGAAGACAGGAACTAGACTCACTAAATCACTCTAACACATACGCCTTGACCACTCCCTCAAGAGTAAACTCCACTACCCTAAGGGTGTGTCTAGTATATGTTGAGTGAATGAATATTTAGCATTAAACTGCTGTCTCGCCACACACTCTCCAGGGTACTGCGTGTGCCTAACACCAGGGCTACACAGACACATTCCATTTAAATCTAGTAAAACGATGTGCAGATCTGGTGAAAGGCAGTGATTAGTCACTTATGTGAATTTATATGTTATTGAGAAGATGACTTTATAGGAAAGGGTCAGAAGTGGACAGAAACAGAACAATTAATGGCCATTGAGATCATAACAGTAACTACAGACAGAAGCAGGAAAGGAGTGTGCTGATCTTGTGGGATTCCGTGACCTCCAGCCCCTATTCATATGTTACGGGTAGTAAAGTCAGAGCTCAATGTGTAGGGGCAGCGCTGTGAAAGGGTCAGGAAAAGGGTACCCCGATCAATCTAGGGTGATGACAGTAGATAGAAAGGACTGTGTTGATTTTGAGGTGTCATCTATTGCAGGCCCAGAATCCTAAATAAGTTTCTTAAGGGTATGCCACACTAAACAATATCGCTAACGGGATCGCTAAAAAACGTCACTATTTAGCGATCCCGTTAGCGATGTTGTTCAGTGCGGCAGCTTCCAGCGACGAGCTTCCTGCTGTGATCTCGCTCGTCGCTGGAATCGTTCCGGACCCTATTTTCTCGCTGGCGCTCCCGCTGGGTAAGTATATATCGCTAGTGTGGCACCTTTTCTTAGCGATTTAGCGGTACTTTTGTACCGCTAAAGTCGTTAAGAAGATCGCTAACGGCGATAGCGTCGTTAACTATATCGCTAAATGCGGCAGCATTTAGCGATATAGAAACAATCCCGATAGCGATCTCATTAGTATGCAACGCTAACGAGATCGCTAGCGGGATAGCTTAGTGTGGCAGTACCTTTACATTAGCAATACAGCAATTTACTGGAGAGACTGATAGTTTAAAAAATCATGTCTCCTCATCCCATCAAAATTTCTATCCACTTAATATATTGCAGTCATCATATTATATAGCACTGTGTACTTACTAATGCTCATTTTGCTCTTCTACCCAATTAATTTTTCTCTTTTCTATTAGGTCTATGATACCATGTGATTTAAAACTAGCTGAATCCTTCCAAGCTCTATGTAGAAACAGGAAGTCTCTTTTCCCTGCCTGAGTCATCCGCCACTTTAACTCCTGGCCTAGCTGCTCTGCGTCCCCCCACCAGGGATTTTGCAGTGATGTCTCACTGTTTCTACATAGAGATTAGAAGGATTCAGCTACTTTTAAATCACACAATGTCATAGACCTAATCAAAAAGAGAATTATCTGGCTAGAAAGGCAAAATGAGCAATTGTAAGTACACAGTGCTGTCAGGGCTGGTATTAGATAAAGTAGGATCCTGGGCAAAAGTTTAATGTGAGGCCCCAAATGCTCACATATTGCACCATCACACAGAAACATTTTGGTTGTATTTAAATGCACTGAGTTCAGGCCGCTAAACGAGGGCGATCGACAATATTGAAGTCGTTCGACGCTTGTTTCCTGGCCTCTTTACTCCAGCTGAGGAAGAATGATAGGTACAGATAGTTCTCAATACAGTATAATGCAGGTCCCATATAGTACATATAGTAGAATGCACTCCCCATGGTACTTTAGAGGGTATAATGCTGCTCCACTCAGAGTATAATGCAGTCCCCCTCAGAGTACACTGCAGCCCCACTTAGAGTATACTGCCGCCCCTTCATAGAGTATAATGTAGTCCCCTCATGGTGTATAATGCAGTCCCCTCATAGACCATAATGCAGCCCCCATCAGAGTATAATGCAGCTCCCCCAGATTATAATGCAGCCCCCCTCACAGAGTATAATATAGTTCCCTCATAGACTATAATGTAGTCCCCTCAAGAGAGTGCACATTACAGGGTCTCACTGGGATAATGGTAGATGTTATGTCCGAGCTCCCAGGGTCGCTACTCCACCTGTGATACGCACGCAGAGAGGAGGTAACGACAAGTGTAAGGAGATAACCGAGAGCAGTCCTGTGTTCTTTCAGCCGGGTCCAATGTACCCTCAGCTGAGATCCTGAAGAGTGACCCCAACCAGAAGAAAAGAAGTCTCTTATACCCGAGGCAGGTGATCTATTTTTAGTTTTACCCAGTGACCTTCAGTCCACCCTCACAGCCTTTCCCTGTCTACCTTCGAAGTCAACAAACTGGTTATAAAATACAATACACAATTAGCATATCAGCGCACAATAAACAAAGATAAACACACACTATGTGCAAGTCACTATTACAGACTTTCACAGTATGTTAAATGGTACGCAAGTCTATCTTCTTGACCCATCAGACATAAACATGTAAATTCACAAGCCAATATACAGATAAAATGTCAATTCTTCTTGGTTTGCAAAAACATGGTTGTCTGGGAAATTAAGACACAATCTCGTTTCTTCACAGACGCCCACATGTCTTCCTGAAATCAATTGGTGAAGTAGTGTTGCCTATACCAAAGTCACCAAACTCCCTGAGTCCCAGAGTCCCAACACCAGTACCTCATTTATTGTCATGGGACATGCCTATGGCCCCTCACTAGGCTGATAGTCCACACTGCAGGCTGGATAGGTATAATATGAACAGTGCCTCCCTATACTGCAGTTCATCGGTTCGGTGGACATTGGACAATTAGCGGCTATGTGGCTAGGACCGTGACACCTCCAACACATTAAGTCCCTACCAGCAGCCTTTTGGAACTCCCCCAGATGTGGTTCTACTACACTTTTTGGAGACTCAGACTCCTTCTGGATACTCCAGTACTGGATGTGACAAGACCCGGTTTCTTTAAGGACTTCTTGACCACCTGATACCCTTCCACCAGGCCAACCAGGTCATCCGCATTCTGGGGAGGGGGTCTCAGTGGTCAACCAAGGTCTGCACCGGCCTGGGAAAGGAGTGGATAAACTTGTCCATAACAACAAGCTTGATCATCTGGGCTGGTGTGGAAGACTCCGGCTGCAACCATTTCTGTACAAAGAGAAGCAAGTCAAATTTGGGAGTGAGGAGGTTTGTCACCGCAATATGGCCAGTGGTGGACCCTTTGTGCTCTGACAGACATAGTCACACCTTATCGTGCCAATATTTCAGCTTTTAGCTTGGCATACTCTTGTGCATCTTGTAAGGCTAGGTCATAATAAGCCTTATAGGGCTTGTAATTTAGATAGGGGGCCAGCACCTCCACGCACTGCTCTGGCAACAGCTTCTCCCACACTGCTATCTTTTCAAACACAGTCAAAAATGCCTTAACATCATCGCCTAGGGTCATCTTTTGAAACACTTTTCTTATCGACTTCCGGATGTATGAGCCATCACATGTACTTGCGGGAGGCGCGACTTCTCTGCTGTGGACATCCCCAGCCAGGAGTCCCATTTGCCATTGCTGCGGTTGTATCTGCTGCATCAGGAGTTTTGTTGTCTCCTGCTGGGCTTGCTGCTGCTGCTGGTGCTGCTGCAAGCTTAGGATCAGGTGCTTGATCAGCTCCTCCATTATATTTGACCACTGATCCATCCCTATAACCTTCACCCAGGATATACAGTTTGTCCACAGCCATCACGCTTGCTTCCTGGTGATCTTTTCCACATTCTCCACCAACTGTGCAGGATCGGCTCACTCGGCTGCTCATAGATGTAGACATAGGAAAATTTCACATTGTATTCTTTGCTGGTATATTAAAGAGTACAGCATAAACCAGTGCAAAGTTCATCAATATCAACATAGCCTTTCTGACATAACAGGAAAAAAAAGATAACGAATAGCACAGTCCATGTGGTTGTGGGAATCAACAACAGAACTCAGCTCAATTTAACATATACAAAGCTTTGGAGCTCCCTACTCCAGGCACACACAGCACTGAATGATTCAGAAGGTTGACTATTTACCTCCTAAACCACACCCTGGGGTGGAGTTATGGTGAACAGCTTCCCACTCAGTCTTCATCTGTTCACAAAAAACCTAGCCCTTAACATGACCAGTTAACCCCACTCTGCACTTAGTGTGCTGAATCATTTTCCCTAGGTTCATGTCACTGAAGCTAACAACCTCAGTGATACATATCTCCCATCCAGTACTTTACCAGTGACTTTGTCACAAGGTTTAAAAATAATTTTCAGTAGAGCTTTGTCCAGTTTCAATAGGTAATGTGCTGCTATTTTATGCAGACAGAACAACTGTATTAAAGAGGTATTATCAAGTTTTAAAATTGCTTCACTTAGCCAGCATGCAAATAAGCAAGTTTGCAATTGACTTGCTTTTTTCTATCTGCTGTAATTCTCTTGCAAAGACAACTTTTATCTTTTATAGCATACAGTTCTTTTCTATGGAGATTGTCCTCCTAACTCTGGCCAAGAGTGAGCAGTAATTATATTCCAAGAGAGGGGTTAACTCTTAACATCCTAGTCAACTCTCTCCAGCCCATTAATACAGTAGATAGTTGCTCAACTCCCTCCCCATCCCTCTCATCTTCTGAAGATATGCTGTTATAACTATTGCAAAATCACCATGCTGGTCTCACTGTCTGCACCCGTGTGCTTGTTCAAATCCCTGTTACCTCTATAAGTACAGTGATAACAGTGTAGACTCAGAACAAACCACTGATAGCTGAATGTGTTACAGCAGAACTTGTGCTGAGATTTATAGTTCTACTAATACAACAGTTCTACCAATCACCAGAACTGTCACCCAAAGAGGAAAGCTGCCCTGCCAGAAATCAGGAAGCGAGGAGACTGCATAGCTCTGAGTTGCTCAAGAGACAACTTGAAAATTCCCCTTTAAGAATCATACTGTAGATATGGAATTCTGGTCAGGAAACAATTGCCATTCGGCTTGCATATAGCAAGCGATTGTTTACCGCACGTGGTCAGCTTGTGTACATCGACTTGTGTAAATGTTGGTGAATTCAAATTTTCCTGTCTTTGCAAGCAAAAGAACATTTTGTATGATACTTTCTGGAACCAGTTTAAGTGATGAAACCATTTAGAGCTTTAAAAAGGTAGTCATCATATTTAATGCTCTTTTCAATTTGTCAAAAGCTAAATTCAAGCCATATTCCAGGTGCAAAGTTGATGGTAATTGGTCATTTTGACTGTAATTTTAACCAATTATGGAGGGTTTGATACCAATAAGTATTTGATGGCTATAACTACCTTGCTTTATGGGAATGTAATAGAGTTGTTGTCATACTTCAGCTGCTTTTAAGCAAATTGAATTAATCTATGGTACTGAATGCTTGTGCCCTGAATATATCACTGCATATAAGTACAGTAAGTAGTATTCTATATTGTCTTTACATTAACGTCATAGTGATAAAACATATTTTAAAGATTTACCCTGCACAGTTTATAATTTTTACAATTACTTTCTTTTGTAAGTTATAGGAAATATATGTTTTATTGTAATGTAATTGCTGCAAAACTGCTACAAAAATTCCTACGGAATGTTCAAACTCCTCAATTATTCCACTCCGCAAAAATGTATAAAATTAACTATAACATGTTAAGAAAATAAATAAAATGCACTTCTTTAGAAAAATCAGTAAGTAATAAAATATATACTGTATGTCATGCTACATATAGAAATATCAGATAAGCCATAACATTGCCACCATCTCCCTTTTATTGTGTAGGTCCCTACGGATTTCATGAGAACTCTGAAGTTGTCCTGTGGTTTTCCACCTGTAGTAGGGGTGTACCATGTAATTTTGTGAGAAGTATGGTTGTAGACTGCACCAGGTCATTGAATTGCTTTGTTCCTTATTCTTTATGGACAACTTCCTAGGCATAGTTGCAGGTGGTTGAAACGCTTGCATACCTTGATACCCTGGTGGGTGAAAGGGTGGAGTCTATGTCTTCCTGATGAAATGGAGAACATGCATGAGCTCTAAACTTTGATCTGAGAAAACTGTCTTCTCTTGCAATGAGAGACACTGTAATGTCTGTCACATATTCGACTTGCACCAAATCCACGCCAGTAAATACTGTGCCTACTGCTATTACAATGGTGTCCTGGGTTAGTCACCAGCTGCAACATAGCCATTCCATTTTACACATAGATCATTTTCTTTACCTCTTTACCACTCACCATTCAATTGTGAGTCTGTCTTGTGTTATTAGGAATTCTACAAGCATTGTGGCCACACTTTGATAGTAATAAGTACAACTGGACAAAGGAAATGTAATTTCTTGTTGAGGTGGTATGGACACATCCTTTCTGTTTGGCACCTGTTCCATTTCCATTCTCCTCTATAATGTCCTCATATGTCCCAGACCTAATGTATCACCCAATGAGCATGAGTAGTCTAATTGGGAGTTAGCCTTTTGCAGTAATCAATCCCAACCTTGATTAGACACTTATGGCAGAGCTATTGTGTACTACTTTTATGCTTGCCAGGTGACTTTTCCGTACTTTCCGTACAAACACTTCTAGAGTTAAGCACGTGACACCAGCTATGGGTAAAAATATTTTGTCTGCTATCAGCTTGGTTTAACACTACTTTAAAGAGGTTGTCTGGTGAAAATAAGTTATCAACTATGAGAAGGCTAGGTGATAACTTATAGATCGAGGTGGATCCAACCGCTGGAAAATCATCAGAACCTGGAAACTTTGATCCAAGTTCTAAAGTGAATACCCAACTTCCATTCCATTCTTTGTCTATGGTTCTAGCAGAAAAAGAAAAAGCTTTGCGTGGCTCTCGATGGTCCCATAGGGAATGAAAAAAGTGGTAGTCGAATGTGAACTTTAAACTCTATTCTAATTGGGATAAAAGTCCCCCATTCTACCATTCATGATGGGTCCTAGCATTCAGACTCCCCACTGGTCTACAAGTTATCACCTCTTCTGTGGATATGTGGTAACTTATCTTCACCAGTCATGCTCTTTAAGCTCGCTTGTTAAAGTAATGATTGTAGAGTAGCTGGTATGTGAATGCAGTCATACTTGAGTCTGTATTAATGAATTGAGGTATGCACACCCCCAATAAGAGTGAGGAATACATATAAAGGCCCACATACACCTTAGACAAATGTTGGCTGAACCTGCTGATATCGACGGGTTTGGATAACTATCTAATGTGTAAGGGGCTCAGCCGGCTGACTGATCGTTGGGAGAGATGTTAATTGGACATGCCCAATTTCGAACTGCCGATTGCATTGTTTTTTTTGGAGAACAGAGTTGGCTAAGATGGCTGTCAGTCAAACGATAGGCCAAAGTATCATTCGGCCAACAGCCATCTTATGTATAAGGCCAGCTTTAGAGTTGTTTAATATGAAAATTCCACCGGTGATTCATCTAGTTGACAGTTAGGAAAAATGGAGGCCAAATGACACAATGATCTCTGCCATTTGTAGACTATCTTAATTATAAAAGTGTGTACTTGGCCTCTATTATATTTATGTAGATGCTACCTGTCATATTGATGTCAGGACCCAAGGTTTTCCAGTTCACGTGATGGAGAAAAAAGTGTGATTTATCCAACGGGGCACCTTTAAGGCAGTTAGACGGAGGACGTTGTGTTATAATAGTCAGGATGTATGAGTTACTGCTAGGTCTAAACTAACCTTATTTGTGGTGCTTCTCAACATGCTTAATAAAATAAATGTGGACTTCTTTTTAGAAATCCCTTTATGACACTGATATACTGTAGATAGTTAATGATTGCACAGTCATCTAGTTTGGCATTTCAATAACTGGTAAGAATGTATTTCTCAATTTCCAGAAATTCTTTATGCAGCCTTTTATACTGCAACTATTCTCATATTCTCCTTTTGTCAAAGCTTCTGATTCTTTCACACTTTTTTTTATTTTATCAATATTATTTTAACCTCATGGAGGCTTCTAGCTTTGATTGCTGTTCCGTAGAGACCAGATCTGCAATGCTAGTGAGATATTACATCATGAAAAGTCAAGACCTCAGGTCCTTCTAAGCACCTTTCGCTTCTATGTTTTGATTTTTGATGTCAATTCCAGTAATTAGGAAGAAGGATATCCTAATTGCACCTTTACAGAAACATCTGCTGAGGTCATATGTTGCCTACACTCCAAGTACAACACAAAGGTCTGCAGCTGCTCAAGTCTGCCCCGAATGATAAGGTCCTTCAAGTCAGTTCAAATTAGTAACAGGCTGCGGAAATATGATGTCGGCAGTCAGAAGGAAAGCGTTACTTAAACCCAGGGATAGAAAAATATTTCAAAAATGTTTGATGAAAAAGACTAGCTTAGCCAAAAACAATTGCTCAGAGGTCTCTTTGCAGACAACATTACATAGCCTATCACTCAAAGTGATGGAACCCATTTAACACAAGCAATTTTTAATTGTAAGTCGCCCTACGTACCATACAAATGAGGTAGAGCAGACGCATAAAACAATTACATGGGTAAAGTCATAGATGCCGCTGCGGATAGCTTTGCAGAACATTGTGACCAGTTGCTCCTGGACTAATTAAATAAGAGACTTAGAGGTTTTGTAAATAGATGTGAAAAATGGCTACTTTTTGGCAGTGGATGAGTCTTTGATCATTGCGTTCGCTATTATCCTGGAGTTGTAAGTTGGTTTCTTAACGTATTAATCAATTTTTTCAACTTCTTACTGAAATCATGTAATGTAGACTTCGCAAGGAACATATTGTGGTATTTTGGATTGAAAGAATAAGTCATACTAAAAGAATAACATTACATTTTGATTAAAATTTACTAAGATTAGAAAATACTTTGTAACATTGTGGTTGATTGAATTCCTGGGTGAATGTGGCAGGCTTTACTGAGAGAGGTGTCCACATTCACCCAGGAATTCAGACATCAGCCTAATAGAATGAACCTAATGAACCTGTATGTTCACACAGGTCAGGGACCCATCAGTTTTGAGACCACCTTGACGATGGTTGATGGGCAGACATTATTTGGTCAAATTTTATGCCAAGCGTCTTATTAATTTTTTCCCAATATTCAAAAGCCATATTGCTATTCATATTTCATATTTCACATTGACATGCATTAGCACGATAGAGTGCAACCTTTATTTGTAGATTGTACATGGAGGAAGCTGCTCCTGGTATGCACCTATTCGCACTAGCTTGGATGTGCCTGTCAGTTTTTTGTTATTTCTTGGTAGAAAAGACTAGTTATCTGTGACGCTGAGTTACTACTCATGGGCAAGTCATGAGATACGGTAGTCAGGAGGTCCGGGGTCAGATTTCAGGAGGGCTCATAGTACAGAGTCAAATGCGTGGTCAAGGAACTGTCCGGGGTCAAATGCCAGGAGGGTACGCTGTAAGGAATCACTGGTGCCAGGAGGGTACGTTAAAACCATGGAGTACAACAAATGGATAGTCAGAGGCCAAGTCCGGGGTCAGATACCTGAAGTCAAAGAGTGTCAAAAGCAGAAGGGAGAATCCACAAGAATAGTCATGACAAATCCTAGGTCCGGCCACTGGGTCAAAGGAAAGAGACGCAGACCTAAGAAAACACATCTAGCTTAATCAGAGCTACAATCGACACTGACTACTAACAGCTAGTCAGCTAAATACCTTGCAAATGATTAAGGATGGTAATCACCTGGGGAAACACCTGCAGATTAAACCAGATAGAGTAGCAAAGCTGTTAATCAAAATGCTGACAACCCAGCACGCCCCAGGATCAGATTGGATGGCACGGACTGTCACTCACACAACCAACAGTCCAGCACACTCCAGATTTCATAAGGCGGCAGAGCTGTCACTCACAGCGGCCCTATGCCATGAATCCGTGACATTATCACTGTGCTTTTATAAATTAAAGTCTTAAATTGAAAGACATATAATTATACTTACAAATAAAATATATATTTACCCTTGCCTACTCTCTCCTGTTTGCCCTTGTGAGGAGGTTCCTTTAATTCCCTGTAAGTAGTGTTGAGCAATAGTGCTCGATATCTAAAAATATCGTATCGAAATTGTATCGCCGATAGCACTAAATATCGTCGATATCCGATTTCGATACCGGAAGTCCCATGTAAGTCTATGGGAACAAAATATTGCAACTAAAAAAAACCTTTATTTCCTTGTAAACACGAAATATACACACATAGAATACTATATATATATATATACATGTCATTGTGACATATATATATACATATATGTATAGTTTATACACTTCTACATAGTAAAATATCCTCTGATTCAATTGCCGGGTAAAGCCGGCTTCTGTGAAAAGACAGAAGCACCCGACATGAAATGACACTTGGTGTACATAGGGTTAACCATGTCTTTTCATGTCTTTGCAATCTGATTTGCACAAACAATTACATCAGTCTATGTGTGCAAAATTTCACACCTGTAGGGGTTAATTAAAGGTGTAAATTCGTTGTAAAAAAAACAGACTTTTTTGCTAGAATTTACACCTTTAATTAACCCCTACAGGTGTGAAATTTTGCACACTTACACTCATGTAATTGTTTGTGCAAATCAGATATCAAACTACATGAAAAGACATGGTTAACTCTATGTAAACCAAGTGTCATTTCATGTCGGGTTCTGCATTTTCACAAAAGCCAGCAATTGAATTAGCGGCTATTATACTATGTAGAAGTGTATGAACTATAAATATAAATATATATATATGTGTCACAAATTCAATGACATGTATATACATATATATGAGGTGTAAAATTGCTGAAAAAAATATGCGTGGGCTCCCGCCCTATTTTCGCAACCAGACAGACAAAGCCAGTGAGTGGGGGCAGATAATAATAGCCCAGAGAGGGACCATTATTTTTGGCCCCCCCGGCTACTAACATCTGCCCCCAGACACCCCAGAAAGGGCAAATCTCTAATTAGATTTGCCCTTTCTGGCACTTTGCCCGTCTATTCCCATTGCCCTGTAGCGGTGGCGAATGGGTTAATAAGGGGTTAAAATGACCTTGCAATTGAAAGGTCACTTTAAGCCAGGTTAATAATTGAGAGCTGTCAATCAGACAACTATCAATTATTAATCCTATTGTATGAAAGAAAAATCAAACACACACACTTTAATAAAAAAGAAGTTTAATGAAATAATCACACAGTTTTTGACAATATTTTTATTTACCTGCTAAAACCATTTCCTGTAATAAAAATAAATAATAAAGCAAAATTATTCTTACCAATCCGATGTACAGTCAGGTCCCACGGTGTAATCCATCAGAAAGGGTTAATGTTTACTGCAGGGACCGCAGCTAATGCTGCAGCCTCACAGTAAACCCCCAAATGAATGAGCTCCTCTCCTGGCTGACAGGAGAGGAAGTGGAAAGCTTAATTGATTGCTTTCCACTTTCACTTCAGGTCAGCCAGGGACACAATCAGTGACGTCAGAGGGAACTGGTTAACAAAAATAGGGGATCCCTTCGAAAAAAAAATGGCGTGGGGTCCCCCCTATTTTTGTTAACCAGCCAGATGAAGCAGACCGCTGAGGCCTGGATTTTCAGGCTGTTAAGGAGCCAAGATCCATGGACCTTGCCAGCCTGATAATACCAGGCCACAGCAGTCTGCATATCTTGGCTGATTAACAAAAATAGGGGATCCCCTCGAAAAAAATTGGAGTGGGGTCCCCCCTATTTTTGTTAACCAGCCAGATGAAGCAGACCGCAGAGGCCTGGTTTTTCAGGCTGGTAAGGATCCAATATCCATGGACCTTGCAAGCCTGATAATACCAGGCCACAGCAGTCTGCTTAGCTTGGCTGGTTAACAAAAATAGGGGATCCCCTCGAAAAAAAAACGGCGTAGGGGTCCCCCTATTTTTGTTAACCAGCCAAGTAAAATGCAGACTGCTGCGGCCTGGTATTAAAAGACTGTCAAGGCCCATGGATTTTGGCCCTCAATAGCCTGATAATACCAGGCTACAGCAGCCCCACATTTGGCGCATCAAAAGATGTGCCAATTGTGGCACTTTACCCGGCTCTTCCCACTTGCCCTGTAGCGGTGGCAAGCGGGGTAATAAGGGGTTAATGTCACCGTTGATTGCACGGTGACAATAAGCCCGGTTAATAATGGAGAGGTGTCAATAAGACACCGATCCATTATTAATCCCAAAGTTATTAAATGCATAAAAAAAAGACAAAGCAAGAAAAAAGTATTTTAATGAAATAAAAGAGACAACACAGTTTTCATTTCTTTTATTTACACTCATTCCTGCGACGCCATCGATCTCCTGTAAAAAAAGAAAAAAAACAAACCAACAGTATACCACCTGTCCGACGCAGTCCATAGTAACGACAGTCCCACGACGATCCAGCTCTGCTACATCGCAATGACAGGCAGAGCCTGTCATCGCGACGCAGCACAGCTGATTACCTGCTTCCCCGGCGGTGACGTCATCGGACTGACTGCTTTACGGCCGGGATTACCCAGCAGTCACTGCAGTTATCGCGAGAAACTGCATGTGACCGCCGGGGAGAAGAGGATGGCGGCCATGAAGCAGTCCAGGACGTGACCGCCGGAGATCTTCTGCCAGGTAAGTGCCGCTGACTCCTGATAGACCCGACCGACGGACACTGACAGTGACAGACCCGACCGACGGACACAGACAGTGACAGTGACAAATCCGATTCCGGTATTCGATAAGACGAAAATATCGAAATGAATTATCGAAAGGCCGATAGAGCTAATATCGGCCGATAGCCGATATTTGCATTATCGTATCGCTCAACACTACCTGTAAGTGTTCTTTGGTACTTATTTTGTACATTGTTATTTATTGTCAAAGGGTACTTTAATATTGATGGCCAATCCTTAGCATATGTCATTAATATCAGATCGGTCATTCTTTGACACCGGCCCCCCACTAATCTACTGTTCACGGTGCCAGCAGCAGCCAGATGTGAGCAGTCGCAGAGCAGCACAGCACAGCTCCATCAACTGCACAATGGCTGTTGCTGAGTACTGCACATTCACCACTACGCAAGTGAATTGGGGTGGATATGCAGTATCTTGATGCCACTGCGCAATTAGCGGAGCTATGCTTTTCCAACCCACCAGGGACCAGGAGCAGCTGATCAGCAATGGTGCCGGGTATCGCACCACAACTTATTTTATATTCATGACCTAAACTAAGGATGAGCCACAAATATTAAAGGGGTTATCCAGATCTTTGGGACTTTTGGCTATTGGGCAAAGAACTTACTAGCAGGTACTTTCTAACTACTTGCCTGTCCTGTCCTAAGTCATCTCTCCCAGTTCAGGCAATGATTTTTTTAGCTTCATCTGATCTCACATCAACAAAGCAGCTCTTTCTCTTTAGGTCTGAGAGGTCTTCAGGTGTCACTTCCAATAACGTGCTAATTGACAGCTGGGAAGCTGGCAGTCAATCAGCATGGCATAAACAGGGCCAGGGCACAGGGGAACGGAAGGAGCTGCTCTGTCAGTGTGACGTCACTGGAAGCAGAAGAATAGCTGGAAGGAGTGGTGGTCCATGTCCACCCGGAGCCAGGAGAGATCTTCGCAGGACAGAATAGGCAGGTAGGGTTCATTATCAAATTTCTCAATTCTGAGGTAAAATCTGTATTCAGTCAAGACAAATCTTCCCATTACTGAGATAGGAGATGGAGGCTGCTACTGATGCAATTCTATCCAGCATGGAGAGGGAGGGGCTCTGTCTCTAGCTCCTCCCTCCTCCTGTCTACATAGACCTGTAGGGTTACACTGGATTACTGGATTGCACTGGGGAATTCAGCCGAAAGATGAGCCAAATCCTGTAAGAGGCACACCCGCATAATGAATTTGGCACCTCTTACTCTAGCCGCACCATAGATGTGAAAAATGGCTTAACTACTTTTTGGCAGAGGATGATCATTGCGTTCGTTATTACCCTGGAGTTGTACTTTGGTTTTCTGACGTATTAATCAATTTTTCAACTTCTTACTGAAATCATGTAATGTAGACTTCGCAAGGAATATATTTGGGCATTTTAGATGGAAAGAATAAGTCATACTAAAAGAATAACATTAGATTTTGGTTAAAATTTAGTAAGATTAGAAAATAATTTGTAACATTGTGGCTGATTGAAGAGAGGGCTGTAAAATCAGAGAGACAAACTTCCAACTCTTCTATTTTTCTCTTTTCCAAATCTGATGCCAACATCAGATCCACTTCCTTTATAAATGGCTAATCAATAATAAATGTTCTTCTTTTAACTGTAAATTTTCCTATAGCAATTTGCATTTCCAATTTTTCAAAATTGGCAGTCAATCAGCACGACATAAACAGGGCCAGGGCACAGGGGAAGGGAAGGAGCTGCTCTGTCAGTGTGACGTCACTGGAAGCAGAAGAATCGCTGGAAGGAGTGGTGGTCCATGTCCACTTGGAGCCAGGAGAGATCATCGCAGGACAGAATAGGCAGGTAGGGTTCATATCAAATTTCTCAATTCTGAGGTAAAATCTGTATTCAGTCAAGACAAATCTTCCCATTACTGAGATAGGAGATGGAGCTGCTGATATAATTCTCTCCAGGTTGGAGGAGTAGGAGGAAGGAGCTTTGTCTCTAGCTCCTCCCTCCTCCTGTCTACATAATCCTGTAGGGTTACACTGGATTACACAGGGGAATCCAGCCAAAAGATGAGCCAAATCCTGCAAGAGGCACACTCGCATAATGAATTTGGCACCACTTATTCTAGCCGCACCATTTATCATGATTGGCGCAATTTTCTACATTAAACTTTCCATAAATCTTGTGTTATAAGATTTGCTTAAAGTGCTTGTCCTGCCTTAGAGTACAAGTCTCCAGTGGCTCTACGTGATTGCAGACTTTTGAATCCTCACATTGTGCTCTGTGCGCTGTAAGGATTTGCTGGTGCCAGGAACGAGAAGTCATGTGACCTGAAGTTTCCGCATACATCCCGACTTTATGTGTCAGGACTCACTTAATACACTTATATTAAATGAAGCCACGCACGTTTATGTGGAATATGACCGCATGTATGCCAATTGCGTACTTGCGGTCATGAACCCACCAATCCCTGCACCAGAGAATACTCGCAGCATGGAGTGTGCAGAATGTGAGGATTCACAAGTCTGCAGTCAAAGGGGTTGTCCCCTTTGTAGACAATTTCTTTTTCTAACTTAAATGTATGCAATTGAGGCTAAAAAAATAATTTTTGCGACTGGGTTTCTTTAATATTAGATCAGTGGGGATCCGATAATTCAATCATCTTCGTTGTTGGATGGATTTAAACAGCACAGCATCGTACTCTATGTATTTGCCTTTTCAGGTACTACAGCTCAGCTCCAATTCACTTCAATAGGAGCTGAGCTGCAGGATTCGAAATCATCCACTGTGTGGTGCTGTGCTGTTCAGCTCTGATCACTTTTCTGTTGCTGATGGAGCTGGTAACACCAATCATGTGCTATTAGGCTAATAACCACTGGACCGGATAACATCCATAAATCGGATACTGATGACCTATCCGACAGATGAGTTGGTCTGGGATTGTGCAGAATTCGAATTTATCTGTCTTTTTCATTCCGGAAACAGCACAAGACCTGTCTTAACAGTCCATTTACCCAGTCAAAGGCCTCTCTTATAGCCAACTCAGATGTCATCCTTTGCACTGATGAGGGGCAAACACATGTCTGCAAATTGAGATTCTGGTTTGTCTTCTAAAGTCGTGTAATAAGGCTCGTTAAAGGGTCGATATTCACTTTTAGGATAGCCACATCTAACGAGTGGCACTAACATTCTAGTCCTTTCCTTTCTAAGGAGGCAATTTGAATATAAAGAAAAAACATAGATTTCCTTGGAATAAGATATTGGATCGCTGATATCGGGTCCACTAATTAGTCCATAAAGACATGTCCACGATGAACATGGAGATATCAACGAAACTCCACTACTGCAGATCGCATATAAATAGTTTGGGGTTGACAGATTCCCTTTAAATAAAACTTTAAACACAATTTTACATCTCCTCCAATATGTTAAAGGCAACCTGTCATGTAAAAAAACACTATTAACCTGCAGATATGGGGTTAATCTGCAGGTTAATAGCATTCTGAATGTGCTCAACACCTGCAGAGAATGCCTTGCTGCTGAGAGGAAAATAACTTTGTTCCTCCCAGCACCCTCAGGCTTTCAGTCATAGGGGTGGTACCGGCATGGCTTCATTCACCTCTCCCTGCATAGTGAGTGGTGGAACTGACTGAAAGCCGACTAAGCATTAGAGCTCAGCATTAGAGCGTTCTGTCAGTCAGTGCCGGGGTGTGGTTACAGCTGCTGTTCACTATGTAATGAGCAGTGACTGGAGCCGTGCCAGCGCCACCCCTGTGACTGAAAGCATGAGGCAGCAGGTAGGAATGAAGTTCATTTTCTCCCAACATTGGGGCTTTCAGTGCTAATGCCTGGCTTGGTGGCCCTGAGAAGCCAGCTTTCTTGTCTCTGGAGGAGAGCTAATTTCCCTACCCATTTCTCAGGGAGCATTACCAGGCCTATAGTTCTCCTATAGTTCTCCTTAGACCAGTTGGCATTCTCTACAAACAACAATACCTGATAAACCTCACAGCCCCAATTCATGAAGACTGGCATTTTGCATGCCATTCTTGGCAAAGGGTCTACTGGACTTAAATATGACAAATTCACATTTTTGCTGGCATGTGCCAATTAAAGGGAGTCTGTCACCCCATTTTTCGAGTATAATATATGGCCACCGCCATCAGGGGCTTATCTACAGCATTTGTAATGCTGTAGATAAGCCCCGATGTCACCTGAAAGAGAAGAAAAACAGTTTTATTATACTCACCCCGGGGCGCTCCGCCATCCGGTCCAGTCCCAATGGGTGTCGCGGTCCGGTCCGCGCCTCCCATCTTCTAGTGAAGCCTCCTCTTCTTTGCGTCCCGTCGCGAGGGCAGAGCAGAGTACTGCATTGCGCAGGCGCCAGACCTCTCTGACCTTTCCCGGCGCCTGTGCACTGCAGTACTCTGCTCTGCCCTCACCAGGGCAGAGCAGTGCGCCGGAGCCAACGGGACGCTAAGAAGAGGAGGGCTTCACTAGAAGATGGGAGGCGCTGGACCGGACATGACACCCATCGATCCAGACCAGACGGCGGACCGCCCTGGGTGAGTATAATATAACTCGTTTTTCTTCTATTTCAGGTGACATTGGCGGCTTATCTACAGCATTACAGAATGTTGTAGATAAGCCCCTGATGGCGGTGGTCACATCTTATACTCGAAAAATGGGGTGACAGACTCTTTTTAAAGAAATATTCTCCAGTGAGGAACATGTTAGTTGTACTTTGCACTACTGTTAGAATAAATTAGATTAAATTTGTTGGACACGCAGTATCACGTCCCTCCTCGCCAAGTTGTCCTAATTTTCGAAAAGTAGATTGGTGTAAAAAGAAACTTGGAAAATCTATGAATTGTGCAAAATTTTACAACATTTCAGCCTGATGCCAAATTTATGGTGAAAGCTACGCACATGCTTTTCACTAGATACAGCACAAATGTATCAGTCAATTCCAGGAGCGCTCCTTCAACCACGGGCTAATAGTATCATATCTAGAAAATACCTTGTATCATATTTTGTCTTAATCAAATGTTACAGTAAAAGAGGAAGTCGCTTACTTTAATTGTTGCTGAAAATCTGCATGTAGGGTGGATTTTCCGTAACATATAAAACCAAGTGTGAAATAGACACATTTCTGGTCATATTTCAGAATAATTAAACCAGGGTTAAAAGAGCATAAATCTTCATAAAAGGCAGTTTAAATGTCTCAGTCATAAAAAAACACATTCCACATCATGGGCCGTGTACTGTGCATGTGTAATCATTGCAGGATATGTCGAAAAATGTAATGTTACTTGTAACTTCATAAAATGCTTCCTATTATAGTCATACATGTAAAGTATTCTGTCTGGATTTTGTTACAGAACGGCGCGGATTAACATTTAACTGTACGTGTCTCGTTTATTAGGAATAGTGATAATAACAGTGGAAGTTGAATTGTGGCAAGAAATTGGATTTTTGGCAACTTCTTACAGCACAGAAGAAGGGGAAAGCAATGGTCAGATCAGATACATAAAAATGGGCTTAGATTGTGCACGCACAGACAGCATTGTATGCTGTATATTGACCACGGTGGTGTGGGGGGCAAAACTTATGACCAAGGGGCCACATGTGCGGCGCGATACTCTTCTGTGTGGCACTTAACCATCTACATAGGGCATATATTTTCCATGTATTAGACTAGACCACCTTAGAACCGTAAGGATTGGTGATTGTAAATGTTGTGCCACGTGGTCATTTCTGGAGCAGTCATATTTTTGCAAAATGGTCTTGACTCCTTTAGCAAAAAAAAAAAAAATAAGATAAAAAAGTGAGAGCTGCTATATTCATTGTAGTTTATGAAAAAAGGGAAAGACTGTTTCAGAGTCTGGCATAGGCTACAATGTACAGAACTGAATGCACAGATAAACTGCGAGCTGTCAATCAGAGCGCTTACAACTGCCACTCATTGTCTACTGATTGGGGACAGAAACCACTATGGGCAAACCTCCATGATTGACAGCTGGTGGCTCCAGGGAGGAATACAGTCAATTTCCTACCTGTGGCTGCACTTCCAATAAGGTGGCTGGACAGATTGGAACATAATTAACCTGCAGATTAACCTTATGTCTAATTCCATTTTTTGAAAATTTCAAATATTGTTGTGAAGATGCACTAAAAACTGCAGCATTGTGAGACCCTGTGCGATTGCGGGACACAGTGTAAGAAGATGAACAGGAACAGTGTTGCAGATTCGAGATCCGATCTGGAGCCGGAACTATCGGGGCCATCACCACTGTTGCCGTGGGACGACTTGTCTGTATGGGAAGAACCTGAACACCTGACAGAAGGGTGCGTGGGGGAGATAAAAGGGACTGAGCACGGGAACACAAGGGACTTGGCGGGAAGGCGACGACAGAGTAGAATGAAGGTTGTCTCCCTCTCCTCTCTTCCGGTTACCACTTCACTGACGCCAGTTTATTGCAGACTGATTCACCCTTCCAGCCAAAACTGGGTGCCCTTCTACAGCCCGATCCAATGCGTGCAGTGAAGTAGACGTTTCTCATTTTCCCGAACTTTGTGAGTCCGTGTGAGGTCTTGCCACTCCTGCGGCCTGTACGGCTGTGTGCTTCCGGTGTACTGCGTCACTCCCGAAGCACCAACAGAAGGAACTGTTACCACGCATCAGTATTCCCTTAACTCTAAGATAACCTGTCTAAAGTAAAATTCTTGTTAACCTCTTCTCTGACTCCTGCTCTTTACTGCATCCGACGTACTGTACCTTTACAGCAGCACACAAAAAGGCAAAGCAAGTATGAAATTGCAGAAAAATTCTAATTTTACATATTTTCTCCATCTGTAAAAGCTCAATGACTTCTCGGAGACCTGTCATTCACTATAATGTTGTTGCCTGGTGCTCATAAAAACATGTAGGTAATCACAATGTAACTTTGTTCATTTATAAGTTGCACATTAATAGGCTGGTAAAGAATATGTTGATTTTGCACCATGGAAACTGGTTGTAAAATTTGTGTCTGTCATCACAGGGCTGTAAATCTGCTAACATAAAAGCTCGAGTGACCGTGGTGATATAGATATCTATGGACACATTCAAATTGTTGTAATAGTCAATTATTCACAAATTACTTATATTAAAAAGGTGGAATTGAATTCTATAAGAAAAGGAGTGTGATAACTTTACAGGTTGACATAGAAGTAATGAAATTCTGATCAGTCCGCAAATGGGATTTCCAGGTCAGGTATTATGTTTTAGCAAATGTCTCTCAATTGAAGTGTACCTATAACAGTAATTTTCTACTTAAGAACCAATTAGTAAATATGATGTTAGGCTCACCTGGTGGGGTGGATTCATGATGCCGCCGCAGGTTAAGGTGGCGTCATAGAGCAATGGCATTGGTACAGCAGGCTGGACTGCACAAGGATGGACGCAGCCAACAGACTATGCTAGATGGCAGACAAACAAGTGAGGAAGAACACACTGGCAGCACAGAAATAGCAAGACAGAAGGAGATGAAAATGGAAAGTCTGAAGCAGTACACAGATGTGGTAACAGGATCCGCAGCAGATAGTAGCTTAATGTGAGCAGTCGCTAATAACGGTTTGTGATGCTACAGCAAACGTTGGGTTATCCAGCAGGTCTGAGAATTTATAGAAATCTCAGGAGTTTGCTAAGATGAATGCAACATAGTAAATAGTAGTTAAATATCAGTTTATAATGCTTACTGTAAATGATGGGTTGACCACCAGGTTGCATGCGGGGTCGTGCAACTGCACTATCAGGATCTGCCCAGGAATGGTACCTGGTGGCTACAGGCAGTCCAGTCTGTCTCCACCATCAGGGGCTCCAGTGAACACCTAGTAGCCATTTAGGTATGCCCCTTACTATGTAGGCCCGGCCCTGTGGCACAGTGGGTCCACAAATCCATTTGCACCACCGTTGGGAGTAACAGTTTTCTTGGCCATGGGTCCCACTGATTTCCAGTCCACTCTGCGTTTGGAGCTGTTTTGGCAGCTGCATTACTAGCGAGAGAACCAGGAAAAATTTATGTTTCATCTGATGACACTAGATATCCGTTTGGAATCCCTGGACAACCTGAAACTTGGAATGGAACCCATCCTGTCTGATCCACCTCTGTACAATGGGGATCTGAAGCAGTGCCGTGGGTTCCTGGAGCAGTGCATACAGCACTATGAAGTTTTCAGTCAGCAGTTTTCCTCTGAATTGGCCAAGATGAGATTCCTGATGTCCTATTGAGCAGGAGATGCCCTAGCATGGCTCAGCCCCCTATGGGAAAAAGGGGCTCCTATCACCTCGGATCTGTAGGCCTTCCTGGTGGATTCAGAACGCTCTTTGAAGATCCAAACCCAGAATCTTCTGCAAAAACTTTCCTTTTTCCAGGAGCAGACCAAACCACCTGATCCCCAGCCTGTTGAGGCAGCTACCCATGCAGAATCCGTGAAGATAGGCCGTGTTTGGTAGGCTGAGCAGAAGCCGAAACTCAGTCGTGAGATGGGATTGCGGTATCGCCGCGGTTGTGTAGAACATTATGATGGTCTTTGTCCAGTGAGGTTTAAAAAACTCCAAAACCTTGGGCCAGTGGGAGATTCTGCCCTTGGTGGGAGTATTCCTTCTCTGACTCCTCTATTCCTTCTCAGATGACTGTCACTGTGTCCGTGGCAAGTGGAGGCTTTGAATTGTGCTGCAAGCTGTGAAGAGCTTCCCATCTGACAGCTCCAGAGTCTGGTGAGGGTGTTGTCAAGTGAAAGACGAACTCTACTCTGAAACAGTCACCTCGTGTCTGAACAGTTTGAGCTCCAGATTGGAGCATTCTACACGGAGATCGCTTTCCATATGCTGTCCGGTATTACTATAGGTCATTCAGAGCTGACAACTCAAGTGCCTGTTCTAGTTTGGATACCCCATGTTGTGCCTTGATGGGGACATCTGAGTTACAAGAGGTGTCTGGTCCTTATATGTCAAGGTCAGCCAGGTTGCTATCTTCTCCACTAGGTCTGATACTCGCCGAGTCGCTGTGTGCTGGTGTCTCCGAAGGAAGGGAAGTGACCCAGTCCCAATGATTGTACCAATGATCTGCCCCCAGGAACCTTCCTGCCTTGTAGACATGCTGTCTTGGAGACCAGGCTGAAGACAGACCCAGAGCAGGTATCTCCAGTCTGTAGTGGGTCTGATGAAGAGAACGTCAAGACGGTGTCATCTTCCAAGTCTCTGCTATCCACCAACCATGCGGAGGAACTCCAGTCTGTCCTTGAATTCTCTGGGGTGGTAGCTGATTTCAACAAATGAAGAGAGACCTCCCAATTCTCAGTTCCTGGTACTACACCCACTTTGCCCTATGCTGAAGATGGCTTGAGAGAAGCATCATGAAGATAGTGAGACATGTCACTTTCTTCTAGAGGACAGAAGAAGTTGTGATTCTGAAGAGAAATTGTGAAAGTCTGTGAAGAGGTGCCGGCTTCCAACTTCTCTGCAGAGAGTCCTTGCAGGCTTGAAGAAGCGGGGCATAAGGGGGGTACTGTAGCGCAATGGCAACTGCCTCTGCATGGTGTCCCCTTCTCCCTCCATACAGGGATGCCGGCTTACTCACCACCCCGGCCCCACAGCATAGGTTCTTGGAGTGCTTTCTGCCCTGTTTGCTTAGTGTGTGGGCACTTTGGCTTCCCTACTCTTAGAAGGGCAGTGTGCATATAGTAAAGCCCTCAAATTGTAGCTGAGTGGCATTTAGTATAAGAAGTACACCTGCAAGATAGCTCTCAGCCAATTGCTATGAGTTTTCCTGTATTGAAGATTTCCTCTCTCTTAGGGAGTTGCCAAGCAACGAGTTAAGTCATTAGGTAGTTGGTATACTACCAGTTGTGAGGTCCCCTGGTCCCAGTGTGGCCAGGGTCCTGTACATGAATCACTGGTCCCGATGCGACCAGAATCTTGAACCTCATCCCCGGTCCGAGTGCAGTCAGTGCCTGAATGTTGTCACCTGGTCCTGGAGTGGCCAGTCAGTAGGTCAAAGTCCACTGGTCCCAGTGCAGCCAGTCCTGTTTCCGAAGTCCGCTGGTCCTGATGCAGAAAATGCCTAAACGTTGTCTCCTTGTCCCGGTGCGGCTAGTCCTGTTCCCGAAGTCCCGTGGTCCCAGTATAGCCAGTGCCTGAACATTGTGCCCCGATTCATGTGTGGCCAGTCCCCGGTCCACTATCCTAGATCGGTGTGTCTGAACATAGCAATAGTCCATGTCAGCAAACCTGACCCTTGGGGTCAGCAGCTGCAGTACCAGGATCTACCCAGCAGTGGCAGATTCCAGATAGCCTAGCGGTTACCTTCAGCCCAATCGGTCTTCACAATCAGGAGCTCCAGTAAACACCTGGTAGCTGTTTAACTATTGCCCTTGCTAGGCAGGTCCGGCTCTGTGGCACAGTAGGTTCACAAATCCACCTGTACCACCATTGGGCATATCATAAGTAATACTGCAGACAGCTTCTATGGAAGAAACTGTGGACTGTACAGGCTGTGTCCTGTGTTGTCTGCCCTGTACTATGCTTGTCTTTCATTGTAATGTACATAAAAGACATGATGCCAAAAAAACGCTGCATGTGCATGCGTTTTGGCATGTGTTTGCACTTATTTTGCACTTGCGTTCAATAGGACAATGCTTTTCCAGGAGAATTTGAAAAAGAAACACCTGTCATTAATATGATTGTTCGAAAAGCCATGTACTGCCTTTTGTCTTCCATTTTTTTCTAAAAAAAAAAAATTCTAAAAGCCATGTACTGATTTTATTTCTATTTTCTGTTTGTCAGATTCCTGGCCACCAGAGAGACCTTATCATCTTTACATTTCCAGTTCTGTATTGGAGTGTCCACCCTGTCTGGGATTGTCGGAGACACCTGCTGTGCTTTATGTGAGGTTCTTCATGCAGAATTCCTCCCCCAACCCACAACTGGACTCTGGCTGGAAAATGCTGCTAAATTTATGGACATTTGCAATTTTCCGAACTGTTTCGGGGCTGTGGACGGCAAACACATTCGGATTACGAAACCAGTTGGAAGTGGATCCGAGTATTTCAATTATAAAAAATACTTTTCTATTGTTCTCATGGCGATTGCAGATGCTGACTGACGATTTTTTGCCGTGGACATTGGCTCATTTGGACGAGGAAATGTCTCACAGACTTTCAAAAACTCTGACATGGGCCAACGTTTGTATGGGAATGATTTCAGTTTTCCACAGCCACGACCTCTTCCCAACACTGAAGGACTGCCAATGCCGTTTGTTGTGGTTGGGGATGAGGCCTTTCAAATGTGTGCCAACCTCATAAAACCGTACTCAAGTCGGGACTTGAATAACACCAAACAGATTTTCAACTACCGACTGACAAGGGCACGAAGAACTGTGGAATGTGCCGTTGGTTTGCTGGTATCTAAATGGCGCATTTTGGGAACAGCCATCAATCTAAAAACTGAGACAGTTGATGAGGTTGTTAACACGTGTGTTGTTATGCACAATTATATCCTGGCAAAAGAGTGACCCAACTTAGAACTTGATGAACCTGTTGCTACCACATTGCCAGATTACCAAGATCACCCTCTGAGGACTAGAGTGGAAGTTGCCCATAATGAGGGATACATTTGCTGCCTACTTTGTTTCAGACATTGGACGTGTGGCATGGCAAGACCAAACGGTTTAAGCTGCTAAAATGTACCTGTAATGTTAAAATTTACCTGTACTGTTAAAATGTACCTGTAAAAATGTTTGCGAACTGAAATAATAAAACACCTCTAGTGAAACACCAGTTCCAAGTTCCCTCAACAATACAATACACACATGTGTGTTTGCGACGACGGCGCATAAGTGTGTGTTTGCAGTGACGGCGCATAAGTGTAGAAGTGTGTGTTTGCAGCGATGGCGCATAAGTGTGGTGAAGGGACATAAAGAGACAAAGAACACACAGTGATGGTGCAAACAAAAGCAAAATTTCATTTAACAATAATAAAAAATTAGCTTTGGGGAATGTCTGAGGGTGAAATATTAAGGACATGGGGGGTGTGGAGCTGAGATGATTGGCTACCATGTGTGGATGATGAAGGGGTTCCAGGGGAAGGGCCTAAGAAATGCATGGGGTCTGGGAGGTCTGGGATGGGAGTAGACATATTAGGAGTGGAAGCGTGGGAAGGGAGAGACACATTGGAAGGGAGAGACAAATTAGACAACAGAGACACATTGGGAGGTGGTAGGACAGTTTTGGGGGTACGTTTGCTGGTCCTAGTCTTCTTCTTGGGTTGCTGTGCTGAACTGGTACTGACCTTCTGCTTCTGTTTGCTTCTTTTTTTCTCTGGGAAGGTGGGAGTGGTGGCTTGAGGCTGGTGTGCAGCAGGACTCGGCATGGTAGTGGAAGTAGACTGGCGTGCAGTAGGACTCGGCATGGTGGTGGAGGTAGACTGGCGTGCAGCAGGACTCGGCATGATAGCTTGAGGCAGTTGTGCAGCAGGACTCGGCATGGTGGCTTGAGGCAGTTGTGCAGCAGGACTCGGCATGGTGGCTTGAAGCAGTTGTGCAGCAGGACTCGGCATGGTGGCTTGAGGCAGTTGTGCAGCAGGACTCGGCATGGTGGCTTGAGGCAGTTGTGCAGCAGGACTCGGCATGGTGGCTTGAAGCAGTTGTGCAGCAGGACTCGGCATGGTGGTGGAGGTAGTCTGGCTTGCAGGAGGACTCGGCATGGTGGCTTGAGGCAGGTGTGTGTGTGGCCCAACTGCGCAAGGCACACATGTCTCCTGGAGAGTGCACAAGAAGGTAACTGTAAAGCCTGATATTCATTCACGACACATACTTCCCAACACTGCCACTAGAGGCATTTGAGACTATTTAGGTTAGTGTGACGTAGCAGTAGGGAGATTAGTTTCCTGTCTCAGGACAGAACAGAGCAGATTAGTCTTGGAGGGAGAGGAGAGAAGACTGAATCCTGACAGAGCTTGTGTAGCTCATCTTATACGGAAGTGGAGGCTAGTACGAGTGGACAGAGAAGCACTCTAGCCTAGTCAGAGCTGCAACTGAAGCAAGTGAAACAGTTACCTCAGGATAAGCTGCCTGTGTTCTCTAAGAAAGAGGAAAGTGACTCTCAGAGCGTGCATTGAAATCAGTTTGACAGAGTTCCTGATAGCCGCTCTGGACAGAGTCTGGAAGGAGGGAAAGAAGGAAGGGAATCACAGGAGCTACAACATCGAGTCAACTGAGAACAGGTCAGTGAGCACTGGAAGGAAAGCTTACGACAACACCCACTGCTACCGTGCTTATGTTAAGGGCGAGAGCAGGGCGACGGGCGAGTGGAGATAGAAAGACAAGTGACCTAGGTGACAGATCACCTTCACTTAGTTATCCGGACACGGGGGTCCGAAGTGTTGTTAGAACTTCACGTCTAGTAATAAGAAAACCGGAGGCCTTGCTGGACTTCAAGTCGCAGAAGGTAGCCCTAAGTGCCGATACGTAACCGGGGTCAGGAAGGACAATAGTCTAGCAGGGCCCTGCACAAAAGACTAGTTCTATCCAACAGAAGACTTCCACCACAATGTTGGCCGGGCGTAGTTGCTATTGAAAGAGTTGCACTTGACTTTATGCAAGTTTGTACTCACATACACTTTAAGGAGAAAGGAGGCCTTTAACCTGCTCAACAGTTTCCTGAATGTGCATTCTCCAACCTGACCAGCTTCCCGGGTCCTACCTGCAACATCTACAAGTAAAGGTATGGAAAGAGATTGCCTTGTGTGAGACTGCTTTATTATCTACACTCTGCATCACCATAGACTTTGAGGGAACTGTCCCACCTGTGGGGGACTTAACATCTAGCTGCCTAATAACATCCCCTCAGAAGACTTACTCTGCAGTGCTGGTCTTATTGATCAGAAACCACAGGTGGGGTCACGAACTATTATTCTAAAATCCCCTGTAAATATTCCCCCATTGCATGACCGCCAGGGCCACGGACCGAGCTCTGCTGCCAGTGACATTCCCTATAGACTTCCATGGGCTCGGTTCCTAGTACCCCATAGCCCTGGTACCACCAATGTGGTGCGCGTCATGTGCAGCAGAACTCGGCATGGTGATGAAGCTGGTTAGTGGTGGAACAGCCGGAAATGACATGTGTGGCTGCTGTAAGTACCGGGTCTGCTGCATAGCTTGAACGTAAGCATTATGGCAGCCCTGCATCACATGAAGCTGGAGATCTGGCATAAGGTTTTCTGACATGCCCCACTCTATAACATTAAAAAAATGATGTGCCGGTCTCTCAAGGTCGGCTTCCAGGCGGTCAATGCGTTTGTGGACATCCTGTATGTTTGTGGACATCACTTGGGCGAACCCACTTTACAGTCTATCTCAAACCGACTTAAGGCCATTCTGGAAGACCAAGCTTAAGTGAACAAACTCGGGCATAAGTGGCCTGTTCCAGGCCTTCTGCCGCTAGCAAGAAGACCCCAAAAAAACAGTGGCAGAGGACTGGGACAGGGGAGAACCAGAAGGACCAGCTGCCTGTTTTCCAGCCTGTGAAGCATGCCCGCTTGCTGCCTCGCTGGTGGCTGACTGGGACTGTTCGGTGGCTGTTCGATGAGGGGCAGCCCCAACAGAGGACGATCCCAGTTCGGTGGTGCTGCTCCAGGTTCTGTGTGAAAAATAAATGAAAAAAATTACTACAAAAAAATAAAACTTTTAAAAGTGCCAACATATCCTGTGGAAAAGAAAAATTTAGATGTTATACCATGGAATACAACACAAAAATACTTACTTTCGATGACCAACTGCAGGCCTCAGGAAGGAGAGCATCCTATGGTACTTGTATTTTGAAATCTTTTGAGCAGCAATACTTCAAACTTGGATCTCCTCTCTCCGGTCCTTATTGAAGCGATCCTTCATCGAACGCCAACCAACTTTGACTCTGTTCACTGTGAAGGGGGAAAAAAAAATTGTAAATCAATGCACCACAGGTTCACTGCCGCATCAGACCACATTGCAATACTTACAAAAATACTTTCTGACTTGTGGCGTGGCTTAGTCCCAGTTATCCAACAGCGAGCTGACCACTTCATCACATAGCTTCCGAATGACCACAGTGTCCGAGTGCCGTTGATTCGGGTGTCCCACAATGGAACTCTCTCCTGCACCAATGTAGTTAGGAGGTCGTTGTTAATGGTGGCTTCACGATGTGGAATCTAGAAATCAAACAAACACATTATATAGTTGTAAAGATAAAACAAAACAAAAACAGTTAAGAATACTTACATGCCGTCTTTCCAATGGAACTTGGGCCTGAGTTTGCTCCTGTTCTGCCGCACTGGAACTGCTCTGTAAGGAAAATACATGATTTTACCACATGTGTCATATTGATAGTTAATAATTACCAATCAGTAGCAAAACTCACTTCATCAGTTTCTTGTCCGCTCTGGGAGTTAGGCCGGTGTCACACTAAAGAGGAATACGGACAAGTGAGAGGCGTTAAAACAAGGCATTACACTCGGACCAATGTTTCTCTATGGGGCAGCTCCGATCATCCGTATATTTCTCGTATATTTTACGGGGCGAGAAAATCTCAGTATGCTGCGATTGTCAGCGTATTACGCCTGTAGTACGCCAATGCAAGTCTATGGGGGCGAGAAAAATACGGATTACACACGGACCACACGTGTGACTAGCGAGAAATGTGCAAGACTTCTGCAGGTCACAGGAAATGGGGCAAGCCATGAATCAGGAAGCTTACACATGCAAATTAGCTCAAAAAGAGCACCAGACATCCCGGAAGAACGCCTCCACGGAGTCCTGCAGCATGTCTACACACATCAATGTAGAAATGCTGATCGTTTTGGTCCAGCAAAGGCCCGAAATTTGGGACCAACGGGATGCACACTATTCAGACCGGGCCAGAAAAGAGGCAGCATGAAGGCGCATCTGTGGGCAGATGTTTCCGCAGTTTGGTGAAAGCCCACACGAGGAGCAGCACCAAATGAGTAAGTTACTTCATTTTTGTCCAATCATCTAAAAGGCCAGAACTTAAGAATTGTCCACAGTATCCACTAAAATCAGATTATGGGTATTTTGTAATGACTGTTTTTAAGCGCTAAAGTGTTATTATACTGACACCCTACTAGGCCCACAAGACTATGTGAAATGTTTGTCCAAAAATTTTAAAATTTCTAGCTAGGTAATAATGAAATTATATGTCACATTGCAGTGGAAGATGTCATGAGACGCTGGCGCAGCATCCGCGACCAGTACCCGGCGGGAACATCAGCAGAAGGCCAGGAGTGGGGCTGCAGCACTGACCAAGCGCAAATATATATACTTTGACCGTCTTGGTTTTTTGGCTCCTATTCTGGATCTCAGACCGCAAGTACATACATCACACCACATTACACATATGCTGTTTAGGGTCAGATCTACAACATTTTTTATTTCAATTTATTTCCTAACAGAACTCAGTCCAACCTCACTGAGAGGGAGACAGGGTTGGATTCTGAGGCCACTATAGACCCGGTCGGGGGAGGTGAAGAGGTAGCTGGCCCATCTTCTGAGCCTCCCAGCTGCATCCCCCAAGCTCCACCAGCACCAGGACCTGACCCACCAGCTGCACCAGTACCAGTACCTGCAACAGCAACAGCCCTACTATACGTCTGGGGGGCTCCCCTAGCCTGCTGCCATATCCCACCATGGGAGACGAAGGCGAGGCAACCCTGCCTCTGATACCCGGAGGCATGTGGACACAGGGGTCCTCAATTACCTGTCCAGGGCAGCCGTGGATGAGGGTGAAGAGGCTTATTCACGCAGCCTTGCCCGTTACCTACGTCCCCTACCCCGTGAGGTCAGGCTACGTGTGCGAGGATCTATTCAGATCCTAATTGATGCATGCACACAGCCCAATACCCCATATGAGGTGTTTGAATTCCTTGAGAGGTGGCAGCTCTCATCCCGTAACCTTCTTCGCCTTACCCCCCACCCAAATGTGCATACTCAATTAGGATCTGAGGGACCTCCTGCACGTGCGCCTACACCTCAACCCATTCCCCCACAAAACCAACCTTGGCAACAACAGGGTCAAATGGCAGCCTATAACCCACATGCCCAATATGGCCACTTGTACAGATCCAGTGTTGGAGGCTGGTCCCAACCTGGATTTGGACCACATGGCCATATTGGGGGGTATGATTCTCGTGGGTACCAGCATCCCCAGGAGTATAATCTCCTTTATCCTTATGGCAATTTAGCCACACAACAACTTGACCGTGGCCACATGTTACCTGTGGCCCAAGAAAATCCACCCCAACAGGGTGATGGTCAAGGTGGTCACCCAAGCCTTAGCCTTTAATCATATACCATAAAAAATTAGGAGAATGTGCACATATGTGATTTTCTTTTTTAGTATGTGCACATTTTCACAATTTATGTTTTATCCTATATGATTAAAGGCTAAGTTTTAACTACTTTCCTTTGGTGCTGGAGAACATCACATTTGGATCAATTTTTGTGTCTGCATCAATCGTCTGCATCAATCGAGGCAACATTCTTGTGTAAGTGGTCATGTTTGGGGTCAAGGGATAGACGCAAAAATAAGCCGAGAGGTTTGACAAGGTAATACTATGTCGTGTCAGTATGTCCACATATTCTATATATCCCATAGTGCTATTGAAAAATGCAAGACCTTTTCATATAAATGTCCTACCTAAGTTTGCAATTAAAACTAGAGTAAAATCATAAACTGGGAGCCTCTCGCGAGCTGAACTTCATTTTATTTAGTGTCACTTTTTATGCCCCTGAACAAAAAACATGATCACTTATATTACTTTTCAGTCTGAGAATGGGCATAGAGCTGAACCTTTTAGGCTTACATCACCAATAAAAGTGTCAGGAAAAATCCCGACGTGGTTAGTACCGAGTCACAAGCTATCAGAACATGTCACGGCAACTCCTTGCAGTAGGGGAAATTGTGGATTTGTCGGCTTGTCCATGTTATATCAATAACCGGCTCCGCTATTGGGGTGGTATTAAGAGTAGGCATAATGGATTTTTGCTTTTTCACTAAATGTCAGTCAAGCATTAGATTTAATAGCGACATTGTTGAAACTCATTAAACATGGCCCTTTGCTGTAGGTTAGTATAGGGTGAAATTGATTATTTAAAGCAGATGTGCTTCAGGCTTGTGTTCTGGTCTCTTACCCATATAAGAGCTGAGACTGGAGGATACATACTGTTGCAATCAAAATTATTCATTATTCATTGCAAATTAGGTTTATTAGCAAAAGTGTCTACTTTTCCACTTTGTAAAATAAACAAAAACAATATAAATAGTTCAAAACAACATAAAAAGTTATTTTTCCAAATCCAGTTTAAAGAATTCCACTTTCACTAATACAGTTGTAAAGGGACGGCCGCAGGGCCGATGTACTGAAAGCTGTGTGATGTTTTACCTCTGTAATGTCTGTTGTTTAAGGGTGTTCTTCTCCTGTGAGGGAGCATACAGAGCAATTAGAGCCAGAGTCCAGAATCACGTCAAACAGTTCTGCTTTATTTTCCTCCGGACACAGCACATCCAAGACACCATAAGCACGTCTTACATGATACCAGCAATACATTCTTCACAAGACTGCTTCTTCTCTGCTGCCACACCAGAATGGACCGATAAGTATTGACGAGACGAGGAGCCCGGTGAAAACGGCACTTCAATTGCTTCCCCTGGAGACACTTCAATCCAGCATAAGAAAGACACATTTACTAGGCCGTCCACCCCTCTCTGGTTATCCTTTCCGGATACTTCTGATGGCCCACTCGCTTCTACGCTTCAGCACGCACTCTTCTGCTGAGCGTTCCCACAGTGGTTCTTCCACTGGTCTACTACTGTCTAAACCCACTTACTTTGGGCTCACACTCCCTCAGTGAATCCTTCACCGGCTACTTCAGGGGTTGCTGGTCCCCTCTCCTTCCTACCCTATGCTCAGGGCCCAGGAACGTGGATGTCCTCACACTGGCAAGGTCCACCCCCGACTGACCCCCGCAAAGAGGAAGTCTTCCTGATAGATTCCTGCTTGGAGGCAATCTTTCCCTTGCAAAAAGTCCCTAACTTCTCGTGTCTATTGGGCTGGATGTGCTCTTTGCCCCGTCTAGTGGCCAAACCCAAATACTGCACTGACGTATTTTTAGAACTTACTAACTAGATCTCTAACATGCCCCCATTAGTGATCCCTTGCAGATAACAGTTAACCCATGACTATATACACTATTTTCCTAGTGCCCTCCTCTAATGACCCCTAGGATGCACTGACTACCTGTCACTCAACCCCCCACATAAGTATATGCACAATATCTACATAACATTATACAAAGCACACATATATACAAATAAGCACACTTACAGGGGAAGAAACCTTAAACAGTTAATACGCTTCTCCTCCTTACACAGTCTCAGAATTATTCACCCCCTTCATGTCAAACATCTTTAGTACTTGGTAGAGCACCTACGGCTATTATGACCTGCTGTGAACGTGATGCATAGCCGGACACCAGCTTCTGGTTGTGTTCCTGAGGAATCTTAGCCTGTTCTTCATGGGAAATGGCCTCCAGTTTACTAATATTTATAGGTTGTCAAGAGTGTAGTCCAAAAAAGTTAAAACAGGAGATCATTGCCTTGCACTAACCAGGAATGGATGCAAGAGGACAAGAAAGGCATTGTCATTTCCTAGAGATACAGCAGGAGGTTTTTTCTTTTTTTTTCTTTTCCTGTGAAATGGCCACAGTGTGAACATGCTGTTATGCAGTACACATATGCAAACTTATGCTCCTGCTCAGTTCTTTTGTTTTGCTGTAGTTTCTTGTACTTTGTACAAACAGGGGAATGGTGCCCCTTTTCTGCGCTAGGCATTTCAGCTACACTGCTCAAAAAACTAAAGAGAACACTAAAAGACCAAATCCTAGATATCACTGAATGAAATATTCCAGTTGCAAATCTTTATTACATAGTGGAATGCTTTGACAACAATAAAACATAAAAATGATCAATGTAAATCAAAATTAATATCCCATGGAGGTCTGGATTTGGAATGATAATCAAAATCAAAATGGAATTTCTAATTACAGGCTGATCAAACTTCAGTGGAAATGCCTCAAGACAAGGAAATGATGCTCCTTAGTGTGTGTGGCCTCAACATGCCTGTATGACCTCCCTAAAATAACTGGGCATGCTCCAGATTAGGTGGCAGATGTTCCCTTGAGGGGTCTCCAAATGTGGATTAAATCATCAGTCAACTCCTGGACAGTCTGTGGAGCAATGTGGCGTTGGTGCATAGAACGATACATGATGTCCCAGATGTGCTCGATTGCATTCAGGTCTGGGGAACGGGCAGGCCAGTCCATAGCATCAATGTCTTCATCATGCAGAAACTGCTGACACACTTCAGTCACATAAGGCCTAGCATTGCCATGCATCAGAAGAAACCTAGAGCCCACTGCACCTACATATGGTCTCACAATGTATCTGAGCATCTCATACCAGTGTCTAATGGCAGTCAGGGTACCTCTGGTGAGCACATGGAGTGCTGTGCGGCCCTCCAAACAAATGTGTCCCCACACCATTACTGACCCACTGCCAAACTGGACATGCTGGAGGATGCTGCAGGTAGCAGAACGTTCTCCACAGTCTCCAGACTCTGTCATGTCTGTCACATGTGCTCAGTGTGAACTTCCTGTTCTCTGTGAAGAGAATAGGACACCAATGTTGAATCTTACAATCTTGGTGTTCTCTGGCAAATGCCTATTGCCCTGCATGGTGTAGGGCTGTAAGCACAACACATACTTGTGGATGTTGGGCTCTCGTATCACCCTCATGGAACCTGTTTCTGACAGTTTGAGCAGACACTTGGATGTTATTGGCCTGCTGGAGGTCATTTTGCAGGGCTGTGGCACTGCTCCTCCTGTTTATCCTTCCACAAAGGAGGAGGTAGTGGTCCCGCTGTTGGGTTGGGTTCATGAACCATGCAAGACACCTACTGTAGTATTTCATTAAAACTTTGCACAGAGTGAAAAACCAGGAAAAAATTATAAGGAGAGCCATCTATACACCCTGGAAGGCAATAACTGGAGGGCCTCTCTAGAATATTTTGAATGTGCAGTTGATGTACTCCTACACTCGCAAAGATTTTACAAAAAGTGCAAAGCCAGGAAAAAATTATAAGGAGGGTTATTCATATAACATTGAAGGCAAAAACTGGAGGGACTCATTATAATATTTTGAAAGTGTAGTTGATATACTCCTATATTAATAAAGTTTTTAAAGGTTTTGCACAAAGTGCAGTCAACCAAAGACCCTTGAAGGCAACAACTGGTGGGCCTCATTCAAATATCAAGATTAAAAACACTTTATTTGCTATTGTCATCTGGTTGTGTGGAAAAGTTGTGTCTAATCCAGGCTTTGTTCCTTTTTATCACAGTGAGCCTGTGCAGGGTGAGAGGCCACAATCAAGAAATTATGTTGTATAGAGCTCCTCAGAGTGTCCTAGTGTGGAATCATTGGTCTCCTGGGACTCAGCATGGTGGTAGGAAGGAGGATCAGGGTGAGGATGAAGTTATCCAGAATATTGGCTGGTGAGACTGGACGGTGTGGAAGACTGGGTGGTGCTAGCAAGCATGCTGAAAGTATAATGCTTATCCAATCAACCACCTGTTTGCATTGGTGTCTAAAGAAGTAGTGTCCTGTGACTCACTGCAAAGGAAGCTATGTGTTGTGTATGGGCATGTTTCTTGTGCTCGAGCAACAGGCATATTCGCACCTGCCCCACGTCCTCATCATCTGTGTGCACCATCAGCAGCACTTCACTTCCTCGTCCCTTACCACATGCCTTATGCATAAAGTTTCCTTTATTAATTGAAATTATCTTTATTTAATGAACCCAAAAATGTGGTCAACTTTGAATAGTTTTTTTTTGTTTTATATAGCACATAATGTAACACTAACAACGTTAAACTCTATGAATGAATAACTGACTCCAGAAAAAAAACTTTGAACTTTTTTTGAGTTTTATAAACCACTGTAATGTAGCACAAAGCACATTAAACTTTATGTATGAAAATGTAGTCAATTTTTTTCACGCCCCCCAAAAAAAGAATGTAGTCACGTGCAGCAGCTATATATTTAGTAACGGACTGCAAAGCCATAAGCCCTTTCTAGAGTCTATATTCTGGCACTCTCCCTGCTCATGCAACTGTCCCTAGACTAAAGGCAGAATGTATCTGATGCAAACAGCAAAGCACAGGATTAGCTCTGTCTCTATCATCTCTGTCTCTATCATCTCTGTCTCTATCATCTGTCTCTATCATCTCTGTCTCTATCATCTGTCTCTATCATCTCTGTCTCTATCATCTGTCTCTATCATCTCTGTCTCTATCATCTGTATCTATCATCTGTCTCTATCATCTGTGTCTCTATCATCTGTGTCTCTATCACCTTTTTATCTACACTCCACACAATGTTGCTTGTGTAGGGGGTTGTTGAAACCATTATTTACTCCAAAATCGCGTGCTCGCAAAAGCGCTCATGAGCGCAAAGCCATGCGCACGCCAGCGCACCCATAGACTGCAATGTTATTTTTTGCGCATAGCATGCGCACACGTGCGCACGCGTTTTGTTAAAGCAGTTGGACGGAAAAAAAAATGCAACATGTAGTGTCTAGTGCTTATGGGTGCACACCTGGAAAATGCGCAGCGCACGCCAAACGCAGATGAACGCGTGCAAGCGCTAGACCCTGTGCCCACCATGTTAAAGATAGGGGAATATTGCGCATGCGTCCGATAGCGCACAATGCGCTGTGCAAAAAAACGCAAGTGTGAAAGTAGCCTTAGAAGGACTGTTAGAATGATGGTTCAGCATCAGTACCAGTATCACCACTAGAGGACTCTAATTAGTTAAACTGTGCACACACAGGTCTGGATAACTGCTCTCTCCCTCCAATCAGAACTGTCCCTGAGCTGTGCAATGGTGTCAGTGAGCTGAGCGTGGTGGCGCCTGACCTTTTATAACCTCTCATGAGGTAATGCAGTCAGTCAATCAAAGTAATGCCACTACCAAGATGGCTATGTCATTACAGTGATTGGCAGGCAATCCCCGCATGCTTATTGGCTGTGTAACAGGCATCAAACATGCAGGGCCGGAATTTGAGCTTCAAATCAAAGCATCAGCCAATGCTGGCCGAGTGTCGAGCATATCTGAGCACCGGGATACTCAAATGATATTGAATATTACTGAGCTTGTCCGCTCATCCCTAGTCAGGAACCAAAGTAGAAAAAAAACACAATGCGGGATCCAAATGGATGCAGATTCTCAGGCAGAGTTATATTATTGGACACCTAGCCACAGTCTGTAGCAACCTACATAACAGGTGCAGAGTAGTACAGTAGTAATGCGAAGCAGAGGGGAAGCAGAATGGCTGAAACAGCAACGCTCATTTGGCCCTTTTGACTAATGTTTAAGTCAAATACACCCATAGGGCCCTACTTACCTTATATACAGCAAAAAAAGATGGGTGATATGTGCTGGCATAATATTTTCATCTACATTTTTGCAGAGAGAAATACTTCCTGCTTACGTCCCATTTATCTAGGATCCCATATAAAATATATATCGGCGTTTGGTATACAGTTGGATATGTCAGGAGTTTTACATGGATACAATGCTGAAAATGTACTTGGGATATGTAATAATAATAATATAATAATATTTTTTTATTTTTAAAATGCAAACTTATTTTGCAGCACTTTACAACTTTAGAGGGAACTTGTACAGACAATTACAGAATAACACATAACTCAACAAATACCAAAAGGAGTGAGGGTCCTGCTGCTCGAAAGCTACAATCTATGAGGAAATAAGGGAGACATGAAAGGTAAATGGTAAAATTAACTTATATTATACGGTCTAGCCATCAATATAATAAATAGGGAATGTATATAACGATGCATGAACCGGTCACTAGTCAGTGTGTGTACAGTACAGACACAGAGGGCTATTAAGTGCATGGTAAGTGTGTAAACTGATGCTACGAGGGTCCTGATTTTGAAGAAAATTTTGTACGGGCAAAATGGGGATAGTTAGATAAGTGAGGTGAGGCGATAGTCCAGTCTAAAGAAAGGTGTTTTAAGGCCATGCTTAAAACTGTGAGTATATGGAATTAATCTACCGCATATACTTGAGTATAAGTTGACCCGAGTATAAGCCGATGCACCTAATTTTGTCACAAAAAACTGTGTAAACTTATTGACTCGAGTATAAGCCGGGTATGCATTGTTCCCCTAATCTCTATCCTGGTATGCATGGCTCCCCCGTCCCTGTCCTTGTATGAATGGCTCCTTATCCCCTATCCTTGTATGCATGGCTCCTTATCCCCTATTCTTGTATGCATGGCTCCTTATCCCCTATCTTTGTATGCATGGCTCCTTATCCCTGTCCTTGTATGCATGGCTCCTTATCCCTGTCCTTGTATGCATGGCTCCTTATCCCTGTCCTTGTATGCATGGCTACTTATCCCTGTACTTGTATGCATGGCTTCTTATCCCTGTCCTTGTATGCATGGCTCCTTATCCCCTATCCTTGTATACATGGTTTCTTTAAAAAAAAAAACACACACCTACTTACTTTCCTGCGCGTCCTCGCTGCATCTCGTTCCGGCGCCAGCAGCTCTTCCTGCCGAGCGATCACGTGGCCCCGCTCACTAAGGTAATGAATATTCATTCCATGCCTATGGGAGTGGAGAGGCATGAATATTCATTACCTTAATGAGTGGGGCCACTTGATCGCTTGGCCGGAAATGCTGCTGGCACCGGAACAAATGAGATGCAGCGAATGCGCGCAGGGAAGGTAAGTAGGATGTGTGCTGGAAGCTGGCGGCTGCGGGTGTAACTTTGCACGCTATAACTGAAATGAATATTCACTGCCAGTGCCCCTTTTGAGAAAGCATAAGTGAAACGGCGCCGTTGGGGTGGTGGTGCACTGTATCTACCTTATAAAGCACAAGACACTTTGTAAGTACATGAATTTTACTTTTTGATCAACTCATTTACCTCTTTTTTGATTTAATGTAATGCTGCAGTGATATATGTGATCCTCAGTACTTAAAACCGGCAGGTCATTTGTTATATCTTTTATATATACTCTACATTAATATCTAACATGAATTTTTCTTTAATATGTGGTATTAATTTGCTTGAATACAGCGCACCACTATTGATACGCTGTTATCATATAGTTCCTTCTGCTTGAATTTTTATTGTAATAATATTTTTTTTTTAATTTTTCATTAAAATTGGAAGTTTTATAAGATACTTATTTATGCAGCGAACCCCTTTTTCTCCTTACAATTTATAAGGAGACGTGTTATGATGTCAAGCTGATGGGGGTATTTTGCCTCTAAAATTACTCTATGGATTGTGCTGTAAGATGTACGGTAAGTCCTAAATTTATAAGGCAGAATTATTCCTATACACTTTTTTACCCACCAGGTTTCCATGAGCCAGCATGATCCCCATAATGGTGGGAAAATACCAACTGTTCTGATTCTCTCTATTGAGACTGACGGGCTTCTAGCTTTTCCAGCTTCCACTAAGATCAGCACCTTGGCAGAAGTCAGGAGACGGCTTCTGGGAAAAAGCTACTTTGTTCAAAAAAAACAATACCATTTCCAAAAAGTTATTAGTAGAAACAGAACTAGACCTGAAAGAAGTCCAAGTTCATTTACTCTTTGATTTGAGGCAAACATTGCAAACTTGTTATACTGATAAGACGATCTAAATAATGTGCTCAATTTGTTGTACAAGATTCAATTAAGATCCTTGAGAACATCCAAAAAATGCAAAATCCTATATCGTTTCTAGGATATAATATCCACAGTTCTGCAAACTTCCAAATAGCCAGTACTCGAGATCCCTTACATGTGTAGTGCCCTTGTATATCTTTAATGAAAATTACAATCTAATTTTTGGAAACCTTCCAACTTGATACAATCCTCTCTGCTTATATGATTCTCTACCTGAAATGAAAAATATGGAAATAAAGCATACTGGAAAAGCACAGTACAACTACAATCCTCTCTCAATGCCAGTCAGGGGCACAGAAAGTCAGGACGCTGTTCTCTCTTAGCCTTCCTATATGGCGGCGAAAGCTCACAGAGTGAGGGGGCACATTGATATTACTGTAACTGAGGGATGGAAATAGGATTAAGCTCAAAAATGATCTGATACTTGTTATAAATGTCTTTTTTTTACTTGATGTTAATGACGGAATTGTCTTGAATCTGTTGGATTTTTCCTGTGTCCCTCTGCTCATGAGATATGCTCCATCTTCATTTTGTGCCCTATATGTAAATCTAGTCTTGTTAACCAAGAGGGTGTGAGCCTCAAGAACACACCCAGAGAGAAGAGTTGAGAATCACGCCTTTTTCTTGAAAAGTGGTATGTGATAGAGCAATTACTGTATGTGTGAATAGAGCAGGAAGGGCATAGAATTATAGATAGATATGAGATAGAATATCTTCCTAGCCTTCTTTTTACCATATATTTCTAGTATTAATCTATCTAATTTGACCTTTGGGGCCCCCTCTCCGGATCGAAAGAATGGAGAATTTCTATCCCCGATGGGGCACTTTTAGCCTCATTACAATATGGAGCCGCAGGTCGGACACTGACCGCTAATTCATACAATTTTAATGGGGCTTCCAGAAAAAGTCGAGTGTAGAACTCTGCAGCCGCATAAAGACTAAATGGAGCACAGGTTGAGCATGTGCAATGCTGCTCTTGAAATTGTACCCAAGGATGAGCCAGATATGTGCAAGTCCACAATTCTCTTCCTGATATCTGGGCTGATTACTTGAGACTTTCCCATGATGCTACACAAAGAAGCAGTGTGTTTCAGGTGTGCATTAAAATACATCCACAGGTGGGTCTCTAACTCAGATGTTGCCAAAAACCTGAAGCTTCCAAACACATGACATCAGCATATGGGCAATCCAGAATTGTTTAAAGGCATAGTAATCTTAGTGTATGTAAACTTTTGACTTTGCAGTAAGTACTAAAATGCCTTAAAACATTCTCTCTCTCTCATTATTCTGCAATTTGGCAAATATTAATAATCCTAATTGACCTAAAAGGGGAAAAGTTTATTCTGATTTCATGTCAGAGATTGAGAGAAACATGCATAAGTGTCTTTTTATATAGCGTACGTAAACTTCTGGATTCAACTGTAAGTTATCATAATAATACTATTGGGAGTATTGAAGATCACAAGAAATCTGTAATTTTCATCGGAAAAGTCCATATTTTCTTTTTGGGTGTTAAGGGTAAAGAATCATTAGATTTCTTGGACTTCACACCTAAGTCTGGGACGTCATCGCGCTTGCTGACATGTACCAGATGCTGGATGCAGAGAGGCGCTGATGGGGAGCGACTGTGAGGTAAGTATGGAAAACTTTTTTTTTCTCTATAAAATTAATTCAATGGGTGAGGGGGTGTGGGTAAGTGCAAGTGATGAAGTGGTGGGTGTAAGGGGACTGCACATGATGGACTGAGGCTGCACATGATGGAATGGGGCTGCACATGATGGAGTGGGGATGCACATGATGGAGTGGGGCTACACATGATGAAGTGGGGGCAGTGAGGCTGTACATGATGGAGTGGGGCTGCATATGATGAAGTGTGGCTGTACATGATGGAGTGGGGATGCACATGATGAAGTGGGGGGAGTGGGGATGCACATGATGAAGTGGGGGTAAGGGGGACTGCACATGATGAAGTGGGGGTTAAGGGGGACTGCACAGGATGAATTGGCGATAAGGGGGACTGCACATGATGAATTGGGGTAAGGGGACTGCACATGATGAATTGGGGTAAGGGAAACTGCACATGATGATGTGGGGGTAAGAGTGACTGCACATGATCACATGATGACTGGGGTAAGGGGGACTGCCCATGATGAAGGGGGAGTGGGGCTGCACATGATGAAGTAGGGGATAAGGGGGATTGCACATGATGAAGGGGGGTAGTTGGGCTGCACATGATGAAGTGTGGGGAGTGGGGCTGCACATGATGTAGTGGTGGGTAAGGGGGGCTGCTATTGTGAATATGCTGGAGGCGGCTTCTGAGCTGGGGCTCCCTCCAGTGGTTTCTGAGGGTAATGAACTGATTAATGAATGGCCTTCAACTGGCGCTGAATGGTAGGATATAAGTGGCCTGATTTCCCAGCAGCCTTGCCGGTTATCAATTGTACTTCTGGTCTGGCTTGAAGCACTGATAGTTTCCTGCTCTCCTTCAGATAAGTGTTTGCTGTTTTTTTTCTCTGTTTGATTTTCTCTGCTTGTTTGCTGCCTGCAGTGGAGCAGCCTGTCCCCTTTTGGGGTCTGGCGCTGCAATTGTGCTCCGTTTGTGTCTGCACTTTTGCTTTGCTCTTTTGTTACTTTTAATTTGCTGAATATCGTTTTGTTACACCAGAGATCTGATTTAGGTGGAAGAGGTCGTGTGATCTCAGGTTTTTTGGCAATCAGAAGTGTTGGTATTTTTGTTAGGGTCAGGGCCGGCTCCAGGTCTTTATGGGCCCCGGGCGAAAGAGCCTCAGTGGGCCCCTTTAACACAGACCACAATTCATGATGCACAGATACAGCAGAGAAATATAGGTACAGTACAATGCCAAATACTTCACTTCTTCCATTACATGAGTGATATCTATTGTAAATTGTACAATAGCTCAAAACCCTCCAAATCCTCACAGCGCACAGTACAGCCCGGACAGTACAGTCCTCCATACAATATTATGGGCACCACATAGTCTCCCCCTCATCACCCATATAATACCCCATGCAGGATGTCACCCCCCCATCCCCCATATAATGCTCCATACAGAATACTGGACCCAATATAATGCTCCATACAGGATACTGGTCCCCATATAATGCTCCATACAGGATACTGGTCCCCATATAATGCTCCATACAAAATATGGAGCTCTCCTCTGTGCTGTACTGCGTTCTGCACTGTTACGGCTCAGGAAAGGGCGCTGTGGAAAGACTCCCCATTATCATCATCATTGCCTCTCCATCATCATCATCGCCTTCCCCTCATAATCATTGCCTCCCCATCATCATCAATGCCTGCCCATCATCAGCATCTCCTCCCCATAATCATCATTGTCTCCTCATCATCATCATTGCCTCCCCATCATCATCATGTCCTCCCCATCATCATCATCAATGCCTCCTCACCACCATCACTGCCTACCCATTATCATCAATGCCTGCCCATCATCATCATGGCCTCCCATTATCATCAATACCTGCTCCTCATCATCATTGCCTCCCCATTATCATCAATGCCTGCCCATCATCATCATGGCCTCCCCATCATCATCAATGCCTCCTCACCACCATCACTGCCTCCCCATTATCATCAATGCCTGCCCATCATCATCATTGCCTCCCCATTATCATCAATGCCTGCCCATCATCATCATGGCCTCCCCATTATCATCAATGCCTGCCCATCATCATCATGGCCTCCCCATTATCATCAATGCCTGCCCATCATCATCATCGCCTCCCCAATATCATCAATGCCTGCCCATCATCATCATGGCCTCCCCATCATCATCATGGCCTCCCCATTATCATCAATGCCTGCCCATCATCATCATCGCTTCCCCATCATTATCAATGCCTGCCCATTATCATCAATGCCTGCCCATCATCATCATCATCTCCTCCCCATCATCATCAATGCCTGCCCATTATCATCATCGCCTCCCCATCATCATCAATGCCTGCCAATTATCATCAATGCCTGCCCATTATCACACACAGACAGCACCACAGCACACAAGCACTCTCTCACATACATACATACATACACACACAAAGCACCGCACTACATACACACACACTGATACACACAGACACACACACACACAGACACATACACACACGCCTCACCTGTCCGGCGTCCGCACGCTCTCTGCCACGTCATTCAGCGGCGCTGCTGTGAGAGGAAGCGCCGGCGCCCCCTGGAGCCCGGAGCTGTGGCAGCAGAGGCACGGTGGAGAGGTAAGTATTGTGCCAGCTGCTGCCAGGGCCCTGAGCAAGCGGGGGGGCCCAGTGGTGGCGCTGACACCGCTCTCCTCCGCTAACGGACGCCGGGGTGCCCGATGGCAAGTGGGCCCCCCCCCGCCTGCTCAGGGCCCCGGCACTTGCCCGGGTGTGCCGGGTGCTAACGCCGGCCCTGGTTAGGGTTTTTGTTGGATTGCAGCCAGAATTATTTCCTGTACTTTTCTGTCTAGACAGATTGGGCCCCAGCGTTTGCTTATTCTATTTTCTGTCTGTGTCCATGCTTTCTTCTTGTCTAACCGCCATTACATGTTTGGGGGCTTCCTATTTTCTTTGGGGATCTGCTCCGGGGCAGATAGCTTTCATCTTTCTGCCTTTAGGTGTAGTTATCTCTCAGGCTGTGACGAGGCATCTAGGATCAACGTAGGAACGCTCCACGGCTACCTCTAGTTGTGTGGTTAGTTCAGGTTACTGCAATTCAATAGGTTCCAGCCTCTCTGGTGTATTACCACTTTTGCTATTTTTTGACATTTCTCCTCAGTTACCGAAACATAACAGGCTGCACATGAAGTAGGGGATAAGGGGGACTGCACAGGAGAATTGGGGATAAGGGGGACTGCACATGATGAATTGGGGGTAAGGGGAACTGCACATGATGAATTGGGTAAGGGGGATTTCACATAATGAAGTGGGGGTAAGGTGGACTGCTCAGGATGTATTGGGTATAAGGCTACTTTCATACATCAGTTTTTTTATGTCAGGCGCGATCCGGCGTGTTTTTAAAAAAACTGATCCGGTACCGGATGCGTTTTTTTGTAATTGACTTTCATTAGCGCCGGATTGCGCCTGATGTCGTTGCGTCGCATCCGTTTTTGACCGGATCCGGCGGAAATGTACATTCCGGCGGCCGGACAAGACGCTCACTGCAACGTTTTATTTTTTTTTCGGGCCCACCTGATAGTGCCTGAAGCGGCTCATCAGGCGGCCAGAAATAATAGAAGTGTATGGAACCAGACCAGTCTTTTGTGCAATCCGTCAAAAGACTGATCCGTATTCTGGAAACCAAGGTCTCTATCTCTCCTCGGTCTGGACATGCGTACCTGCATTTTCCGGGTTGAAAAGGTCAGGTCGGATCTGGCAAGAAAACTGATCCGTTGCATCAGTTTTTTCAAAACCAGCGCCGGATCCGTCCTATCAGGTATACAACGGATTAGGCCTGACACAAAAAACCTGATGTGTGAAAGTAGCCTAAGGGGGACTGCACATGATGAATTGGGGGTAGGGTGACTGCACATGATGAAGTGGGGGTAAAGGGGACTGCACAGGATGAATTGGGGATAAGGGGAACTGCACATGATGAATTGGGTAAGGGGGACTGCACATGATGAAGTGGGGGTAAAGGGGACTGCACATGATGAATTGGGTAAGGGGGAATGCACATGATGAAGTGGGGGTAAAGGGGACTGCACAGGATGAATTGGGGATAAGGGGGACTGCACATGATGAATTGGGGGGTAAGGGGAACTGCACATGATGAATTGGGTAAGGGGGACTGCACATGATGAAGTGGGGATAATGGGGACTGCACATGATGAAGTAGGGGAAGGGGACTGCACATGATGAAATGGAAGGGGGATAGAGGGATGCAAATGATGAAGGGGCACTGCAGATGAAATGAGGGGGTGATAGGGGACTGCAAATGATTAATTCAGTGTGAGTGACAGGGCACAGCAATTTAATTAATGTGTGGGGTGAGGAGAGCAAATGATGAATTGAAGGTGGGGCTGGATAGAGCAAATGATGATCTATGGGGAGAACAAATAATGAATTTTGAGGGTGCGGGAGTAAATGATGTATTGAATGTGGGGTAAAGCAGTTGATAATGAATAGAGGGTGGGAGAGAAAGACATGACAATGAATTGAGGAAGGAGGGGTGTGATGAACGGCACACGGAAGCACGGGGGGTCATGGATTATGATCCCACTGCTGCCACCAAATGTGATGAAAACACAGAAAATAAGTCTGTTGACCTTACACTTTACCGCAGGGGGGGCTTAATTTAGTTATCCCTCCGCTGCCACCAGTGTGTCACCAGCTGCAGGGATTTATGTGTATCCCACTTTCCAGTTCCACTTAGGAACTCGCAGCTCTCCAGCGCCCCCCTTACCCTCAGGTCAGTCAGGGAACTGCACCTAGGATAATTAGTCGCTGGACGGGCCTGCTTGGATGTGTCCTGGCTATGAGATATGCTGCAGCGAGGGAATTATAACTACTCCTAGCCGCAGCCAGGCAATACGCTTATAAAACCCTCTCCGTCACTGCCAGCTATACCCAATGCCCAATGAACACTTGCTGCCACCAGCCTCTGGTTCTAGAATGTGGGGCAGAGGCCACCCCAATTTAGTAGTGTAATTCCCTTCGGAGGATGTGACAGTACGTTCTAGGGCAAGGAGAAACTAAACTAGTAATTTTATATATTTTACTCCGAACTAGTGTTTACAAAAGGTCTGAAAGATATTACAATGAGACAATTTAAGTATGTACAAGACGGTTACAAAATAAAAGGATAAAAGGAAGAAAAACTTACAGTTGTTTTGCTCATTTCAGGCAAACCATGTTGCTGGGGATGAGCGACACGTTGCAGTGCATTACAGACTTTCACTGCGTCAAGTTCCAGTGCTAATCTGAAGCAAAATGAGCTGGCCCTGTCTTATACCCCTTGGTCGTGACATCACTGAAGTGGGTGGAGCTATGGAAGCACTCCTCTTTTCTCAGAAGGAACATTTTGGCTACAAAACTTCTGAATTACATTACTCAGAGATGGAACCTCCTACAGCAATGCACAGCATACCATTTTACTCCGCAGGACGATGGCATGCATTTAAGTCTAAACGCAAAGTACTTGGATGGATCGGCTAAGCAGGAATCCTTTTCTTGGATTCTGCTCGTGCCGGACCTTAGAAAAAGACACTGGAGTATAGCTTAAACCTTGCAGGTCCTAAATATTTTCTTCTCATACTCATAACATAACCTGATGTCAAGATATGCCCTCATAATAAGTTTCTACAGGGACAATAGGGCACATGTTGTCCCAACTGCCTGCAGCCAGCTTGGGCTATAAACTGCTCAGTGGGGCCTAGCAACCTAGTATCACATTATACAGAGTGTGTGTGAAGCTGGAGGGGGGAGAATAGGGAAGGGGTATCAGAAGCCCACAGCATGAGTCTACAAAACCTAATGACTGTAGCAGAGCTCATTGTTTGGGGAAGGTTCTGGAAAGGAACTTTGAATGCGGGCAAAATGGGGTATCATTACAAGGGGCATGTAAATATAATGAATCGGGGTTAGGGTTAGAGCGGAAGGTACATAGTGGGGGCGTTGAGGATGAAGTGCCTGGTAATGAATTGGGGAAGTACAGGTGCTAATTAATTTATATATTAAATGGAGAAAGTGGGTATTTATAGTTAGTGGGTGCACAGTGGCGGATTATAATTTATATTTGGAATGGTGGGTTGCATAATAACCAATTATATATTGATTGTGACTGCACCTCTATATTCAGATGTGTAGCGTAGCATTAAGGGAAAAAGAGGAGAATGTGCTCTGGAAGTGGTGCTCTAGGTAACTGTGTTATTTTATGCAAAGAGGTGTCCTGGCTGGAAGAAGTGATGGCGGTCTGTGCTGGATGAAAAAGAACAGCAAAGATGAAGGACTTCAGCTAGAAACGTCACTAGCAAGTTAGTGTGTTACCTGTACACTGACACTATACACTGTATACTATATACAGAGCTCCTGTGTATAATGTCACTGGCAGTGGTGATCACTGTATTACCTGTACACTGACACTATATACTGAGCTCCTGTTTACATTATCATTGGTGATCACTGTATTACCTGTACACTGACACTTTATACAGAGCTCCTGTGTATAATGTCACTGGTGATCACTGTATTACCTGTACACTGACATTATACACTGTATACTATATACAGCAGTCCTATGCATAATGTCACTGGTGACTGCTGTATTACCTGTACACTGACAGTATAAACAGAGCTCCTGTGTGTAATGTCACTGGTGTTCACTGTATTACCCGTACACTGACACTATATACAGAGCTCCTGTGTTTAATGTCACTGGTGATCCCTGTATTACCTGTACACTGACACTATATACAAAGCTCCTGTGTATAATGTCACCAGTGATCACTGTATTACCTGTACACTGACAGTAAATACAGTGTTACTGTATACAATTGCACTTAGAATTGTGTTTTTTTTCAGTATTGTAGTATTCAATCACTATGTGGTGGCAATATGTGGTCTGGACATGGTACGGCGGTATTTTTTCCTTGTATGTTATATTATTCGGTCACTATGAGGTGGTAATATGTAGTCTGGCCAAGGTGTGGGGGTATTTGTTCCTTGTATGTGGTAATATTCAGTCACTATGTGGTGGTAATAAGTGGTCTGGTCATGGTGTGATGATATTTGTCCCTTGTATGTGGTATAAATGGTTGTTTAAAAAAAATGTAAATGTATGTGATTCATTCCCTTAAAGAAAAGTGCATAAATATATATTTATTTTTAACAGTTTAGAGTAGAGTAGGGCCTGGCCGAAAGAGTCTACTGTGTCGTGGCATCGGCTTAAAAATTATTTTGGCCAGAACAAAAGCAGCTGGTTATGAATGTGATCTGATGCTTGATGGGAACTGTTAATATCTGATCGTGAAAACGTGGTAGTGAACTTGAGTGGGCGGTGGGACGGTGGAGGCGAAGCTGGTGTGGAACCTAGTCTCAAGGGAACCCGAAAATTTTGCCAGTATAGGGCCCCGAAATTCCTAGTGGAAGCACTGGTCTGTCTCATAAGCTGCAGACCGCAGTTTCCTGAGACTTCAGTGTGCTCACGCAGGCGGCGTGATGACATTATTGTCTCATGCCACTCTGCGGACCGGAAGAAAAAATGGAGGCTGCATTGCCGGGAATCAGGATGAGGTGAGAATAAACGTCATTATTTTTAATATGGAGAACTTGGGCTATTATACTATATATATGGGGATAACTGGGGCCGTCATACTATATATATGGGGATAACAGGGGCCGTCATACTGTATATATGGGGAGAACTGGGGACGTCATACTGTATATATGGGGAGAACTGGGGACGTCATACTATATACTGTATATGGTGAGGACTGGGGCCATCATACTATATATATGGGGAGAACTGGGGCCATCATACTATATATATGTGAGGAGAACTGGGACCATCATACTAGATATATGAGGAGAACTGGGGCCCTCATAATAGATATGTGGGGAGAACTGGGACCATCATAATATATATACGGGCAACTGGGGCTATCGCACAATATTTATGGTGGGAACTGGGGCCATTGCACTATATATACTATATATATATATATATATATATATATATATATCCCATATCTCTGTGGTAAGCTCTGTTCTGCTCTCATATTTCTGGAGTAAGCTCAGTTCTGCTACAAATCTCTGTAGTAAGCTCGGTTCTGCTCCCATACTGCTGTAGTAAGCTCAGTTCTGCGCTCATATCTCTTTAGTAAGCTCGGTTTTGCGCCCATATCTCTGTAGTAAGCTCCGTTCTGCTCCCATATCTCTGGAGTATTCTCATTTTTGATCCAGATGAGTCGCATGTACTTTACCAGGGCTTATGGGGTACTCGGCACCGAGCCCGTTGAAGTCTATGGGGAATGTCACAAGTAGCACAGCTCGGTCCGTTTCCCTGGGCGCTCATACAAAGGGGAATATTTACAGGGGATTTTAGTAATTGTTCGTGACGCCACCTGTGGTTTCTGATCAGGATGACCAGCGCTGCAGGGTGAATCTTCTGAGGGGATGTTACTGGGCAGCAAGATGTTAAGTCTCCCACAGGTGAGACTGTTCCCTCAAAGTCTATGGTGGTGCAGGGTGCAGGCAATAAGTCAGTCACACACAAGTCAGTCTCTTTCCATACCTTTACTGATGATGGTAGCAGGTATGTCCCGGGAATCTGCTCAGGGTGGAGGATGCACATCCAGGTAATCACCGAGTAGGTTTAAGGCCTACTTTCTCTTTAATGTGTGTGAGTCCTAACTTGCGTGAAGTCAAGTTTAACTCTGAATAGAACAGCTACGCCCGGCCGACATTGTGGTGGAGCCTTCTTTTGGCAAGAACTAAGTCTTTATATGCAGCGTCCCGCTAGACTCCTGTTCTCTCTGACCCCGGTTACGTATCAGAACTATAGGGCTACCCTCTGTGACTTGAAGTCCAGCAGGGATTCCGGTTTTCTCCTACTAGCCGTGAAGATTCTAGCAAGGCTTCGGACCCGGCGTCCGGTTAAGCAGAGTGGGGGTGATTTGTCACCTAAGTCACTCTTTCCATTGGTCACCACTCGCCCGTCGCCCTACTCTCACCCTTAACATAAGCACGGGTAGCAGTAGGTGTAGTCGTCAGCTTCCTTCCTTCCACAGCTCACTGACCGTTTCTCAGTTAACTCGATGTTCTGACAACTGTAGTCCCCTTCCTTCTGTTCCTTCATAAACTCTGTCCAGAGCGGCTATCAGGACCTTCCGTCAGACTGATTTCATGCTCACTCCGAGAGTCACTTTCCACATTCATAGGGCACCAACAGTCAAGATGTTCTGAGATAACAGCTTGCAATCTTTCCTCCTCTGTCTCATCTGACAGGAAATCTCCGTCTCTGTCTCTCCTCTCTCTAGCTCAGACTGAGCTCTGAAAGGAATCCTCTCACTCCGGTGTCCTGAGGAGATCTGATCTGTCTGAGGTACAACCAACAACTAGCATGACTGTCTGGCTAGAATGCCTACTGCTGCGTTTCTCCACACCCCTTTATACCTGAATCTAAAGGGCTCCCTCTGGTGGCACCTGGGAAATGTGAGATGTGAATGAATATCAGGTTTTGTAATTACCTTTTTGTGCATACTCCTGGGAACATGTGTACCAAGCGCAGCTGGGCCACACATCCCCCCCTAGTTATCGTCAGCACTCCCGAGCTGAAATAGAAAAAAACAATTTTTATAATAACATCAACAACATAACTCATCCCTTGCGGGAGGTAAGGACACTTTAACGTTACATTGTGTACAAGTTGCAAAATAGAAAAATATCAAAATACTTTTCACAATAAATACAATATTCTTGTGGAGGACCCGCACCAAAAACCTCCCACGTGGGTCCTGGGTGGGCTGCAGGACTTCATTGCTGCAGACCTCACTCAAGGCCACACCATACGGGTTTTGCTTCAGAGGTAGAATGACTTTTACGTAAATCCAAGATGGGGCACCGAGTGTCCAACTATTTACAACTAAAGTTTTTGGGCTGGCAAAGTCCTCAGCCACGTAGTCCTTGGCATAAGAACATTTCACATTACACATTACATTACCCAACTGGGGTATACTACTTCAAATTATGCAAACATCATCACATTTCAATAAAGTGCAATTCTTCTTAACTTTGTACAGATGCAGTAAACCCTGTCTGGGTCCTACTGGTCTTCTTTGCAGATAGCGATTACACCTTCCATACCTGGGGCTGGAAGTACGTGGTGCGATCTGGAACGCATCACTAGAAGATCATGTCCTGCTACCTGTGTCTGGGTAGCCACAGTCCTTGTTTCACTTTTGCGATTGGCTTTGCGACTTCCTGGAGGCCTTACAGGTGCCTCTTCTAAGTACAGGTCTTCCAATGATGACGCAGATTTGCACAGTGGCTTAATTGGAGACGCACTGGCTGGTTGCGTTGCATAATAGGATGCTGGACAGGAAGCAGGTGCGCGCAGTGGCTCAGTTGGATACGCACAAGGCTTTTGCGATGCAGAGTAGGATGCAGTATACGATGCAGGTGCGCACAGTGGCTCAATTGGGGACGCACTAACCTGCTGCTGTCGCTGCTCCATCTCTTCCCAGTCGTTCTCCATCACTGACGGCTGGGTCTCCTCCGGCGTCCCTACCGGGGGACTGCATTCCGCTGCGGCCTCCAGGCCTGGCTGGCACTCCGGTGCGGGCAGGGCCTCCTCAGCCTCCTTCTCTCCCGCCGCGTCCCCGGCGGAGTCAGGATCAGCACTTTTGGAGCCGGCCTCCGGTTTTTCATCAGCCGCTTGCAGTGGTGGTGCAGGTAACGGTTGTGCATCCAGGGGGGAGAGCGTCGCGTCCCACAGCAGCCGCTGTTTCAGGGCACGCCAGCTTTTCTCCATCGCTTCCATCTCTTCACGTGCCGGGCCATGTCCCTTAGCACCGCATCCACCTCCTCCACTTTCTGCATTGTTTGGTCGGTCTCCCGACCTGGGGACGGTTCAGGCACAGGCAGTAGCTCTTCAGGGGAACGGGGTCTGCGCACCGCCGTTCCTCCACACAGCGTCTCCTGTCCTTCCGCCATCTCACTCCAGACCAGACTGTGTTTTCCATCAGGAACAATCTGGTCTCTTCCGTGGAGGCGGGACTTTCGCTTTCTCTTTCTGGCATAGAGGATGAAGAGAAGGCGGATCTCCCTTGCAGTGGGTCAGGCTCTCACATTGTAATAGCATTTAGACAGGGCGCCCATAGCTTTCGCGCCACAGGGGGGTACGCCCACGAAGGCATGCCCACCTTCTTCACCAGCGCCTCAGGGCGCGAATATGGCGGCAAAATGGCGGAAAATGGCACCAAAAATCACAAAAACTGCACACAGTCTTTTTCACAAAAACAGTCCAATTCTAGGCAACACAGGACTCACATTTAGTAAGCTTTGTATCCTATTCGTGACGCCAAAGATTGAGTCGCACGTACAGTACCAGGGCTTATGGGGTACTCGGCACCGAGCCCGTTGAAGTCTATGGGGAATGTCACAAGTAGCACAGCTCGGTCCGTTGCCCTGGGCGCTCATACAAAGGGGAATATTTACAGGGATTTTAGTAATTGTTCGTGACGCCACCTGTGGTTTCTGATCAGGATGACCAGCGCTGCAGGGTGAATCTTCTGAGGGGATGTTACTGGGCAGCAAGATGTTAAGTCTCCCACAGGTGAGACTGTTCCCTCAAAGTCTATGGTGGTGCAGGGTGCAGGCAATAAGTCAGTCACACACAAGTCAGTCTCTTTCCATACCTTTACTGATGATGGTAGCAGGTATGTCCCGGGAAGCTGCTCAGGGTGGAGGATGCACATCCAGGTAATCACCGAGTAGGTTTAAGGCCTCCTTTCTCTTTAATGTGAGTGAGTCCTAACTTGCGTGAAGTCAAGTTTAACCTTGAATAGAACAGCTACGCTTGGCCGACATTGTGGTGGAGCCTTCTTTTGGCAAGAACTAAGTCTTTATATGCAGCGTCCCGCTAGACTCCTGTTCTCCCTGACCCCGGTTACGTATCAGCACTATAGGGCTACCCTCTGTGACTTGAAGTCCAGCAGGGATTCCGGTTTTCTCCTACTAGCCGTGAAGGTTCTAGCAAGGCTTCGGACCCGGCATCCGGTTAAGCAGAGTGGGGGTGATTTGTCACCTAAGTCACTCTTTCCATTGATCACCACTCGTCCGTCGCCCTACTCTCACCCTTAACATAAGCACGGGTAGCAGTAGGTGTAGTCGTCACCTTCCTTCCTTCCACAGCTCACTGGCCGTTTCTCAGTTAACTCGATGTTCTGACAACTGTAGTCCCCTTCCTTCTGTTCCTTCATAAACTCTGTCCAGAGCGGCTATCAGGACCTTCCGTCAGACTGATTTCATGCTCACTCCGAGAGTCACTTTCCACATTCATAGGGCACCAACAGTCAAGATGTTCTGAGATAACAGCTTGCAATCTTTCCTCCTCTGTCTCATCTGACAGGAAATCTCCGTCTCTGTCTCTCCTCTCTCTAGCTCAGACTGAGCTCTGAAAGGAATCCTCTCACTCCGGTGTCCTGAGGAGATCTGATCTGTCTGAGGTACAACCAACAACTAGCATGACTGTCTGGCTAGAATGCCTACTGCTGCGTTTCTCCAGACCCCTTTATACCTGAATCTAAAGGGCTCCCTCTGGTGGCACCTGGGAAATGTGAGATGTGAATGAATATCAGGTTTTGTAATTACCTTTTTGTGCATACTCCTGGGAACATGTGTACCAAGCGCAGCTGGGCCACACACATATCTCTGTAGTAAGCTCGGTTCTGCTTCCATTTCTTAGAGGTAAGCTCAATTCTGCTCCCATATCTCTGGAGTAAGCTCAGTTCTCCTCCCATATCTCTGAAGTAAGCTCAGTTCTGCTCCCATATATCTGGAGTAAGCTCCGTTCTGCTCCCAAATCTCTGGAGTTAACTCTGGTCTGCTCCCAGATCTCTTGAGTAAGCTCCGTTCTGCTCCCAAATCTTTGGAGTAAGCTCCGTTCTGCTCCCAAATCTTTGGAGTAAGCTCTGTTCTGCTGCCATATCTCTGGAGTAAGCTCTGTTCTGCTCCCATATCTCTGAAGTAAGCTCTGTTCTTCTCCTCCCATATCTCTGGAGTAAGCTCTGTTATGCTCCCATATTTCTGTAGTAAGCTCTGCTCTGCTCCCATATCTCTGGAGTAAGCTCCATTCTGCTCCCATATCTCTGGAGTAAGCTCTGTTCTGCTCCCATATTTCAGTAATAAGCTCGGTTCTGCTCCCATATCTCTGGAGTAAGCTCGGTTCTGCTCCCATATCTCTGGAGTAAGCTCTGTTCTGCTCCCATATCTCTGAAGTAAGCTCTGTTCTCCTCCCATATCTCTGGAGTAAGCTCTGTTATGCTCCCATATTTCTGTAGTAAGCTCTGTTCTGCTCCCATATCTCTGGAGTAAGCTCGGTTCTGCTCCCATATCTCTGGAGTAAGCTCGGTTCTGCTCCCATATCTCTGGAGTAAGCTCGGTTCTGCTCCCATATCTCTGGAGTAAGCTCTGTTCTGCTCCCATATCTCTGAAGTAAGCTCTGTTCTCCTCCCATATCTCTGGAGTAAGCTCTGTTATGCTCCCATATTTCTGTAGTAAGCTCTGTTCTGCTCCCATATCTCTGGAGTAAGCTCTGTTATGCTCCCATATTTCTGTAGTAAGCTCTGCTCTGCTCCCATATCTCTGGAGTAAGCTCCATTCTGCCCCCATATCTCTGGAGTAAGCTCTGTTCTTCTCCCATATTTCAGTAATAAGCTCGGTTCTGCTCCCATATCTCTGGAATAAGCTCGGTTCTGCTCCCATATCTCTGGAGTAAGCTCAGTTCTGTTCCCATATCTCTGGAGTAAGCTCTGTTCTACGTACCAGCCTATTTTTAAAGCCTGTTATCTCTGCTGCTTTAATGCAATGGCCAGAGGAAAGCAGGGAAAAGGAGGGCCACCGCAACTCGAGGGCCACTGCCTTGTAATTACCCCCCAGGCTGAAA
>JARQOD010000005.1:34713369-34804976 GCA_033576555.1 Oophaga sylvatica | reverse complement strand
GTATGTCGGAGCACATGTGCTCCCCATCACTGTGTCCCTGAGTTGGTGGTAGAATTTGCTATCAAACAAGAAGAAATTGTGGTTGAGAATAAAGTCAAGTAGGTCCAAAATGAAATTATTATATGGTATTAAATGTACCCTTCTGGTGCTTAAATAGTAACTGACTGCCAGGAGGCCTGCCTTCTAGGGTATGCTGCTATACAGTGTGTGAGGGACGAAGTAAAAGTCTTTCCCCTCCTGAAATGTGACCCCACCCTTGGGATTCCACATGATCATTGTTTTCTCTTAATTAAAAAGAGCCAGAAAGAAACTCTTTGAAGCTCTTAACACAAGGGTGCGAACTACAGCAGACTGAACTCTTTTGTCTGACTGAAGCATATGGAGACACCATAGTACAACAAGTCACAGCAGGCTCTGAGGTATTGAATCTGGAAAATGACCTATAATAACAGAATGCAAATCTCTGAGCCTAGCCGATCACATTATCGGACTTGACATTCCTTTCCCCACACGCCCATATTATTTAGCCACCTCCATAACCCTGCATTATGGAATTATATACAGTAGGCAATGGCATATTTAGTCTCTATGCGCAGATAAAATCCAGCTGAACCCAGTGGTGGCACAACCAACCCATTCAGAACTTCAGGCATAAAGTTATGGGCCATCCATGATTTTGGACAGAAAATCTTATTCTCAGACATGGGAGGAGGGAGGCAGCCCAGCATAGGGGTGGCAGCAGAGTGTGGGAGGGAACAGCCTGGGAGATAAAAGGCAGTCCCTCATTTTGGACTTAGTTTTCTACTGGCATGAGGCCCGTTATTTGACGCGGCCAAGGGAACCACATAACTAAGATTTGGACCTGTGATCCATTAGTGCCTCCCTGTGGTCACATGCTACATAACATGGTATTTGCAACCTAACTATACCCTATCCTTGTACTTCACTTGTGACTGTATACCTGTATATTGTTCTTGTAAATGTTCACCTGTATATTTCTAGTGCGCCTTTTCGGCTATTAAATATAAAATTAATCTTAGGCTGCTCTTTTATCTCGATTCATGAATCCCCACGTTCGCACGCTCGGTTGGTTATATTATACGCTACCCCCAGGGTTGGTTTCTGACAAGATATAAGCCTGCTGACAGACGGGGATTATTTCATACGAGGAACTGGTGGCAGAATACCGTATTGTTTTAGTGAGGAACTCTGGCAGTGATGGCCGGGAAGTTTATATATATATATATCCCCAGCCTGGACTAGTGATATATATTCCCCCTCACTGGGAGCGCCTCACTAACTTGTACCTTTAAGGGAATCCTTTCCGGCAACTATTTGCCCTCAGTGCAGTCCCCTGACTGACCTGGAGCAAGTGGTGGCGCGAGAGAGCCGATCCCTGATTGGCTGGCTCACTGACGCCATTGCACAGCTCGGGAAATTTCTATTGGAGGGAGAGAGCAGTTATCCAGGCCTGTGTGTGCACAGTTTAACTAATCTGAGTCCTCTAGCATTGATAATAGTGTTAATGCTGAACCATCTTACTAACAGCCCTTCTAAGGGCTAATATTGTGCTTTGCTGTTTGTACATTGTGCATTTAGGGACAGTTTTTCTCCATTCAATTATTCACCTATATATATTATTTTGTGCTCTGTGATATATTTTGGTGTTATAAAACACTTCCAAATGTGTTTAAAAATGTTCTTAATTCAATTACTTACCCATACAATATTACGTAGTCTGTGGTACATTTTGTTTATATCTAATATTTTTCTGGATTCAATTCCTCATCCATAGAGTGCATAGGCTTTATGAGTCTACGAGTACCACTACATAACAATTTGAACAGAATGAGTATGAGCCCCTGCTTTATATCTAAAACAGGGTGCATCTAAGTCCCTCTTACATCACATTTTTGGAAGTTTTTGCTTTCTTCATAAATTTCACTGAAATTTCAAATTTTTTACAAAAAATTTCAATTTTGGTTTACTTAAATTACTATTTTGCAAAAAACCCTTTTTACACTTTGCCTTATATAAAAGTCATTATATAGGAACGAATGTTTCTTAAAATTTTTTCATGTAAACTCCAATTTCTTGTTGATTTTGGATGTTCTATTGTCAGTCCTTAAAGTGGAATAAAAGTGAGACCCCATTGTTCTCAGCAGTGATCTGGGAGTCAGAGATGCTTCCAGGGGTCTTCCCCATGCTCTCCTTCCATTCAGCATTTTTCATATCCATTTCAAAATTTTCACTGCCTCCAGACCTCTTTGTAGGGTCTGCCGGAAAAATCCTCTGGTTTCCCACTGACTACCATTATACTCGTTACTCGAGCAGTCGATCAATAATAATTGCTTGGTTCGAGTAACAAGCATCTGAGCATTTTAGTGCTCACTCATTTCTATTACTGAGTCTTACTTGCTATCGAGTCCAAGGCCTCTCATACAACCAAATCTGGTCTCTTACTTTGTACTGAGGAGAAGCATTATCCCGAAACATGTGTCCGCAAATTTAGATTTAGTTTTGTCTGTTATCCTAAGTCCTGTGACAAGGCTCAATAAAGGGTTCATATTGACTTTTAGGATTGCTACATCCAATAGGTGTCGCTAGAGTTAAGTCCTCCTCCTCTCTAAACAGGTAATTTGCAAAGTGGATAAAGAACACATATCTCAAGGATCCAAAAATGCCCTAACATGAGTAATAATCCCAATAAAAGATACAACTATCCATGAAAGAAGTGATTAGAATAAATGTGCAGTGAAGGTCACACCATTACAATCTATATGCTCACCATGACATGCATGTGTGGAAAATGCTTCCAGCCCATGTATGTCATGGTGCATTAAGGGGTTAATATTAATAATAGTTTGTCAGCCAGCTGACATCCAGAATCGTGGGTAGAAAAACACTGAAATGCTAATGAAGTCTAAATGAGATGTCTGAATTGGGTTTTGGTTGAACTTCATTCAAGGGTTGAGCGTTGCCAACATTTGAAAATGATTAAGGAGGGCATGTTTCATGGAAGAAAAGCGAAATTTCTTTAACTACTTATTAACATGCGTTTACATAATTTAGCTTTTCGTAGACAGAAACATGAACACATTGCTGGCAGAGACAAAAAAAATCCAATTGAAAGCTAAAATTAGGTTATTAAGTAGGGGCATAAGCATACATAGAAATCATAGGGCCCAATGCTGAAAGTAAGCCCTGCTCGCTGTCCAGAACTCAGATGAATGTATGATGCCTTTGTTAAAGTTCATTTCCGCCATTCTTAGGTCCAAAGTCAAGTGTTCAATAATTTCAATATAGTCCTGTATTTCTAATTTGATAAATGATATAATTTTATATCTGCAATGACCACTATGAGCTATGTGCATGAACATATACAGGGTGTCCGGAACTTAAAGGAGTTTTCCAGATTCAGAACATTGATGGGATAGATCATCAAAATTCTATACAACATATTGCTGGTAAATTGAGAGCTACAAGGGGTTGTTCAGGCTTGTGGATAAGTCTGCAGACACTATTTGATTGCAGATTTTTGAATCCTCATTGTGTGCAGCGTGAACACTGTCAGGATTCATCTGTTCCAGGAGAAGGCAGGCGCGTGACCACAAGTATGCAATTTGAATACATGCAGTCACTTTCAGACTAGAGGTGTGCGGCTTGCTGAATATAAGTGAATTGAGCGAGACGTACTTTTGGTTACATGACCGCCTGCTCCCGATGCCGTTACTTGAGAATCCTGACATCACACATTGTGCACACTGTGTGGATTCACAAGTCTGCAATCACATAGAGAGAATGCAGACTTGTGACACAACAAAGCCCCTTTAAGTTAGTAGGATTCTGGTGAACAGTTTATCCATCTGTTTTATGGGTTTGTTGAGTCGCTGGTCAATAAAATATAATTGGAAAATTAATTAACCTATTTTGAAGTACAATCATTGACCACTAATTTATCAATGCACCACAATGAGTAGCCAATCATAAGCCATAAACCAGAAAAAACAATCTTCCTCATCCATAACCAGGAGCCTGAACTTTACTTCTTACAGAACATTTTTATTTATCAGGCATTTAATAAAATGTCCATTCATATTTTACAGCCTTGATAAGGGATGAGGATTAGGGATGGACATACCACATATGGAACCATCTTAACTGCATAGGTGCCTGAGATGGAGGACGGTCCAGTCACATTGAATGTTTCTCAATTAGAAAGCTGCTGACATTGCAAACAAGGAACCCCCACAGAGTCTGTCTGTGCTTGGTAGATTTTTTCATATATACAGCATTTAACTAAACACTTGCTTTGCTTGAAGTGTGGCCTTCAAACTTACAATCCTCACCATGGCAGGCAAAAAACAAAACATAGCAGTGAGTCACAGGTTGCTCTGCAAAGTATGGGAGAATTTTATCTGCCTAAAGATCTAAATAGCATTCCTCTTCTTTACAGTCACATTGTACTGATACCTAGAGATAAATCTCTAAATATCAGTATATCTCTATATACCTGTGTATCGGGGTAAAATTAAAGTCAGATTTTTTTTAATACAAAACTTCTGAAAAACGATTACTATAATCACATTTTTAATATTTTTTTAAATACAGTAAATGCCACAAATCAGTAAATAATATGGACAAATTAGGTATCCCTGTGATCTTGACAACTAGTATAATACAGTGGACAGATTATGTATTGTGATGGGTAAATGTCGCTAAAATGGTGTGACTGTTTTATTTTCTCAATTGAATTGATAAAAAGTTGACACAAATGTAATTCTTACTTACAGATTTGGCAAAATTGCTCTTAAAAAAACTACATGTTGTCACACAAAAATACAAGACACCATATAGTGTAGCTTAAATAAAAATATATATTTTTTTCTGTTTAAGCTATGAATGAACAAAATAAAATGTCTGGTTGTAGGCAAATACATCGCTGTATGTTATGTGCAAATCAGAATTTTATATACAGTATATGCTTGTATGAATGTTTTTGCTATGTATATGTGTGTAATATATTAGCATGTATATAGTGTATATATCTTTGCCTTGTGAGATAATGAATGCAAATGTGCATTTATTTACAAAAGTGGAGCCTGAGGGAGGGGGCTCAGACACAAGTCCAGCACAGGGGCTTTTCACTGTCATTCTGTGCCAATGAGAATACAGCTGCTTCTGAATGGTTAATCTGCAAGAGGAGGACATAGCTACTTCTAAAGGGTAAATCAGCAAGAGAATAAAACAGGTGCCTGTAAAGATTTACTCTGAGTCTCTCACTAAATACTGTACATACACTGCCAAAAGCAGAAGCAGTAAAGAGAAAGACTGTCACAGGTTTTATCTCTGTTTTAGCTCTGTTCTCTGTATCTTCTAGCTTTAGCCTCCTGAAGCTCCATGATACACAGGAGTCTATCTAACAGTGCTTCTTACATAACTACAGTGAATATGAAGTAAGACAGCAGAGCAGAATAGATGTTCACTCAGTTTTATATGCTGCATGCTCACAGTTCGCCCACTCCCAGCTCATAAGCAAGAAGTCTCACAGAAACGTAAAAATAGTAAGACAGTGGAAAGTCTGGCTCTAGGCTTCCTTTTTAAAGGGCCAAAGCTTTTATCTCTAAATTATTTTTTTTATAATTAAATGTTTGAGAAAGTTTTTATATTTTAGTTTTCTCTCAAAAGAAGTGACAAGTCCGCTTCAAAAATAAAAACTTTCTCACTCTCCATTTTCCAAAAGAATCTGGTAAATGAGCCATGGAGGATGCAATAAAGGGTTTTACTTTTTGCTATACAATGTCCCAATTTATCCATGCAAACATGGACTGCTAGCAAGGGGGCAGAAAATCAGTCCAATCTTTGGACAATGTCCTTAGCTTCACAGAACAGCTACTTTTTTGTAATCCATAGAGATATAATACCCAATAACCACCAGTGTTCCGATGTATGAACTCTGCTAAATAATCCTCCATACTTCAGTTTTTTAGACAACTTGCTACATATGGGAACAGGATATTAGGGTTAACTGCCATTGGGTCTACCTTTGAGAATAACATCTATCTACTTACATGTAAGAAGATGATTCACGGATATTTGATTCCAGTTCTCAGTTGCCCAAGCAGACTCTGAATACAATGCTCAGTTTAGCTGCTATGACAAGTATGAATTTCCATTCATGTGAATTTAGGGTACAGTCAAATGTACCACTCTGATCTTCTGTACCGCTACGAAGACAGTTGTAGTCATCAACCATTGTACTGATCTTTTTAACTATCACTTGAAGTTTTTTCCACTATGTCTGTGATAAAGACACTACAGGATGGGCACAATAACACAAGGAGGAGTAGGACTGCATTATACAGCAAACCAGGGGTTTATGGGCAAAAAGCTTGGAGGAAGCCACTGTAGAAAAATACTTACATAAGTGAACCTTATCAGTTAAAAATTATTCTTTATACATCCTTTTGGGCCTTTTTTTCCCTAATCTCAATAAAACACCAGTGTGTTTCTTCTGAGTAGAGTTGAGCGATACTTTCCGATATCCAAAAATATCGGATCGGAATGGTATCGCCGATATCACTAAATATCGCCGATATCCGATTCCGATACCGGAAGTCCCATGTAAGTCTGTGGGAACAAAATATCACAACTAAAAAAACACTTTCTTTCCTTGTAAACACAAAATATACACACATAGAATACATTATATATATATATATATATATATATACATGTCATTGTGACATATATATATATATACATATATTTATAGTTTATTCACTTCTACATAGTAAAATAGCCTCTGATTCAATTGCCGGGTAAAGCCGGCATTTGTGAAAAGACAGAAGCACCCGAGGGTCCAGTCGCCACAGAGATGTTGCATCGCACCCAGCGGTGTGACAACTTACTCTCAGGTAAGGAGGAAACACCCCATTGACTCCAACCACTGCATTCAACAGTACACTATGCCAGCTGAGTGTAGGCGGACCCAATGGGATGGTCTAGCTCAGGCTGGTTAGAACAGGGTGTAGCTAGTTGGATGGGAGGGGTTGAGGCAGCCTTATGCTACATGTCTTTGTAGTAAGAATTGTTTCCTTTCCTGCTTTCTTACTACGTCGCATACTCCACTCTGCTACATCACTCTGCACCATTGCTCTATCTCACATCTATCTGCCCTGGAAGGATACCGTCTTACCTGTAGAAGACTTATCACCTAGCTGCACTACACCATCCCTGCCAGAGGACCTGCACAGCAGCGCTGGACACCCTGACCAGGTACTACAGGTGGAGTCACGACAAACTACACAAACATTCTATCATCCCCTGGAAATATCCCACATTCCAGTGAGCGACCAGGGCACGGACATAGCTGTGCTACCCGTCACATCCCCCATAGAAGTCGACGTGATCGGTGCCGAGTACCCCCAAGACCTGTGGCTCTGTGCGACTCAACTTTGGCGTCACGAACAGGATTCAGAAGCTCGCTATAAGCGAGTCCTGTGTGCCTTAATTGAACTGTTTTTTTGCTTGAGAATTGCAAAAATCATCATAGACTGTATTTGCCATTTTTCCGTCATATCTGCGCCACGAGGCACAGGTGAAGAATAAGGGCGTGCTCTTGTGGGCGTACACTCACTCCGTGGCGCGAAAACGATGTCCGCCCACTCTAAATGTTACTGCAATGTAAGATCGTGCCCCACAGCTCTGGAGTTCCGCCTCCTCATCCTCCTCAGTGGGTGGAAACGAACGCGAAGGTCCCGCCTCCCTACAAAAGATGGCGCCTCTCCTGATGCTAATGACACATGTGACTTGGCAGAGATGGCGAACGGACATGAGCAGAAGTGGGAAGGGATGGAGGAGTCAGAGCTCTCCCCCACGGAAGCGACCCGATCGCCACGGAGCCACCGTTTGGCACCCGGCCTGGAAACCCTCCTACGCTGGAAGAAGCGGAGGATACCCTGAGAGACCTGGCCCGGCACCGGGAGGAGGTCACCAGGATGGAAGCGAGCTGGCGGGCCCTAAAACTACACTTGGAGCGGCGCCAATCCCTCTTACCCCCTGAAGTGTCTGCACCGGAAGGTGAGGCACCCGTTCCAGTAGAGGAGGCCGTGCGGGCATCCCAGCCCTTGCAATCTGAACCGGTTGACAGTATCTCAGTGGAGGCACCCGTTCCAGTAGAGGAGGCCGTGCGGGCATCCCAGCCCTTGCAATCTGAACCGGTTGACAGTATCTCAGTGGAGGCACCCGTTCCAGTAGAGGAGGCCGTGCGGGCATCCCAGCCCTTGCAATCTGAACCGGTTGCCAGTATCACAGTGGAGGCACCCGTTCCTGCAGAAAACGCCGCACCGGCACCCCAGATCCCGCTGTCTGCCCCCGTCGCTGAGGCAGAAGAAGCGACACCCGTCCTCATGGAGGAGGCCGCGCAGGCACCAGAGCTCTACCTGCCTGTACCGGAGCCCCGACCGTCATCTGTTCCAGAGCCGGCTGCTTCCGCCACAGGTGAGCGCCGCCAGGACTGGCGGGCGCCAGGAGAGCTGCCGCAAACCGGACATCGTAAGCTGGCATTTGATGGTGGAGACATGGAGCTGCTGGTGGAGGAGAATTACAACCGGCGTCAGGAGGAAGAGTGGAGACGTCGGGAGCGGGAAGCAGAGCGACAAAGGGAGCAGCGAGAATCCCAAAAGCTTCGGCAACGTCACCTGGAGAAGGACCTGGCAGAGAAGGCACGTATGAGAAAGGATAAAAGTACGGTGAGGGAGTCGCGGCGTAAGGGTGCAGTACGGAACTTTAAGTTAAAAGGTGGTTGGGGCTTCATCCAGGAGCCTGGACTTTATTTAGAAGTCTGTGTAACCCGGCGGGACGTGGAGGCTCACCTCCCAGAAGGACACCCGGGGAGGGACCTGTTGGCAGGAGACTTGGTGACTTACACCCGTATATAAAAGAAAAGAACTACCGTAATAACGCACACTACTCAAAATAATGTGAAAATAGAAAATGATCAATTTTATTGGTTATACATAGAGTGAATTAAAACATAAGTAAAATAAGGGTGACTCTGGTCCCCCAAGACTGCCCGTAACCATAATGAAAAAAATTTTTTTTACGATCTATAATATATCAAAGATAACAAAACAAGTGGCTAGAAAGCATGTAATCATGAATCAACAAAAGAATAATAAATGCCAATGATGCATAAATATGATTGGTGACTTACACCCGACACTGGGGTTACAATGGATGGTACGCCCTAAATGTTACCAGGTGCGACCCCTACTCCCCAGAGTGTCAGGAAACTGACAGACCCTCCGAGCCTTCAGCCTCCCCCAACCAGGCCTCTGCACAAGTGCCCACCCCACGCCGTAAATCTCCCCAGCCTCCCTCAGTGGTCTCCTCAGCAGCCCCAGCTATGGACATGATAATGATAGCTGGCCCGTACCCGGCGCCTGTTAGGCCCCCTGGGGTTCGTACAGTCCAGGACATAGGGTTCCAGACCCGGAGGGAGACGAAAGAGGTGGCCACACAGACCCAGATAGCGGTCACAACGTAACTGTACAGGCCACACGACGTCATCAGGTCTGGGTGGACCCTCCTGTCACGAATGTTTGGCAAGCTCCAGAAGAGTACCAGGTGGTACCTGTAAGAGGCCAGCCAAAGAAGTCTGTTGTGTTTCGGTAGCTGAGGAGTGCAGGTAAAAAAGGCAATACACCAGAGCAGTTGGAATCTATGAGATTGCAGTACCCTGACTAACCACCACAACTAGAGGCAGCCGTGGAGCGTTCCTACGTTGGTCCTAGACGCCTCGTCACAGCCTGAGAAACTAACTACACCTAAAGATAGAAACAGGAAAGCTATCTGCCCCGGAGCAGAACCCCAAAGATAATAGAAAGCCCCCAAACAAGTAATGGCGGTTAGACAAGAAGAAATACTGACACAGAAAGAAAATAGTATGAGCAAACGCTGGGGCCCAAACTAACTAAATAGAAAAGGATAGGAAGGGTACTTACTGCAATCCCAGAAAACCCTGAAAAGCACCAACTCTACTAATTTCAAAATCACCTGAGATCACACGACCTCTACCACCTAAATTAGTTCTCTGGTGTAACAAAATCAAAACAGCAGCCACTGAAAAAACTGGAAAAAGCAAAAGTACAAACATCAGTGGCTGAACTAAACTGAGAGGGCAAAAGCCCCCGGAGGGGACCCAGAAGGCCCCCACAGAAGTGCAGGACAAAATGCAAAAATATAGCACAAAAACAAAAAGAAGAAAATGTCTTATCTGTTAGCAGGAGATGCAGACACGACACAGCAGGCTACAAGGGAAACAGGAATGAAGTATTCAGACCAGAACAATTGATCACCGGCAACCCTGATGGGAAGGTGACTCCCTTATATAAGACCAGTCAGTAACACCTGATTCCCAGTCCTCACAATCTTCACTGAACAGACCAGTACCGCTTGTAACCACCAGAGGGAGTCTCTGCTCAGAACTCATCTCAAACCCATTCACAACAGTACCCCCCCTTGAGGAGGGGTCACCGAACCCTCATTTGAGCAACCAGGTCGGTCAGGATGAGTTCTATGATACGCACGGATGAGTCTCCTAGCATGGATGTCCGAAGCAAACACCCAGGAATTGTCTTCCTGACCATAACCTCTCCACTTAACCAAATACTGGAGTTTCCGTCTAGAAAAACGAGAATCTAATATTTTCTCAACCACATACTCCAGATTGCCCTCAACCAAAACAGGGTCAGGAGGCACAGCAGCAGGAACCACTGGCTCAACAAACCTCTTCAACAAGGACTTGTGGAACACGTTATGGATCTTAAATGTCCCTGGAAGAAGCAAACGAAAAGAAACAGGATTAAGAATCTCAATGATCTTATAAGGTCCAATGAACCTAGGCTTAAATTTAGGAGATGCTACTCTCATAGGAATATTCTTTGAGGACAACCAGACCAAGTCCCCCACTTTAAACCGAGGACCATCAGTCCTATGCCGGTTAGCAAACCGCTGGGCCTCTCCTGAGAGAGGGACAACCTCTCCACTACCTGGTCCCAAATGAGTTGCATACGCTCCACAACAGAGTCAACACCTGGACAGACAGAAGCCTCCGTCTGTCCTGAAGAAAATCGAGGGTGAAACCCAGAATTACAGAAAAACGGAGACATCAAAGTGGCAGAGCTACCCCTATTATTAAGAGCAAACTCAGCCAAAGGCAAAAAAGAGACCCAGTCATCCTGATCAGCAGACACAAAGCATCTAAGATAAGTCTCCAATGTCTGGTTTGTTCCCTGAGTTTGACCATTGGTCTGAGGATGAAATGCCGAGGAGAAAGACAATTGAACACCCAGTTTAGAACAAAAAGTCCTCCAAAATCTGGAAACAAACTGGACTCCTCTGTCAGACACAATGTTCTCAGGAATGCCGTGTAAACGAACCACGTGCTGAAGGAACAACGGCACCAATTCAGAGGAGGAAGGCAACTTAGGTAATGGCACAAGATGTATCATTTTGGAAAACCTATCACAAATTACCCAGATGGTGGTCATTCTCTGAGAAACAGGAAGGTCGGAAATGAAATCCATAGAGATATGGGTCCATGGTCTCTTGGGCACAGGCAATGGCATCAACAAACCACTAGAGCGAGAGCAATGCTTGGAGCGAGAGCAAGTCCCACAGGACTGCACAAATTCCCTGACATCACGAGACAAGGTAGGCCACCAAAAGGACCGACTAACCAAGTCTCTGGTACCAAAAATTCCGGGATGCCCAGCCAATGCGGAACAATGAATCTCAGACATCACACTCTTTTTCCACTGGTCCGGGACAAACAATTTTCCAACAGGGCAGCACTCGGGCCTATCCTCCTGACACCCCTCCAGAGCAAGTCTCAAATTGGGCGAGATGGCGGAAAGAACTACACCCTCTTTCAAAATAACAGAAGGATCAGATAACTCAGGAGAGTCCGCAAGGAAACTCCTCGAGAGGGCATCCGCCTTAACATTCTTAGTGCCAGGATGAAAGGAAACCACAAAATTAAAACGTGTGAAAAACAAGGCCCACCTGGCCTGTCTAGGATTGAGTCGCTTGGCAGATTCCAGATAGACCAGATTCTTATGGTCCGTAAGGACCACCACCTGATGTTTGGCTCCCTCCAGCCAATGTCTCCACTCTTCAAAAGCCCACTTCATGGCCAATAACTCCCGATTACCCACGTCATAATTACGTTCAGTAGGAGAAAATTTTCGAGAGAAAAAGGCACAAGGGTTACTTTTAGAGGTCTCTGGATCCTTTTGGGACAAAACGGCACCTGCCCCAATTTCAGAGGCATCAACCTCCACCTGAAATGGCAGAGAAACATCAGGCTGCCGTAGAACAGGAGCAGAAGTGAATCTCTGCTTAAGTTCCTGAAACGCAGAGACTGCCTCAGGAGGCCAATTCACCACATCAGAACCCTTTCTGGTCAAATCAGTTAATGGTTTAACAATAACCGAGAAATTACCAATAAATTTATGATAAAAATTGGCAAAACACAAAAATCTCTGAAGAGCCTTTAATGAAGTAGGTTGGACCCAATCACAGATGGCCTGAACCTTGACCGGGTCCATTTCAATAACAGATGGGGACAAAATGAATCCCAGAAATGAGATCCTCTGTACGCCAAAAAGACACTTTGATCCCTTCACATACAGAGCATTCTCTCTCAAAATCTGGAACACAGTTCGAACATGTTTCACATGAGAGTCCCAGTCATTAGAAAAAATCAAGATATCATCCAAATAAACAATCAGAAATTTGTCCACAAAATCCCTGAAAATGTCATTCATGAAGGACTGGAAGACGGAAGGAGCATTAGTGAGCCCAAAGGGCATCACTAGGTACTCAAAATGCCCTTCAGGGGTATTGAATGCCGTCTTCCATTCATCCCCGTGCTTAATGCGAATAAGGTTATACGCCCCCCTGAGGTCAAGCTTGGTAAACCAAGTAGCGTTTTTCACCCTGGAAAACAGGTCAGAAATCAAGGGTAACGGGTATTGATATTTCACAGTAATATTGTTCAAGAGACGATAATCAATACACGGCCTTAATGAACCATCTTTTTTGGCCACAAAGAAAAAACCGGCACCTAAGGGTGAAGAGGATGGTCTGATATGACCCTTCTCCAATGATTCCTTGATATAAGACCACATAGCGTCACGTTCAGGTACAGACAAGTTAAAAAGGCGACCTTTAGGGAATTTACCACCCGGCACTAATTCAATAGCGCAGTCATAGCTCCTATGGGGAGGCAAGGATGCAGATTTACTTTCGCTAAACACATCAGAAAAATCAATCAAAAAGTCAGGAACATCCTGAGCCTGGGGGGAGGCAGAAAAAACAGGAGTGTTGGTATTAACACGCTGGCAGCCCCAACTTGTTACAGACACAGATTTCCAATCCAAAACAGGATTATGAGACTGTAACCAAGGGAAACCCAGCACGATAATGTCATGCAGATTATACAGAACCAAAAATTTGCAGCACTCCTGGTGATCAGGTTCAACCCTCATTATCACCTGAGTAGAAAACTGGGGTTTATTCTCAGCCAAAGGGGTAGAATCGATCCCCAGTAGGGGAATAGACTTCTGTAGGGGTATCAAGGGAAACCCACAACGTTTAGCAAAATCATAATCCATCAGGTTAATAGCTGCTCCAGAATCAACGAAAGCCTGAGCAGAAAATGAGGACAGAGAGCATATCAGAGTGACAGTTAATAAAAACTTAGTCTGAACACTACCCAAGACAACTGAGCGTGCAAAACGTCTTCCCCGCTTAGGGCAGACTGAAATAGCATGAGACAAGAAAAAGAGCAGCATCCGTCCAGGTGAAGAAAATACAAAAACTTTATTCTGCCATAGAAGGTAGCAACGTTTCGGCCATCTTGTGGCCTTTTTCAAGTACAAGATGGCCGAAACGTTGCTACCTTCTATGGCAGAATAAAGTTTTTGTATTTTCTTCACCTGGACGGATGCTGCTCTTTTTCTTGACTTTGGATACTATGGTTCATTGTGATCCATGAACCGGAGCGCGCACCCCTTAACTCCTTGTGTGCTGTCTGCAAATCTTTTACTGAAATAGCATGAGAGGCATCACCACAGTAGAAACATAACCCATTGCACTTTTGAAACTCATGACGCTGTGCCCCAGACACCACTCTATCACACTGCATGGGTTCAGAAGCTGGTTCACAAGGCAACACCATTCCACGCATACTTCTCCGCTCATGCAAACGTCTGTCAATTTGAATCGCTAATGACATAGAATCATTGAGACCAGAGGGGACAGGGAATCCCACCATAACATCCTTTACATTATCTGACAGACCCTTCCGGAAAAGGGCTGCCAAAGCGTCGTCATTCCATTTGGTCAGGACTGCCCACCTACGGAATCTCTGACAGTATAACTCAGCGTCATAAGGCCCCTGATTTAATGCCAACAAGGCTTTTTCAGCTTGATCAGTGACATTAGGCTCATCGTACAATAACCCCAAAGCCTGAAAAAATGCATCAACATCACTCAAAACAGGATCCCCAGGTGTCAGGGAAAAAGCCCAATCCTGAGGATCGCCGCGCAGGAGAGAGATGATAATTTGAACCTGCTGCGCTGCGTTCCCTGAGGACTTAGATTTTAAGGCAAAAAACAATTTACAATTATTTTTGAAATTCTGAAACTTAGCTCGATCCCCCAAAAACAAATCTGGCATGGGGATCCTAGGTTCCACAACAGGCAACCTAGTAAGATATGCAGCAATACTCTGAACCTCAGTGGCAAGCTGATCCACACGGCCAGACAACCGTGCAAACTCCATTGAGAGAAAAGATCCTCCCCAGCACCCAGAGATACAGAGGGAAAAAAAAAATGCAACAAACAGAAAAATATCTCTGACAACTCTGACAACCTTTTTTCTTTCACAATATTTTTTTCCCTTCTGTGAGTACCATACAATTTTCAATTTTTGGGCCGGTGATACTGTTGTGTTTCGGTAGCTGAGGAGTGCAGGTAAAAAAGGCAATACACCAGAGCATTTGGAATCTATGAGATTGCAGTACCCTGACTAACCACCACAACTAGAGGCAGCCGTGGAGCGTTCCTACGTTGGTCCTAGACGCCTCGTCACAGCCTGAGAAACTAACTACACCTAAAGATAGAAACAGGAAAGCTATCTGCCCCGGAGCAGAACCCCAAAGATAATAGAAAGCCCCCAAACAAGTAATGGCGGTTAGACAAGAAGAAATACTGACACAGAAAGAAAATAGTATGAGCAAACGCTGGGGCCCAAACTAACTAAATAGAAAAGGATAGGAAGGGTACTTACTGCAATCCCAGAAAACCCTGAAAAGCACCAACTCTACTAATTTCAAAATCACCTGAGATCACACGACCTCTACCACCTAAATTAGTTCTCTGGTGTAACAAAATCAAAACAGCAGCCACTGAAAAAACTGGAAAAAGCAAAAGTACAAACATCAGTGGCTGAACTAACTGAGAGGGCAAAAGCCCCCGGAGGGGACCCAGAAGGCCCCCACAGAAGTGCAGGACAAAATGCAAAAATATAGCACAAAAACAAAAAGAAGAAAATGTCTTATCTGTTAGCAGGAGATGCAGACACGACACAGCAGGCTACAAGGGAAACAGGAATGAAGGATTCAGACCAGAACAATTGATCACCGGCAACCCTGATGGGATGGTGACTCCCTTATATAAGACCAGTCAGTAACACCTGATTCCCAGTCCTCACAATCTTCACTGAACAGACCAGTACCGCTTGTAACCACCAGAGGGAGTCTCTGCTCAGAACTCATCTCAAACCCATTCACAACAGAAGTCTAAATAACCCGGACAGGGTCTCTGTATGTAAATCGTTAAATTATTGATGTACCCGGACGGGTGAATGTTCATAAAAAGAAGTTTATTGTTGCCTTAATATACCCATGTTGGGTAATGGTTTGATGTACCCAGACGGGTGAATGTTCAGAAGAACAAGTTTATTGTTGCCTTTATATACCCAGGTTGGGTAATGGTGTTTCAATGTAATCAAAATGTTGAACTTTGAAGCCATGAACTGTACTGGCTCACAAACTTTTCTGTAAATAGTTGGCACTTCGGTGCTCCATCTTGGTTTTACAAAAAACTTAACTGTGCACTATTTTCAACTACCTCAGAAACTAAAAACCCGTTTGGTGTGGCCGAAAGTGAGGTCTGCTCAAGGAAAGTCTTGCAGCCCACCCAAGACCACAGTTGGAGGTTTGGAGCGGGTCCTCCACAAGCACAAGTAAAGGACACTGTGAAGTTACCCCGGTGGGGGTAGTCCTAAGAAGTCTCAACGAACTTCGGCAGTAATGCTATTTGCACTTTTGTAATGTTATTATTAAAAATGTTATTATTATGCAACGTTTAACTTGAAGTGTTTCCTTATCATCTACCTGCACTACACCATCCCTTCCAGAGGACCTGCACAGCAGCGCTGGACACCCTGACCAGGTACTACAAGTGGCGTCACGACAAACTACACGAACATTCTATCATCCCCTGGAAATATCCCACATTCCAGTGATCGCCCAGGCCACAGACCGAGCTGTGCTACTCGTGACATCCCCATAGAAGTCGACGTGATCGGTGCCGAGTACCCCCAAAACCCCTGTCTCTGTGTGACTCAACTTCCCTCACTGTGCTGGCACTTTACATTTACAATGCCTCTGGGTTTTTTTTTGGGGGGGTGGGGAACATTCAGACTTTTGGTATGGGGCCCCATGATTTATATGTACGCCCCTGCTGCTGAGGCATGGTATTTAAGGCTGTTAAGGAGCCAACATACATGGACCTTGCCAGCAGCGTCGGACTGGAGTACCTTGGGCCCACCAGAGAAAATATATTCTTGGGGCCCACCATCATACTTCCCAACCTTTGAATAAGGGAAAGAGGGACAAAGGCTGTGGCACGCTGTGCATGCTGCAGAAAATTTTAGGCCATGCCACGTTGCACCACAGACTGTCCAGGAGTTGGTGGATGCTTTAGTCCAGGTGTCGGAGGAGATCCCTCACGAGAACATCCGTCGCGCTCATCAGGAGCATGGCCAGAAGTTGTAGGGAGGTCATACAGCATACCTCCCAAATTTGGAAGACAGGAAAGAGGATTAAAGGCTGTGGCGCGTGTTGCGCGCCGCTGAAAATTTTAGCCCACGCCCCGACAACACCCATTTCACAGCTAATCACACACATATCCTCGCCCCAAGCGTAACCATTTAGCACTGCTGATCACACTGACTGGTAATGAGGGCACAGTGGCTGGTACTGAGGAAAAGAAAGAAAGAGCAGCGAGAGAGAAAGAACAAACAGAGAAAGAAAGAGGAAAGAAAGAAAAGAGAGAAAGAAAGAACAGAGAGAAAAAAGAACAGAGAGCGAGAAGGAAAGAACAGAGAGCGAGAAAGAAAGACTAGAGAGAGAGCCATAGGCGTAGCTAGGGTTTTGGTTTAGTGGGGGCAAAACTTCTGAGTGGGCCCATCATCAGAGAACCTCAGCAAATGACCGCGCTGTTGGCCAAAATAATCTATATATAAAAAGACCAATATTGATATTACCGCCATATGGTCTGTGTTAAATAATACCAGTCCTACAGAACATATAGATTACAGCACAGGTACAGATAATGACTTACCGCTGATGTTCTTTCTAATGGAATTGTTCACTTTTCATGTCTTTTACATCTGGCCCACACCGACATGACGACTTCTCCAGCCAGGACTCGACTGCACCCCCATTAAAAAAAAAATAAAAAAAATACTCACCTCCCGGCTCCTGTGCTGCTCACTGTTCTCCCTCTCAGCGTCTGACAGCGGGCGCTGGCAGGTGACGTTATTGCGCCCGCTGTCATACGCTGAGGGGGATTATGGGAGAGAAGGAGCGCTCGCTCCTTCTCTCTCTATGCGGTCAGCTTTATCGGCTGGATGCCGATACAGCTGACCCTCCGATGACGGGTGGGGGGCCCACTGCTGGCACCGGGCCCCCCAACGCCTGTTCAGGCCCCATAGCTTCCGGGCGGCAGAGCAGGGAGAGCGATTCTCCCTGCTCTGCCGCAGAATGTAACTGTATCGTAGCTCCGGGTGGGCCCCCTCAGAGCGCGGGCCCCGGGGCCACCGCCCCCTCTGCTCCGCGACCTATCCTTTCAAATCAGGGCCCACCACGCAGGAGCTGGGGCCCACCGTAGGTTTCTCCGGTGTCCTGGTGCCTCAGTCCGACCCTGCTTGCCAGCCTGATAATACCAGGCCACAGCAGTCTGCTTATCTTTGCTGGTTAACAAAAATAGGGGATCCCCCTCGAAAAAAAATTGGCGTGGGGTCCCCCCTATTTTTGTTAACCAGCCAGATGAAGCAGACTGCTGAGGCCTGGTTTTTCAGGCTGGTAATGAGCCAATATCCATGGACCTTGCCAGCCTGATAATACCAGGCCACAGCAGTCTGCTTAGCTTGGCTGGTTAACAAAAATAGGGGATCCCCTCGAAAAAAAAAACGGCGTAGGGGTCCCCCTATTTTTGTTAACCAGCCAAGTAAAATGCATACTGCTGCGGCCTGGTATTAAAAGACTGTCAAGGCCCATGGATTTTGGCCCTCAACAGCCTGATAATACCAGGCTACAGCAGCCCCACATTTGGCGCATCAAAAGATGTGCCAATTGTGGCACTTTACCCGGCTCTTCCCACTGCCCTGTAGCGGTGGCAAGTGGGGTAATAAGGGGTTAATGTCACCGTTGATTGCACGGTGACAATAAGCCCGGTTAATAATGGAGAGGTGTCAATAAGACACCGATCCATTATTAATCCCAAAGTTTTTAAATGTATAAAAAAAAAGACACAGCAAGAAAAAAGTATTTTAATGAAATAAAAGAGGCAACACAGTTTTCATTTCTTTTATTATACTCTCATTCCTGCGACGCCATCGATCTCCTGTAAAAAAAGGAAAAAAAAAAACCAACAGTATACCACCTGTCCGACGCAGTCCATAGTAACGACTGTCCCACGACGATCCAGCTCTGCTACATCGGAATGACAGGCAGAGGCTGTCATCCCGGCGCAGCACAGCTGATTACCTGCTTCCCCGGCGGTGACGTCATCGGACTGACTGCTTTACGGCCGGGATTACCCAGCAGTCACTGCAGTTATCGCGAGAAACTGCATGTGACCGCCGGGGAAAGATGATGGCGGCCATCAACCAGTCCAGGCCGTGACCACCGGAGATCTTCTGCCAGGTAAGTGCCGCTGACTCCTGACAGACCCGACCGACGGACACTCACAGTGACAGTGACAATTCCGATTCCGGTATACGATATATGGGAAATATCGAAAGTCAATATCGAAAGTCCGATACAGCTAATATCGGCCGATACCCGATACTTGCGGTATCGTATCGCTCAACACTACTTCTGAGCTTTATTGTCTTGTTGGCTTGATTCTAAGTCTCCATGTTGTAATGAACTGAGTGGAAGAACCATTTTGACATGAACCGAGGAGAGCTTGGAGGGGCGTGACTAGGTGTTTCACCAAGTCTGACCTCGGATGCATTTCATCTGATGATACTGTGATCCAAGGAGGGACGAGGGAACTGGTATCAGGTGCGACACCAGGACTGTCCTTGGATGGATGGCAGTTGACCCCCAAGGGACAGGAGGCAAGAACAGCCAAAAATGGTAGACTTGGCAAGTACTGGCTAGCACGGCTGGTGTATTTACTGGCATGACAGACACACAGGCAAGCAACTACTGGCACTCATGACTGGTACCCAGGCAGGCAGGTGGGCACTGCTGATTGACAGGAAGGCAGGTGTATGGGCACAGCTGATGTATAGGACAAGTATACTGGGATACTAGCACTGGGACCTGAGAACTAGCAAGCATGTTTTAGAAACAGACAAACAACCTTGCACAGGCACCTCTCAGGTGGAGGTGCCTTAAATAATAAATGTCTCCCAGCCATTGGCTGGGGACACTTTAGGAGGGATCGCGCTGTCCCTTTAAGAGGGAAGGACCATGCCCGCGCCCTAAGCACAGTGCCCGGGGATATGCAAGCCATGCGCAGACCACAGACAGCAGCTGCATGAAAAGGCGGAGGGAGTGTGGGCCGCAGTGGTGAGTTTGGGTTCCTGCCGGGGGAGGGATCAGCGTGCAGGGACGCTTGCACTACACATGTGCTTAGAAGTCAAGCAGGCAAGTCTAATCTATAGCTAAATCATGTTACCTCCATATAAAAAATAATGTATTGTGTCTGATCTTGCCTCACTAGTCACACTTAATTTCTCACCTTGACCAGGATATCTTACTGTTGCCAATTTCAGCTTTCAGCAGAATCATCAGCAGTTAAACATTGTGGAAGAATGAACTGTTTTGCATTGAACACATAACAACCATTAGCTTCATCTTAGCTTCACCAGAAACCCAATGGCTTGATACTATGAACACAATGGTGGAGAAGACCTGGTTGACCTATCAGGCTTGTACAAGATCGATCTTCCTACAGAGCATTTATTCATTAAGTCGCCATGATTCGAGATCAAGTCGAAGATCATTAAAAAAAAAAAAACTTAGACAAACAAAAACTGACAGGTCCCACAGTACCATGTAGAGGTACTACAGACAAATCAATAAGATGTAAGGCTGTGTGCACACATTGAGTATTTGCTTGCAGAACTTTCTGCAAGGTCTCTGCATCTCTTGGCAGGAAAAACACTGCGACAAAAACATGCATTTTTGTCGAGTTTTTGGTGCATTTTTGTATGCATTTTTGCATGTGTTTTTGTACAGCAATGAATGCTTTGTTGAGCTAAGTAAAGATATTTAAAAAAAAAGTTTTGTGATGTAATTTCTTAGTTCAACACCACCTTTTTCATGCTGATGCAGTGTGGCATCAGGGTAATGGGATTAGGGTTTGGTGTCAGCAGCTGTCATTGACACCTAGCTCTAGGCTTAAGGGTATGCCACACTAAGCGAGATCGCAAACGAGATCGCTAACGAGATCGCTAACGAGATCGCAATTGCGTCACCATTATGACGCAGTAGCGATCTCATTAGCGACTTAACTGTGTGTGGCATGTAGCAGCGATGTGGCCCCTGCTGAGATGTCGCTGATCGTTTGTAAACATTCTGAGCCGTTTTTTGGTCGTTGGTGTCCCGCTGGTGAGCCTGAATCGCTGAGTGTGACACCCTTTATGAACGACTTCACCAGCATCGCAGGTGGGACTAGGTTTTCCCAATAAACGCAGAGGTCGTTATAAAGATCGCTGATGAGATGTGTTTGGAATCACAGATCGCTGATGAGTTGTGTTTGGAATCACACAGCTAAGTCGCTAACGAGATCGCTACTGCGTCATAAACAGTGACGCAGTACTGATCTCGTTAGCGATCTCGCTTGCGATCTCGTTTAGTGTGGCATACCCTTTAGTAATGAAAAGGTGTCAGCCCGACACCCTCATTACTAAGCCGATAAGTAAACACAAACACACACACATTGTCACCAGCCTATGTAACAGCATTAACAGAAGAAATGTACATAGACTGTAACCAGGCAGCAACTGTTAATTTTAAAGATAAAAATGAAAAAAAATTACGTGGGCTCCCATGTAATTTTAATAACCAGCAGAGGGGAAGCCGATGGCCATAAAGGTTTCCAGGCTATTAATATCAGCTCACAGCTGTTTGCTTAGCCTTTACTGGCTAGTTTACAGGGGGACTCCAGGAAAAAATTGACATAGGTTCCCCCTATAAAATATAACCAACAAAGGCTAGGCAGACAGCTGCAGGCTGCTATTAGTAGCCTAGGAAGGCGCCATGGATATTGGCCCCTCCCAGACTAAAAAGATCAGTTCTCAGCCACCCCAGAAAAGGCACCTCTCTAAGATTCCCCAATTCTGGCACTTAGCCTTGCTTTTCCCACTTACCCTATAGCAGTAGCAAGTGGGGTGAAGGTTGGGGGGGCTGATGTTACCTTTGTATTTTAAGGTGACTTCAAGCCCACAGGTTAGTAATGGAGAGGCTTCTATAAGACTCCTATCCATTAGTAACCCCATAGTGATATTGTATAAAAGCCAAGACACCCAGAATAAAGTCATTTATTTAAAATAATGACACAGACTCCTTTAATGAATTTTAATTAACCCCTGGGGGTATTATCATTTTTGCGTTTTTGTTTTTCACTTCCCTTCTTCCCAGAGCCATAACTTTTTTATTTTTCTGTCAATATGGACATGTGAGGGCATCTTTTTTGCAGGACAAGTTGCACTTTTGAACGACACCATTGGTTTTACCATGTCGTGTACTAGAAAATGGGAAAAAAATTCCAAGTGCGGTGAAATTGCAAACACACTTGTTTTTTGCTTGGCTTTTTAACTAGGTTCACTAAATGCTAAAACTGATCTGCCATTATGATTCTACAGGTCATTACGAGTTCATAGACACCAAATATGTCTAGGTTCTTTTTTATCTAATTGGTGAAAAAAATTCCAAATTTTGCTAAAAAAAAAATAAAAAATTTTGTCATGATCCAGACTGGGTTTGAGTCCTGTTTTCCCTTTTTCCTGGTCTGGTCATGTCAGGGGTTAACATTTCTCAGCCTCAGTCAGGGTTCAGGATGGCTATTTTTCGCCACTGCTTACTGCAAGCGATGTCAGTTATAGTTTTTGCCTAGGGCTGCTGTAGCTGACTGAATGCTCTGATTTGTCCTGTTGTGTTTGCTATCTGAACTCGTGTCTCTGTTTTCCCCTATTCCCGTCTTGACTCAGTGTTCCCCTTTAGTGTGTTGACTCCCTGGTTTTGACTTGGCTTGTATCCTGACCTGTTTCTGTCTTTTGGCTTATTTGCTCCTGACTGTTACTGATCCTTTGGCTTGTCCCTGACTCTGAGTTTGTTTATTCTTCTGGTACTGCGCTACAGTCTAGGATTTGACCCTGCTTCTTTGACTACTCTGCTGCCACCTGGTGGCAGCCTCACTGCTGCACAACAGGCCTTCTTGGTCTAGGTGCAGTCCTGCTTCCTCGCTATTGCCATCTTGCGGAGCCTGCAACTACCTGCACTGCAGCAGCGTGACTATTTTCCGATCCCCATAGTGTCTCCATTTTTCGTGATATCAGGTTGGGTGAGGGCTTATTTTTTGCATGACAAGCTGATGTTTTTAGTGATATCATTTTGGTGCAGATACGATCTTTTGATCGCCTGTTATTGCATTTTAATTCAATGTCTCGGCGACCAAAAAAGTGTAATTCTGGCATTTTGACTTTTTTTTATCACTACGCCATTTAGCGATCAGGTTAATCCTTTGTTTTATTGATAGATCAGGCGATTCTAAAAGCGGCGATACCTAATATGTATATGTTTGATTTTTTTTAATTGTTTTATTTTGAATGGGGTGAAAGGAGGATGATTTGAACTTTTATATTTTTTTACTTTTTTATATTTTTAAAAACATTTTTTTGTACTTTTGGCATTCTTCAATAGTCTCCATAGGAGTCTAGAAGCTGCTGTAGCCCGATCAGCTCTGCTACATACAGTCGATGATCATTTTGCCTGTATTTAGTAGAATTAATCACTTGCTATGAGTGCCGACCACTGGGCGGCGCTCACAGCAAGCCAGCAATGACAACCATAGAGGTCTACAGGAGACCTCCGGTTGTCATGCCAACTGACCGGTGACCCGCGATCACGTGACGGAGGTCACCGGTGGGTGGATTTCTTGCACGATTGCTGAAAGTGCATGTTAAATGCTGCTGTCATCATTTGACAGTGGCATTTAACGGGTTAATAGCCGCTGGTGGATCGCGATTCCACCCGCTGCTGTTCTGGTCACATGTTCAAAACAGTTGACATGTGTCGGGAAAATTGTGGTCTCACCGCCACAGCCCACATCAAAGGTAGGGAGTCCGACATCGGCATAAATGTACACCCGATGTCGTAAAGGGGTTAAACCATACTTACCGAATGCCTAATCCAACATCTCCTCCAACAAAAATAAAATAATAAACCACAATATTCTTCACCTGTCCGCCGAGAAGATAATCCATAATGTCCCATGACGATCCTGATCACTTTGATAGCAGTCACATCAGTGATGTGACTGCTCTCAAAGACAGCCGGCGATACACTGACAGGAGGTAATCGCTCCCACAGTGTATAGCACTGAGCGGCCGTGAGAGAGTTCATCAGCTGATCAGCTTCAGTGCTCTCCCTTATGGCACAACCACTGCTTATCGCCGGTGGCCGGATAGAGCAGACACATCTCCCGATGTGACTGTTCTACATGTGAGATCGCCGTGGGACACTCATATTATGTGGACTACGGCGGACAGGTGGGTATATGGTGGGTTTTTTTTACAATATTTCTAGGAGACATGGGCATCGGGGATTTGATGTTAGGTGAGTATAATGAGTTTTTATTTTTATGTGAATGTGTATGTAATTGTTTTACTTTTTTTTTTTTTTTAACTGTGAGCACAGGCCCTGGCAAATGAGATTACATCTACCATCAGCGGCACCTGCTGTCACTGTTATCAGTGACAGCAGACGTAGCCCGATGGAAGCAGTAGTCTCATCGGCCCATGCCTGCTGACCTGCGGTAAGCTTTTTACCGCACATCACCACTGCGGGTCACTGTCACAGCTGCGGGGTTATGCTGACATCTGACAGCATGACCCCACAGCGCTCTGACCGACAGTCTTCGGTAGCATTACCGAAGGTCATAGTAACAGCTGCCGTGTCAAACTGACATCTGGCAGCATGACCCCGCAGCACTCTGTCTTACCAGCGGTATCGTTGCCACCAGGAAGAACTATCGCGCCTTTGTTTCCCACGCTATCTAACAGATGACAGTGTGGGAAACACTATAGGAAGCCGATAAAAAGCAAAACAAATTCAGCAAATCTGCAAACATTTTTATGTCTGCGTTTTTGCTGCGGATTTGACTGACTCAATTGAAGTCGATGGGTGAAAAATGTTGCAGAAACACAAAAAGAATTGACATGCTTCAGAAAAAAAACGCACTGCAAATACGCACAGAAATTATCTGATCATGTGAACAACACTTCAGGATTGTCATTGAATTAGCTTGCATAAGGATTCCATAGCATTTTTGGCCCATTTCCACATGGAAAAAACACCACAAAAACGTGTCAAAAACACACATTGCGTACATAGCCTAGCAGTGAGGGTATGTTTCCACGTTCAATATTTTCTGCAGATTGGACGCAGCGTCCAATCCGCAGCGGTCAGATGGTACAGCATAGTGGAGGGGATTTTATGAAATTCCATGTCCACTATGCGTTCAAAGACGCAGGTGGCAGACCTGCGTATATGCACATGCAGCGTCTTTATAGACCGAAGCATGTCTATTTATCCTGCGGAGAAACTCAGTCACCACAAGATAAATAGCACCGTCCTATGGATAGGGTGTGGTGATTCCACATGTGTTCAATGAACACATGCGGAATCATCGCGCGTACAAAAGCTGGCAGCGCTTTGGACGGAGCGGGCATGTGCTGCGTCCAAAGCGCTGGCAATACTGACTGCGGAAACATACCCTTACCATGGCACCACATGCTGCCTCCTCAACATAGTGCTTATAGCATAAGCCTGTAGCTGTTGCTATTACTCCAAAACTTACTAATATCAAGCACTTTACTAAAGTGAATGGCGTAATTTGAAACCTAAGACATGCAGATTGTTACTTTCACAATGCCTAACAGCCCCGTAATAAAGATTTTAGTTGTTAGTCAGTGTATCCCTAGAAACCTAGTTTTTAAAGTTGGACTAGTAAAAGTAGGAAAAGAAGTTTGACACATCTGAGAGCTTTTATTTAGTCTGTACAGCGCTGTCATTTTTATCTGTACCATTTTTGGGAACATAAGATGTTTTAATTGCTTTTTATTTTATGTGGAAGATGAGGCAACAAAAATGGCAATTCTGGAGATTCAATTTTTACTTTGCAGTGTTTGCCATATGGGTAAAAAAATTGTATATTTTGAAGAATAAGACATTTGCGAATGTGGTAATAGTATGACTACCCATTGGCTTGGGTGCAGAAATGGGTGCTTGAGCCACTTAAATGCCGCTGTCCGATTACTGCTGTATAATATAGCTGGCATCAGCCATGTATGGGAAAGCTCAGCTACTGAGCCTGCTCCATACACCTCTAAGGGAGGGACAGGACTGTAGTCGTGACCTGAATTACTGCAACATCCATGTCCGGTCCTTCCCCTACATGAAACTGTATTCTTCCCTCTGGCATACCTGCATCTCCACGCTCAGCTTCTTCTGGGCACTTCCCAGGTGACGACTGTCCCTCTTTCAGGTGTCAAACTTTTTTGCCACATAGGCCAAGTCCAACTCAGTAGTCAAGTCCGGTGTTGTCACAAAATCAGTGGTAGACAAGTCCAGTGTTTTACTCACAATTTCTTCTCCAGTTACAGTAACTACTGGCTCTTTCTCCCGGTCATCTTCCAGGGGCACAGCAGTCGCACACACATCTTTTTCAGCAGATTCTCCACATGCTAAGGCAATGGCATCCTGCCAAACTTCATTTTTCTCCAGCTCTTCGCTGGCAGCGTTCCCTCGCTGCATGGTGTCGGCATCCTGCCTACTACACCAAGTATAAGGGAGGGACAGTACTGTAGTCGTGACCTGAATTACTGCAACATCTATGTCCGGTCCTTCCCCTACATGAAACTGTATTCTTCCCTCTGGCGTACCTGCATCTCCACGATCAGTTCCTTTTGGGCACTTCCCATGTGACGACGGTCCCTCTTTCAGGCGACCCCCAGTAATGGAGACACAGTCCAGAATAACTTGAACACTCTCTTTAATTAACTCTTCACACGTTAGATACACAGTTGGCACAACAGGTTTTCACTTGTTTCCTTGTCTCTCCCTGCTTTGCTGTCACTTCTGTGCAGTACATGCCCGGACCGAACCGTACTATACTGCTCCCCAGTTCCTTCCAGGCCTGACCTCGCTATAATGACATTTCTTTCAGCCTGCTTCACCCCAGTACTGAATTCATCAATCACTACATTTGGTTGCCCCCGGTGAAGCATCTGGCCCGACTGTACCGAACTTGTCGAAGCTCTCTTCATTTCCTTAGTCCAGCCAACTTCTGCCCTAAAAGCATTGGCCCAGGTGGTAAGACGCCACTTCTTCTTTCTCTGTACAGGCCCACTGCTAGGCTATGCAGTGGCCATGGGTAACATGGGCTGCAACACTTAAACATTGCGTGGCTACCGGTTGTCCAGGCCTAAGCCCCTGTGGACACTTGGACACACTGGCCCCGTCTGAGCGAATCTATCTAGAACCTTCTCACTACTACCCGGCAGCCCCTCCTACACTTAACACTATGAGAACTTCCTATCACTATGCCTAATAAGGCCCACTAGTATGCCCCCACCTAGTGGCCCACAACAGAACTACATTTACCAAAAAGTATGGGACCTCTATACTAAAGTTCCCTCCTCTATTGTTCCAAAAGGATGCACTTCACTTTCCCTAAACTGTACATGTATAAAGAACGTCAGTAATATATACAATGCAATATTGTACAAGAAGGAACACAAGGCATATGCAATTATGTACACATAATGGTAACACATTAAAATATGTGTCAATACCATTGCTAAGTTTGGTAATACAGGTTCTCATGTAGCAGTACCACTGAATATTCATAACAACACAATAATCAGTTACATAGAAACATTAAGAACACTTAAGGGGCGAGGTGAAACAGTAATACTCCTTCACCCCTTACACACCCATAGCCAGGTTACTTACAGTACCTGTATGTCACTTGTCCGGAATGGGATCAGACTACATATCTCAAGATTGTATGGAGTGAGATGGTTATATTAATTTAAAAACAACAAATTGGTAATTGGTATGTTCAGAAATTCAGTGCCATTTGAAGTCCACATATCAAAGATTTCCATGATAAAAAATGGTGCGAGATTGTAGGGAATTGGTATAATTACAAATTATATACCATAATGAAATTGAAAAACATACAGAGATGGACAGTTGGACGCCTCTGTACTTTTTTCAAATCTATGAGCATGATCATGAGATTGTCGTGGGGTGATGATGCAGGTCTAGGTAGATGGCTACTGATGTCAAGTCTGTGATCCTTCATTCGTTGCACCTCTGGGGAAAGCTACAAATATTTTTTTTTTGTTTGCTGGAGATGTACATAACGAGCTAGGAGAATTCTAATCCAAAAAGAAAAATTGTCTAAATTGCTCCAATATAGGTTTCGACTTTGAAGAGAAGGTCAATGTCTGTGATTGATGATCTCCAGTGCAGAACTATGAGGAGAATATTTCTACACAAACCCTAGAGAGCTGACTCAGCTTCTTCTATGTGAGTGATTTTCCAACAACTTCCAGTGGACGTCCATCCAAGCTTTGATCACTTTATTTATACTCCACAGTGGGAAGCTGCCCATCCTTCAGGATTTGCTATTGATGTCTGCGTGAAACCAGTTCACATCCACATTGTGCACCACTTGTTCCAATCACAGATGTCAGTCATTAGCTTCTGTTCACAAGACTAAGATTGCTGGTCACTATCCCTGGAGATATCTCGGCTGCTATTAGTAGAAGAATCTGTTCTTAATCCCTGTTTTCTAGTTTGCTGACCACAATTCACTACCTATCCTTAGGTATAATGTGGGAGGTGGATGATCAGGGGCAGTCACTCCCAGGCGTCAAAGTCTATGGATGTATGAAATGTCAGCTCTTCGTCCTGCCCTCACTGTTAAATTAGTGAATCCGTATGCTAAGCTTAGCAATGGAGATGAGTTTATCATCTGCTGCTGCGCTCTGCATAGGTAGCATTTGAGATTACAGAGCTCTTATTATAATGAAGAGAGCTTTGTCATCTTGGTTTTCTTCCTATGCAGAGCGCAGCAGTCGAAGACAAATATCATCTCATTCGTTGTTCTCTGGCTTAGATGGTAGAGGTTTATAAGCTAATGAATGAAGAAAGTATTGAATCACGTGCAGAGCACTTTTACTCTTACTAGGGTTAGGGCTGGGTTTATCACTAGGGATAAGGCTAGTGTAATAGAATAGTTACAAAAAATATATAATAAAAAATAAACTATAACAATGTATAGCTTTGTTTATGAAAATTGCTATGTGTTATTTCAGCAAAAAAAAAATAAAACAAAAACAAGAGTGTAAAATATAATATGTGTACTTTGAGTATAAGTGGTTCCATACTGGACCACTTAAAGGGCTCAGGTAGTGCTAAAAGTCCATTGTTTGGAAGCGCAAGAAACCTGTCTTGCGCCAGGTGCTGGTAACTAATACAAAGCCACTCTATCTATCTATCTATCTATCTATCTATCTATCTATCTATCTATCTATCTATCTATCTATCTATCTATCATCTTTTCTACATTATTTCACATTACACCCACAAGTATAAAAGTATTTTATTGGGAACAGTACCCTGACCCCATTCACTTCAATGGGGGACCCGAACATCCAGTGTTTGCCACGCTGTCATGTGCATGATGGTGCGGCAAACACTGCTTCTGATCAACGGTAAAATCATCACCGCTGGTCACAGACGCAGTTCCCACAGTGTCAACTGTGATCAGAGGTAAAAAGTTTACCTCCAGTCTCTAGTGTCAGCTGATGGGACTACTGCTCCCATCACCCTATGCCTGCTGACTCTAATAAAAGCGTTAGCAGGCGGCAGCTGATGGGAGTATTCATCAGCTGGTGCCTGCGCTACAAATAAATAATTAAAAAAAAACAATGTGGATAACCAACCAGGCAAAACTGACCACTGGAGGCTGCAACCCTCAGTTGTCAGCATTAGCAAGGCTGGTTATCAAGAATAGAGGGGTCCCCATGCTGTTTTTTTTAAATTATTTACACTGTTGTGGTGGCAAGTGGGGATCATATTTGTGGGGTTGATGTCATCTTTGTATTGTCCAGTGACATCAAGCCAATGGCTTAGTAATGGAGAGGCGTCTGCAAGACGCCTCTCCATTACTAATCCTATAGTTACATGGTAAATAAGCACACAGTCAAAGTAAAGTCTTTTAATTGAAAGAATGACACAGACTCGTTTAACCCCTCTCTGACATCAGACGTACTATCCCGTTCATGAAACCCATGCCAATCTGACCATGGATGGGATAGTACGTCATAGGCGATCAGCTGCGGTCCCGGGGGAGCGCAGCTAATCGCCGCCGGGTGTCAGCTGATTATCACAGCTGACACCCGTGACTGTGTGTCAGGAGCGGTCACGGACCGCTCCCGGCACATTAACCCCAGGCACACTGCGATCAAACATGATCGCGGTGTACCAGGGGCACAGGGGAGCATCGCGCAGGGAGGGGGCTCCCTGCGCGCTCCCCTGAGACCCTCAGACCAGCTCCCCAGTCTAATAATAATAATATTTATTTCTATAGCACCAACATATTCCGCGGCACTTTATATTTTGAGGGGACTTGTACAGACAATAAAGATATTGCAGAATAACACATAACTCAACAGATACCAAAAGGAGTAAGGTTCCTGCTCGCAAGCTTACAATCTATGAGGAAACAGGGGAGACACGAAAGGTAAAGAGTAAAAAGTACTTGCATTGTACGGTCAAAGCCATCATAATAAATATATTTATTAAAACCATCACTGATTGTGGAAACTTCACACTAGACCTCCAGCAGCTTCGATTGTGGCCTCTCCACTCTTCCTCCAAACTCTGAGACCTTGATTTCCAAGGTCTAGTGTGAAGTTTCCACAATCAGTGATGGTTTGGGGAGCCATGTCATCTGCTGGTGTAGGTCCACTGTGTTTTATCAAGACCAAAGTCAGCGCAGCCGTCTACCAGGGAATTTTACAGCACTTCATGCTTCCCTCTGCTGACAAGCTTTTTGGAGATGGAAATGTCATTCTCCAGCAGGACTTGGCACTAGTGTTGAGCGATACGATACCGCAAGTATCGGGTATCGGCCGATATTAGCTGTTTCGGCCTTTCGATACTTAGTTCCGATATTTTCCATATATCGTATACCGGAATCGGAAGTTCCCATAATTCTTTGAGAGGCAATGTGATTTTAGTCAGCCAATGAGGAATCCTAAGAAGTGTGGGCACATCCTGTACTGCTGCGGTCATGTTAACTAATGGCATGGCGCCGCCGCCATTTTAGCGTCACTGTGCTGTGAATTCAGTAAGGGACAGAACGCTGCTGTGCTGACTCTGAGGGACAGTTAGAGATTGCGATTTAGTGTACTGTGCTGTAGGCAGGCTAGCACCAACCGCTGTGTAAAGCTTCCTTTTGCCTGCAGTGTTGTTTTAACAGCTCTGCAAGGTGTGTGTGAGTGCAGGTGACGCTGCAGTTTGCTCTGCATGCATCGCTGTCTGTAGGCATCTGCACGTGTCACTCACAGACTCTTTTTTTTTTCTTCAGTGTAATTCTTGCTGCTCCATGCAATTTAACTATTAGTGTGACGCGCTTCCATCCGTATCCAATACATTGGTTGCAAACACTATAGAAGTAGACAAAGGAGTAGCCTTTCACAGATTGTGAACAGTTGTGTTTCAGTGTTCACTTCAGTCTGTGTTTTTTATTTTTTGAGTGCACATCACGCTCCAGTTACTTGTTCAAGCACTGCTGCTTGTACTCTGCTGAGCGTGTCTCAGTGCCTCATCCTTTTCATTTCTCTCCAATTGGTTCTGCTCCATTCCATTTAAAATAAATATAATCTATTAGTGTGACGCGCTTCCATCCGTATCCAATACATTGGTTGCAAACACTATAGAAGTAGACAAAGGAGTAGCCTTTCACAGATTGTGAACAGTTGTGTTTCAGTGTTCACTTCAGTCTGTGTTTTTTATTTTTTGAGTGCACATCACGCTCCAGTTACTTGTTCAAGCACTGCTGCTTGTACTCTGCTGAGCGTGTCTCAGTGCCTCATCCTTTTCATTTCTCTCCAATTGGTTCTGCTCCATTCCATTTAAAATAAATATAATCTATTAGTGTGACGCGCTTCCATCCGTATCCAATACATTGGTTGCAAACACTATAGAAGTAGACAAAGGAGTAGCCTTTCACAGATTGTGAACAGTTGTGTTTCAGTGTTCACTTCAGTCTGTGTTTTTTATTTTTTGAGTGCACTATAGAAGTAGACAAAGGAGTAGCCTTTCACAGATTGTGAACAGTTGTGTTTCAGTGTTCACTTCAGTCTCTGCGTAATAACCACACTTAGGCCTTATAACTTTTCTGACTTTCTTTATCAATCTACCAAGATGAAGAAGGCACGTGGTCGTGGCCGTGGAGTTTCAGCAGGGAGAGGACATGGGGATTCTGTGGCTGCTGCCGCCCTCAGTGACACAGCATCCACCAGTTTTACCCATGAGTGTTCCTTTATGCGCAGTTTGGTAGGAGCTCGGCGTGCCCCCCTGCTGCGGGAAGAACAAATTGAAGCCGTTGTTGGTTGGATGGCAGCCAATGCATCGACTTCAATTCCTTCCACCTCCTCTCAGGAACACAACACTGTTGAGCAACCATCTGTCTGTTCACCGCCTGTCAAATTGCCCAGGCAGTCAGAGAGTTCTGTACAGGAGCCAGCTGAGTCTCTGCTTCTGTTCTCAGAATCTGTTGGCTCGCAAACACGGGCACAGGCAAGCAGCATTCTGCAATTTGAAGAAGAGGGAGTATGCAGTGATGCGCAACAGCTGTGTCTCTCTCAATCTGAAGAGGCGGGTGAGCCAGTGACGATGGACAGCACACCGCAGAACGCATCTTATGATGATGATGAGACTCAGGTGCCAGGTTTTGTGGAGCATGGTGCTGCCTAGACCATCCAACAGCAGCAGGTGTTGGAAGAGGGTAGTGGAGATGATGAAGTCCGAGACCCAACATGGCGTGAGCAACAGGAAGGTGGTGGTAGCAGCTCTGAGGAAGAGATTGTCCCAACGGTACAAAGAGGAGGGAGAGGTAGGCTGCAGACTCGCTTGCCTGTAGCCTCCAGTTTGGCACCTGTTGGGAGCAGTTCTCTTAGAAATGTCAAAATTGGCGCTCCCATGACTTGCACTGCGTGGTCCTTTTTTGACAGACTTGTAGATGATATTTGCTATGTTCAATGCAAGCTGTGTAAGCAAAAAGTTAAAAGAGGTAAAAATATCAGTAACCTGAATACCACAAATATGTGGAAACATGTACGGACAAAGCACGTAGCTGAGTTACAAAGACACACTGGAGATGTAGGCCAACCTACAGCAGCACCTACATCTTCAGGTCGTGTTGGAGCCTCTACCTCCAGCTCACACACACCTGGTTCGGCTTCCTCACAGGATCTCCATGGAAGAACCTCGGTCACTGTTGTCCATAGACAAACTGTTATTCCACCCACAGCAGCAAGTTCACAGTCATCGTCACACTCCCAGACCACAAAACAGCCATCGGTACCACAGGCATGGGATAAAAGACGGCCATACTCGGCAAACCATCCACGAGCACAGGCTCTGAATGCTAGCATTGCAAAACTCCTGTCCCTTGAAATGCTGTCATTCAGGCTGGTGGAGACTGACAGTTTCAGGAACTTTATGGCATTGGCAGTCCCACAATATAATGTGCCAAGCCGATTTTATTTCAGCAGGCAAGCCGTCCCTGCTCTGCAAAAACATGTCGAGGGAAACATTAAACATGCGCTACTAAACGCCGTCAGTAGCAGGGTCCACCTGACCACCGATGCGTGGACCAGTACCCATGGCCAGGGACGATACCTTTCCCTCACTGCCCATTGGGTCAATGTTGTGGAGCCGGGTACAGATCTTGCCAGTGGCGCTGTACGTGTTCTGCCAACTCCAAGGATTGCAGGAATCCAGTCTGTACACATTGATTCCTCCTCCTACTCCAGTTCCTCAGAATCATCGCTGCACGAGCCGTCACGGTATACCTCCACATGGACCCGTGAACGCTTACCTGTTGCGACCGATATGAGCACAGCCGTGGCCAAACGTCAACAGGCCGTCCTGAAATTAATTTCCATGGGGAATCGAAGCCACACAGCGCAGGAGCTCTGGGATGCCATCAAGCAGGAGAGCGACGTGTGGTTTTTGTCAGCTAATCTCCAGCCAGGCTTGGTAGTGTGTGACAATGGCCGAAATCTGGTGGCAGCTCTGGGCCTTGGCAACCTCACTCACATACCATGTCTGGCACATGTGCTCAACTTGGTCGTGCAGAGTTTTTTGAGGGACTATCCGGATCTTGATGCACTGCTGCACAAGGTCCGCCTAGAGTGCGCTCACTTGCGACGTTCCAGCATGGCCAGATCGCGCATTGCAGCTCTGCAAGTCAGATTTCGCCTTCCTGAACATCGCATCATATGTGACGTACCCACCAGGTGGAATTCCACGTTACATATGTTGGAGCGGTTGTGTGAGCAGCAGCCAGCAGTAATGGAGTATCAGCTGCAACAGGCGCAATCAACTCGCAATTTGCGCCGTTCACACTTCACCACTACTGAGTGGGCCTCTATGAAGGACATCTGCGACGTTTTGCGTGCGTTTGATGTCTCAACGCGGATGGCGAGTGCAGATGATGCACTAGTCAGCATGACTGTCCCCCTTATCTGCCTGCTTCAGAAATCACTGAAAGCACTAAAGGAAGAGGTTTTGGAAGAGGTGGAGGATGAGGAGTCACAAATTCAATTACCTTCAGGACAGTCATCGCAACGTGGTTCCTCACAAAGGGCTGGGCAGGGCTCACTTTGTGAGGAGGATGAGGAGGAGGAGGAGGAGTCAATGGAGGAGGAAGAAATCCCTACAGAGGGAGGTACACAACGCTCTAGTCAGTATGTAGAGCGAGGGTGGGGTGATGCAGAGGAGGCAGAGATGACGCCTCTTCCAGAGGACAGCCTTTGTTGGCCAGTTGGGAGTCTGCAGCACATGGTTGATTTCATGCTTCAGTGCCTGAGAAACGACCGCCGCATCGCCCACATTCTCACCACGTCAGATTATTGGGTGTACACCCTCCTAGACCCTCGCTACCGGGACAACTTACAAACCCTCATCACACCGGTGAACCGGGACCGTAAAATGCAGGAGTACCAAGACACACTGGTGCAATCCATACTGTTGTACATTCCAGCCGAGAGAGCTGCTGCTGCTGCTACTGCTTTACAAAGCAGCTCTGTGCGTCGAGGCAGTGTAGACACCTCTACAACAAGAGGGAGCACAAGCAGCGCCTCTGCACAGGGCAAGAGCTGTATGTTACAAATGTGGCGAAGTTTTGTGACAGCGCCAGCAAGGTCTACACCATCCGAGACGGCTCCAGTCACCAGGAAGAAACGTTTCCGTAAGATGGTGACAGACTACTTGGCTTTCCCTCTAAGTGTACTCCCAGATGCCTCTTCCCCTTTCAAATTTTGGGTCTCTAAGTTGGATACATGGCCAGAGCTTAGCCAGTATGCATTGGAGGTGCTGGCTTGCCCTGCTGCCAGTGTATTATCTGAGCGCGTCTTTAGTGCTGCAGGTGGTGTAGTAACAGACCGTCGCATGCGACTATCCTCAGAGAATGTAGACCGGCTTACTTTTCTGAAAATGAACAAGGCATGGATCTCACCTGAATTTGCCTGTCCGTTTTCAGATTAAATAACTGTTTGGCAACGTTTTCCATGTCTCCTGTTATGTTCATCTTTCTATTACCTGAACTCTACTCCCTGGGCTACAACACCGCCATTTGTTGCTCGTAAGTAATTGGCAGGGGTACTGACTCCTGGCCAGCCTGGTTACAGCACGACAGCTGTTTCCTGGCAGTGTGAACGTCAATTATCCTCCAATAAGTTGTGCTGTCGTGTTGCATTCGGGTTAGCCGACTCTATGGTGCCTGCAGTTTAGGTGATTCCTATGTGTGCTGTGGGATATGTAAATAAAGGCTGTTTCCATTGTGACAATAGGACAAGCACCCACTGTAGGACTGTGTGATTCGGTAACTGCGGACGGCTTGCGTCCTGTCAACTTACATTTTCATGGGTGCGTTCTGCTACCCGTCCGGGGTCCAGTACCGTCAACTGGTTCTCCCCAGTGCCTTTGGCCTAGGTGCCTCCATCTCCGTATCCGAGTTCCACCAACGTCTGCTGGTACTTGGTAGTGCTTTGGAGCACAGGTACCTCCTGCTTAGTAACCGTGTCACAGTAACGTCAGCTGGTACTCGGTTGTGACATTGCCTCTTTTCCTTCTGCTGCCCCTCCGGGTTCCAGCACAGTCAGCTGGTCCTCGTTACTTCCATTGTCTCTTGCTCCATCTGATACCCGTCAGGGTTCCAGTAACGTCAGCTGGTTCTCGGAAATTAGACGACCTTAAAGACCACCCAGAAGAAGATGACGACAACAAGGACGACGAGCATGAAGCCAACCAGCCTGAACACCATCACAAAGAAAAAATAAAAGATTACCCAGAAGAAGATCACCAACAGGACAAAGAAGGTTAAGACAAACTACAAGATACAGAACAAGAGACAGAAGAACAATAAGCAGAAGATCAAAAAGCAGAAGAACATGAAGTATAAGACCAAAATGAAGAGCAAAATATATGCTCTAAATTCTAAGCAGAAGAAGACTAAGCAGTGTATGGGGGTGAGTCCGTTCCTCCTCGTGGTGCCCCTGGAAAATGCCTGCTGCTGCAGGCTAAACTGAACACGGACAATTACTGTTGTAATTTAAATCTTTTGTGACAGCAAGAACGGAAGGATGAACAATTCATACTTTTACAGATTACAAGTACAGGAATCTCTGTCACAAATAAGAATATGATGAAGAAGATGAAGAGGAAGAAGATGAAGAATTTGAATATGAAGAAGATTAATTAGTTTAATAATAACAATATGAGTAATGTAAACAAAAACATGAATAGCAAGTAGTTTAAGAAGAAGATTAGGAAGGTGAAGATGAAGAATAATTTGATGAGAAAGATGATGCTGCTGAAGATTATGAAGGAGAAAGTGTGGCACTGGCAAAAGTTAAAAAGGTGAAGAGCATGGAAGTTGTGAAACATACATATTTGCCAAAATAGAAAAAAGGTTAACAACATTGTCAATTTGTTAGTCAATCCAAACGTATTTCCAAAAAAAAATATATTAATGCTATTCCAATACATTGGGTTAAACATGTATGCCTTTATTGTCTCCTCAACCTCCCCCAATACATTCTACATTAGTCTTTGTTGTTTTCCTTCATGTACAATTAACCAACAAGGCAAGAATGGTTTTTTTTAATGTCGATATTTGGTTCCCATAGACTTAGGCCTCTTTCACACATCAGGCTTTTTGAATCAGGCGCGATCCGGCGTGTTTCTAAAAAAACGGATCCGGTACCGGATGCGTTTTTTTAGCATTGACTTACATTAGCGCCGGATCGCGCCTGATGTCACTGCGTTGCATCCGTTTTTGGCCAGATCCGTCGGAATTGTACATTCCGGCGGCCGGACAAGACGGTTTTTTGTAACGTTTTTTTTTTTTTTCCGGAGGCACCTGACAGTGCCTGAATCGGCACTTCAGGCGGCCGGAAACAATGCAAACCTATGGAGCCGGACCAGATTTTTGACAAATCCGTCAGAAAACTGATCCGGAGTCCAAGGTCTCTCTCTCTCTCTCTCTCTCTCTCTCTCCTCTCTCTCTCTCTCTCTCTCTCTCTCTCTCTCCTCTCTCTCCTCTCTCTCCTCTCTCTCTCTCTCTCTCTCTCTCTCCTCTCTCTCTCTCTCTCTCTCTCTCTCTCTCTCTCTCTCTCTCTCTCTCTCTCTCTCTCTCTCTCTCTCTCTCTCTCCTCTCTCTCATTTTTTCAACATGGAAAAGCTTCTTTTTCCGGGTTCAAAAGGTCAGGCCGGATCAGGCGAAAAACCTGATCAGTTCCATCAGTTTTTTAAAATCAGCGCCGGATCCGTCCTATCAGGCATAAGACGGATCATGCCTGATTCAAAAAGCCTGATGTGTGAAAGTAGCCTTACATGGGACTTCCGGTATCGGAATCGGATATCGACGATATTTAGTGATATCGGCGATACCATTCCGATCCGATATTTTTAGATATCGAGCAGTATCGCTCAACACTACTTGGCACCTGTCCACACTGCCAAAAGTACCAATACCTGGTTTAAAAACAACAGTATCACTGTGCTTGATTGGCAGCAAACTCGCCTGACCTTAACCCCTTAGAGAATCTATGGGGTATTGCAAAGAGGAAGATGAGAGACACCAGACCCAACAATGCAGACGAGCTGAAGGCTGCAATCAAAGCAACCTGGGCTTCCATAACACCTCAGCAGTGCCACAGGCTGATCGCCTCCATGCCATGCCACATTGATGCAGTAATTGATGCCAAAGGAGCCTTGACCAAGTACTGAGTGCATTTACTGAACATACATGTCAGTAGGCCAACATTTCAGATTTTAAAATCATTTTCTCAAGCTGGTGTTATAAAGTATTCTAATTTACTGAGATAATGACTTCTGGGTTTTCATTGGCTGTAAGCCATAATCATCAACATTAACAGAAATAAACACGTGAAATAGATCACTCTGTAATGACTCTATATAATATACGAGTTTCACTTTTTGTATTGAAGAACGGAAATAAATTAACTTTTTGATGATATTCTAATTTTGTGAGAAGCACCTGTACATCAGGTTCATGAGGGGTCTGGGCGGCCAGTTTTTAGTCCTATATAGGATGATGCAGAGGGACAGCAGATGAGGAGCATTTTGGATATCCTTATATCGTTTATCCTATTTTTTTCTATGAATTTCTGTCCTTAAAATCAAACATAATAAAGAATCAAAGGAAATCAGTACATGTGGCGTAGGAGCAAATCAAATATCAAACTAGGAAAGGATTCTTCACAGTTAGAGCAGTAATTTCAAATATCTTCCCGTAAAAGATAGTCAATGAAATACAGTACCTGATGTCCAAATCATACCATATGTCATAATTTGTAAAAGAGCTGAGAGGTAGCATCCAGGAGATGAAAGAATGATTTCATATTGATCCAAAAAAAGTTTGTCTAAGACTGGATTCACACATAGTTGAGGGTCTCCTGACCCGAATTTGACAGCTTTGAATTAAGAGACCCCTGGTCACTCTGTGCATGTCTGTAGTCAGGTGAGCAAATTGCCTCTTCAGAGAGAAAGAGGACTTGAACTCTATAGCGCCCCCCCAGTACTCAGGTGTGTCAGCCATTGTGGGAGCAGGAAGGATTTTTTTTCTTTCCTGTGACATAATATTGGCTTTTACTTCCTTTGCTTTCTCTTACTACCCATACACATTTGATATTGACCTTAGACATTTGTATTTTCTCAACCTGTTCTTAAATATCGAATGACGACAAGTAACAGTATGGGGTTGTTTGCTTGGATTGTTTTTTATCACATATTGATGTAGTTCCCACAAAGGCTGGTAGAGGGCGCAATGTAACAGGACTTTGAGCACAATTAGGCTTCAGAGGAACATTAGACCCCATCAAACAATGTAATGTTCTTCCCACTGAGCCGACTTCACACATTAAATTAATAAAAGAGATTTAAAGGATTTCTTTGAAAGTAACCGGATTGGAGAAGAGATGGCAGCACTGATATTTCCGGCAACCAATAAATCCCACATCTATGTATCACAGAAGAATCTATAGGTTACGTCTCTACAGTCTGGACTATTGCAGATATAATAGATTCAGACACAGCGCTGTAAAGCTGCAACTCTATAGAAAGTAAGTTAATGAAGTTTTCAAACTATGCAGTGAATTTTTTCCACAATGGGTCTAAGAAAATAACTAAAGAAATCACTACATCTGCACTCGTCCCAGCAGTCTGAGCCAAAGAGCTGCATTCAAGGGGACCTGTTACCAGCTAAAAAGATGCCAGTTTTTGTTTTTATTTTGTTCCCACTGAATCCTTCAGTATTAAGTTTTTGTTTTTTTAACAACTCTAATATGGGTCCAAACAGGGGTGAACACACCATTTGTGCAACCTGTGCAGCTGCACAGGGGTCCAAAAGATAAGAGGACCCGCTACCACCTTGAAAGCAGGTGGAATTGTGCATTGTGATAAGCTGTTGGATTGTAAAGGGCCCATGTATATCGTGTTGGCACAGGGACCTCCTTTCTCTGTATTCCCCCGTTCCAGAGATATGAGACTTTCAATTTAATGCTAATTTTAAGGTCTTTGTAAAGGGAGCTGGGCTCCCAGGATTCCTCGGGGGCGTGGCTTTATTCTGCTCTGTGTAAATATCCTGAGAGCCACGCCCTCTAGGACCATAAATATTAGCACTAAGTGAAAAGGACTATATCTCTGGAACTGTGTGGCGGATTTATAAAAATAAAAAACGGCACACTCAGGAGAGCAGCAGGAATAAAATAAAATAAAAAGTAGCTAGTTTTAACTTTGTGGCAGGTTCTCTTTAAACAGATTGCTTATTGGTGCTTAGCATTCTTTTGCAGTTGGATACCCACCTATTTAATATCAATGGCTTGTCATTATTATAGCGTAGCTACAGGGGGGGCAGAGGGGGTGATAGCACATCACGCCGATACAGTTACATTCTGCGGCAGAGCAGGGAGAATCGATCTCCCTGCTCTGCCGCCTGGCCGCTATGGGGCCACTGAGCAGGCGGTGGGGGGCCCTGTGCCAGCATTGGCCCGCCGCTCGTCATCACAGGGTCAACTGTATTGGCTGGATGCCGATACAGCTGACTGCATTGATGAGAAAATGAGCATTACGCTACCTCTCTCATCATCTCCCTGTCAGAGTCTGACGTCACCAACGCCGACACTGACAGGGGGTCGTGATGACGTCAGTACTTGGCACCTGCTGTCTGAAGATGTGTGGGCACTCAGAGCACTGTGGGAACAACAAGGAGGAGAGGAGAGGTGAGTATTGAATTTATTTTTTTATCGGGGTGAATTATACTGTACTTGCTGCCTATGGGAGTACATTATACTATACAGGCTGCCTATGGGGGTGCACTATACTATACAGGCTGCCTATGGGGGTCCATTATACTATACAGGCTGCCTATGGGAGTACATTATACTATACAGACTGCCTATGGGAGTACATTATACTATACAGACTGCATATGGGGGTGCACTATACTATACAGGCTGCCTATGGGAGTCCATTATACTATACAGGCTGCCTATGGGGGTCCATTATACTATACAGGCTGCCTATGGGAGTACATTATACTATACAGACTGCCTATGGGGGTGCACTATACTATACAGGCTGCCTATGGGGGGTGCAATATACTATACTGGCTGCCTATGGGGGGTGCATTACACTATACAGGCTGCCTATGGGGGTGCATTATATTATACTGGCTGCCTATGGGGGTCCATTATACTATACAGGCTGCCTATGGGAGTACATTATACTATACAGGCTGCCTATGGGGGTGCACTATACTATACAGGCTGCCTATGGGGGTCCATTATACTATACTGGCTGCCTATGGGGGGTGCATTACACTATACAGGCTGCCTATGGGGGTGCATTATACTATACTGGCTGCCTATGGGGGGTGCATTACACTATACAGGCTGCCTATGGGGGTGCACTATACTATACAGGCTGCCTATGTGGGTGCACTATACTATACAGGCTGCCTATGGGGGGTGCATTACACTATACAGGCTGCCTATGGGGGTGCATTATACTATATAGGCTGCCTATAGGGGTGCATTATACTATACTGGCTGCCTATAGGGGTGCACTATATTATACAGGCTGCCTATGGGAGTACATTATACTATACAGGCTGCCTATGAGGGTGCATTATACTGTACTGGCTCCATATGGGGGTGCATTATACTATACAGGCTGCCTATGGTGGTGCATTATACTATACTGGCTGCCTATGGGGATGCATTATACTGTACTGGCTCCATTTGGGGGTGCATTATACTATACAGGCTGCCTATGGGGGAGCATTATACTATACAGGCTGCCTATGGGGGTGCATTATACTATACTGGCTGCCTATAGGGGTGCAGTATACTATACTGGCTGCCTATAGGGGTGCATTATACTGTACTGGCTGCCTATGGGGATGCACTATATTATACAGGCTGCCTATGGGAGTGCATTATACTATACTGGCTGCCTATGAGGGTGCATTATACTATACTGGCTGCCTATGGGGATGCACTATATTATACAGGCTGCCTATGGGAGTACATTATACTATACTGGCTGCCTATGAGGGTGCATTATACTATACTGGCTGCCTATGGGGGTGCATTATATTGTACTGGCTCCATATGGGGGTGCATTATACTATTCTGGCTGCCTATGTGGGTGCATTATACTATACAGGTTGCCTATGGGGGTGCAATATACTATACTGGCTGCCTATGGGGAGGGCATGATACTGTACTGGCTGACTATGGGGGTGCATTATACTATACAGACTGCCTATGGGGGTGCATTATACTATACAGGCTGCCTATGGGGGTGCATTATACTATACAGGCTGCCTATAGGGGTGCATTATACTATACAGGCTGCCTATGGGGGTGCATTATATTATACAGGCTGCCTATGGGGGTGCATTATACTATACTGGATGCCTATGCGGGTGCACTATACTATACAGGCTGCCTATGGCGGTGCATTATACTATACTGGCTGCCTATAGGGGTGCATTATACTATACAGGCTGCCTATGGGGGTGCATTATACTATACTGGATGCCTATGCGGGTGCATTATACTATACTGGCTGCCTATGGGGGTCCATTATACTTTACTGGCTGCCTATGAGGGTGCATTATACTGTACTGGCTGCCTATGGGGTTGCATTATACTATACAGGCTGCCTATAGGGGTGCATTATACTATGCAGGCTGCCTATGGGGTGCACTATACTGTACTGGCTGCCTATGGGGGTGCATTATACTATACAGGCTGCCTATGGGGGTGCATTATACTGCACTGGCTGCCTATGGGGATGCATTATACTATACAGGCTGCCTATGGGAGTACATTATACTATACAGGCTGCATATGGGGGTGCATTATACTATACAGGCTGACTATGGGGGTGCATTATACTATACAGGCTGCCTATGGGGGTGCATTATACTATATTGGCTGCCTATGGGGGGTGCATTATACTATACATGCTGCCTATGGGCGTTCATTATACTATACAGGCTGCCTATGTGGGTGCATGATACTGTACTGACTTCCTATGGGGGTGCATTATACTGTACTGGCTGCCTATGGGGGTGCATTATATTATAGAGGCTGCCTATGGGGATGCATTATACTATACTGGCTGCCTATGGGGGTACATTATATTATAGAGGCTGCCTATGGGGATGCATTATACTATACTGGCTGCCTATGGGGGAGCATTATATTATAGAGGCTGCCTATGGGGATGCATTATACTATACTGGCTGCCTATGTGGGTGCATTATACTATACTGGCTGCCTACGGGGATGCACTATATTATACAGGCTGCCTATTGGAGTACATTATACTGTACTGGCTGCCTATGAGGGTGCATTATACTGTACTGGCTGCCTATTGGAGTACATTATACTATACTGGCTGCCTATGTGGGTGCATTATACTATACTGGCTGCCTACGGGGATGCACTATATTATACAGGCTGCCTATTGGAGTACATTATACTGTACTGGCTGCCTATGAGGGTGCATTATACTGTACTGGCTGCCTATGGGGGTGCATTATACTATACAGGCTGCCTATGGAGGTGCATTATACTATACAGGCTGCCTATGGGGGTACATTATACTGTACTGGCTGCCTATGGGGATGCATTATACTATACAGGCCTATGGGGAGTGCATTATACTATATAGGCCCATGTAAAGTTATTCCCATAATCAAGAATTTTATAGGCAGGAAACACTTCAAGAATCTAGTTTAAACATAATCTATAGTGGTAGGTGCCACATAGATAAGAAGTGATTGGAGAAAGCTTGTGAATTAAAATAATGATTTTTATTAGTATACAATTAAAAGAAACAAATAAACAAAGAGTGAGGGAGGCTCCAAAAAATGGAGGTGGGGAAGAATACTAGCTGCTACATGAATACGTTGAGATGTGCTCCAGACATGTGAAAAATATTCATGCAGACATGATCGGCCCAAATACTATAACCAAAGCAAAAAATGCTGTTTCAAAAAATGAAAGCACCAGTGTGCATATGAGAGATACTGCCCTTACAAAAAATACAATGTCCTGGGGTTAGACATAGATAACTTGGTTGAGGGCAAAGAGAAAGAATGTATGTTGGGTTGATGATGGTAGGAAAGTTAGATCAGATGTGTGGGATATTCACATGAAGAAATGCCTAACTCAATGCCTATAAAGAGGTGCCTGGATCCCTATGTACGAATACATGTACTAGTAAGTGCATCAAAATAGAGGGAATCATTGTAAATGTAGACCTGACTTACATAAGGGCTTGACACGCAGAAATTGGCAACAACCCCACAAACATTAACCCCACTTGCCAACGCTACAATGGGGTGGCCAATATCCATGACCCCTTACCAGCCTAAGAATACCAGCCTCCAGCTGTCAGCTTTAGCAAGGCTGGTTAAATAATTTAAAAAGCAATGTGAGGACCCCGCTATTCTTGATAGCCAGCCTTGCTAACGCTGACAGCTCAGGGCTGCAGCCCCCAGCTGTAAGTTTGGCCTTACTGGTTATCAAAAATACAGGGTAACCCAGGCCATTTTTTTAATTATGATGATTTATTTACAGACCAGGAGTTGGCTGATGAATACTTCCATCAACCGCTCCTGCTCTCACTGTTATTAGCGGCAGCAGCCGTCGGCTGATGGAAGCAGTAGTCCCATCAGCCGACAACTTTCTCTTTTGTTTCACTGCCTGGGGTAGAGACAGCTGACCGCTGTGCTGGGACAAGGATTTGGAAGTGCCTGATGATGATGTGTCAGAATATGAAAGGACAGGTGCAATCTTGAAAAAGACCTCGGTCGAAACGCGTTGATCTGTCCTCCAAAGCAGTATTGCCTGACATTATGTGCCTGATCATGTTTTAAATATGTTTGAAATAAATATCATTGCTTTTAACCGCTATCTGACATCGCTGGATCCTTTTTTTCTATGCAGAAATGTTTTACAATGATTTTTTTGAGTGTTGTGTACAACCGAAACTTAACAGAAAGCACCTAATACTCCATGGATAACTAATTGAATCCAGAAACATTTTTCAATGATTTTTTGGAGTGTTATATAATAATAATAATTTTATTTCTATAGCGCCAACATATTCCGCAGCACTTTACATTATAGAGGGGACTTGTACAGACAATAAACATTACAGCATAACAATAAACACATAGATCAAAACAGATACCAAGAGGAATGAGCACCCTGCTCGCAAGCTTACAATCTATGAGGAAAAAGGGGAGACACGAAAGGTTGATGGTAACAATTGCATGATGCGAGGAACCTGGTTATGGTAAAGAATTCTGAATGAGCCACACAGGGATATTTAAGTTAATTCGTTGAGGCGGTATGCCAGTCTGAACAAATGCGTTTTTAGGGCACGCTTAAAACTGTGGGGATTGGGGATTAATCGTATTAACCTGGGTAGTGCATTCCAAAGAATTGGCGCAGAACGTGAAAAGTCTTGGAGGCGGGAGTGGGAGGTTCTGATTAATGAAGATGTTAACCTCAGGTCATTAGCAGAACGGAGGGCACGGTAGGGTGGTAGGCTGAGATGAGGGAGGAAATGTAGGGTGGTGCTGATCCATGGAGTGTTTTGTGGGTGAGGGTAATAAGTTTATACTGAATTCTGGAGTCGGTGGGTAACCAGTGTAAGGACTGGCACAAGGTAGAGGCATCAGTATAATGATTGGTGAGGAATATGATCCTAGCTGCAGCATTCAGGACAGATTGGAGAGGGGAGAGTTTGGTAAGAGGGAGACCGATTAGTAGAGAGTAACAATAGTCCATACGAGAATGAATAAGAGAAACAGTAAGGCTATGTGCACACGTTCGGGAATATCCGCGGCAATCCCGCACCTCCCTGCCGCGGGAAATACACATTTTACAGGTATGCGTATTCCCGCTAAAAACTAGCGTTTTTCAAGCGTAATTAGCTTGCAGAATGCTAGCGTTTTCCAAGCTATCTGTAGCATCGCTTGGAAAACTGATTGATAGGTTGGTCACACGAGTGAAACAAGTGTTGACAAGTGTGACCAACTATTTACTATTGATGCCGCCTATGCTGCATCAATAGTAAAAAGATCTAATGTTAAAAATAATTAAAAAAAATAAAAAATCGTGATATTCTCACCTTGTGGCGACCCCCGCAGCCTTCCTGGTCCTCACGATGCTGGGGTCATTGTTGCAAGGCACCACTGAGAATGGGAGTTGCCGGGAGCATCGCTGAGGAGCGGGAAAGCTGCGGGGGCCGCCGGAAGGTGAAAATATCACGATTTTTTATTTTAATTATTGTTTTTGCATGGATATGGTACCCAGGGCCTGGAGGAGATTCTCCTCTCCTCCAGACCCTGAGTACCATCCGCACATGAACCGCTCACTTTGCGCATGGTGGCCATAGCCACATGCGGAAAGTAAGCGGTTCAATGCATTCCTATGGCGGCGAAATCGCTTCGATTCCGGAAAAAAACACAGCATGTGCACAAAAATTGTGGAAAAATTGAGGAATGCATTCTAATAAAAGCATGCTTAATGCATGCGTTTTTTTCGTGAAACCGCGAAAAATCCTCAACATGCGCACATAGCTTAAGAGGTTTTGCAGAGTCGAAAGTAACAAAGGGTCGAATTCTAGAAATGTTTTTGAGGTGCAGATAACAAGAGCGAGCCAGTGATCGGATGTGGGGGGTGAATGAAAGCTCAGAATCAAGTATGACCCCAAGACAGTGGGCATGTTGCTGGGGAGTAATGGTGGAACCACACACGGAAATGGCAATGTCGGGCATAGGTAGGTTAGTAGAGGGAGGAAACACAAGTAGTTCAGTTTTTGACAGGTTCAGTTTCAGATAGAGGGAGGACATGATGTTAGAGACAGCGGTAAGACAATCACTGGTGTTTTCCAGAAAGGCAGGCGTGATATCATGAGAAGTGTATAATTGGGTGTCATCAGCATAGAGATGGTACTGGAACCCAAATCTACTGATTGCTTGACTAATAGGGGCAGTATACTAAGAGAAGAGGAGGGATACTAGAACCGATCCTTGAGGAACCCCAACAGTAAGGGGAAGATGAGAGGAGGAGGAGTCAGCAAAAGATACAGTAAAGGAACGGTCAGAGAGATAGGAGGAGAACTAGGAGAGAACGGTGTCCTTGAGGCCAAAGGAGCGGAGGTATAGTGAGGAGGAGCGGATGGTCCACAGTGTCGAATGCTGCGGAGAGATCCAAGAGAATTAGCATGGAGTAGTGACCATTAGATTTAGCTGTTAGAAGATCATTAGAGACTTTAGTGAGGGCAGTTTCAGTAGAGTGTAAAGAGTGGAAATAGGATTGTAAAGGGTCGAGGAGAGAAGTTCTTCTGTGTTTGTGCTGATAGCAATTGTGCTGTACAGTTAGAGTGCAGTGACAGGAGAGGATTTTCTATTGTGAAGCAGATCTGGTTATTAGGCTGCCTGCCAGTGACAGTGGAGGATTTTCTTGTGTGCAGCAGCGCTGGTTAGTAGGCTGCCTGTTATGATTTGGTAGCTGAGGAGAGCAGGCAAAAAAGGAAATACACCAGAGAGGTTGGAATCTATGGGATTGCAGTACCCTGACTAACCACCACAACTAAAGGCAGCCGTGGAGCGTACCTACGTTGGTCCTAGACGCCTCGTCACAGCCTGAGAAGCTAACTACACCTAAAGACAGAAAGAGGAAAACTATCTGCCCCGGAGCAGATCCCCAAAGAACAAAGAAAGCCCCCAAACATGTAATGGCGGTTAGACAAGAGGAAAATACAGACACAGACAGAAAATAGTATGAGCAAACGTTGGGGCCCAAACTTCCTAAATAGAAAAGGATAGGAAGGTCACTTACTGCAATCCCAAAAAACCCTTAAAAGTACCAACTCTACTAATTACAAAAACACCTGAGATCACACGACCTCTACCACCTAAATTAGTTCTCTGGTGTAACAAAACTAAACAGCAGCCACAGAAAAAACTGGAAAAGGCAAATGAACAAACAACAGTGGCTGAACTAACCTGAGAGGAGAACAAGCCCCCGGAGGGGACCCAGCAGACCCCCACAGAAGCGCAGGACAAAATGCAAAAAGCAAGCACAAAAAACTAAAAGAAGAAAATGTCTTATCTGTTAGCAGAAGATGCAGGCACGAAACAGCAAGCTACAAAGTGAACAGGAATCAAAGATGAGACCAGAACAATTGATCACCGGCAACCCTGATGGGAGGGAACCTCCCTTATATAAGACCAATCAGTAACACCTGATCGCCAATCTTCACAATCTTCATTGGATAGTTCAGTACTGTTTGTAACCACCAGAGGGAGCTTCTGCTCAGAATTAATTTCTAGCACATTCACAACAGTACCCCCCCCTTGAGGAGGGGTCACCGAACCCTCATTTGAGCAACCAGGTCGGTCAGGATGAGCTCTGTGATACGCACGGATGAGTCTCCTAGCATGGATGCCCGAAGCAAACACCGAAGAATTGTCCTCCTGACCATAACCTCTCCACTTAACCAAATACTGGAGTTTCCGTCTAGAAAAACGCGAATTCAATATTTTCTCAACCACATACTCCAGATTGCCCTCAACCAAAACAGGGTCAGGAGGCACAGCCATAGGAACCACTGGCTCGACAAACCTCTTCAATAAGGACTTGTGGAACACGTTATGGATCTTAAATGTCCCTGGAAGAAGTAAACGAAAGGAAACAGGATTAAGAATCTCCATGATCTTATAAGGTCCAATGAACCTAGGCTTAAACTTAGGAGATGCAACTCTCATAGGGATATTTCTTGAGGACAACCAGACCAAGTCCCCCACTTCAAACCGAGGACCATCAGTCCTATGCCGGTTGGCAAACCGCTGGGCCCTCTCCTGAGAGAGGGACAACCTCTCCACTACCTGGTCCCAAATCTGCTGCATACGCTCCACAACAGAGTCAACACCTGGACAGACAGAAGCCTCCGTCTGTCCTGAAGAAAATCGAGGGTGAAACCCAAAATTGCAGAAAAATGGAGACATCAAAGTGGCAGAGCTAGCCCTATTATTAAGAGCAAACTCAGCCAAAGGCAAAAAAGAGACCAGTCATCCTGATCAGCAGACACAAAGCATCTCAGATAAGTCTCCAATGTCTGGTTTGTTCTCTCAGTTTGTCCATTGGTCTGAGGATGAAAAGCCGAGGAAAAGACAATTGAACACCAAGTTTAGAACAGAAACTCCTCCAAAATCTGGAAACAAACTGGACTCCTCTGTCAGACACAATGTTCTCAGGAATGCCGTGTAACCGAACCACGTGCTGAAGGAACAAAGGCACCAATTCAGAGGAGGAAGGCAACTTAGGTAATGGCACAAGATGTATCATTTTGGAAAACCTATCACAAATCACCCAGATAACGGTCATTCTCTGAGAAACAGGGAGGTCGTAGTAGGCCACCAAAAGGACCGACTAACCAAGTCTCTGGTACCAAAAATTCCGGGATGACCGGCCAACGCGGAACAATGAATCTCAGACATCACACTCTTTTTCCACCGGTCTGGGACAAACAATTTCCCAATAGGGCAGCGCTCGGGTTTATCCTCCTGACACCCTTCCAGAGCCAGTCTCAAATTGGGCGAGATGGCGGAAAGAACTACACCCTCTTTCAAAATAACAGCAGGATCATATAACTCAGGAGAGTCCGCAAGGAAACTCCTCGAGAGGGCATCCGCCTTAACATTCTTAGTGCCAGGAAGAAAGGAAACCACAAAATTAAAACGTGTGAAAAACAAGGCCCACCTGGCCTGTCTAGGATTAAGTCGCTTGGCTGATTCCAGATAAACCAGATTCTTATGGTCCGTGAGGACCACCACCTGATGTTTGGCTCCCTCCAGCCAATGTCTCCACTCTTCAAAAGCCCACTTCATGGCCAATAACTCCCGATTACCCACGTCATAATTACGTTCAGTTGGAGAAAATTTTCGAGAGAAAAAGGCACAAGGGTTACTTTTAGAGGTCTCTGGATCTCTTTGGGACAAAACGGCACCTGCCCCAATTTCAGAGGCATCAACCTCCACCTGAAATGGCAGAGAAACATCAGACTGCCGTAGAACAGGAGCAGAAGTGAATCTCTGCTTAAGTTCCTGAAACGCAGAGACTGCCTCAGGAGGCCAATTCACCACATCAGAACCCTTTTTGGTCAAATCAGTCAATGGTTTAACAATAACAGAGAAATTACCAATAAATTTACGATAAAAATTGGCAAAACCCAAGAATCTTTGAAGAGCCTTTAATGAAGTAGGTTGGACCCAATCACAGATGGCCTGAACCTTGACCGGGTCCATTTCAATAACAGATGGGGACAAAATGAATCCCAGAAATGAGATCCTCTGTACGCCAAAAAGACACTTTGATCCCTTCACATACAGAGCATTCTCTCTCAAAATCTGGAACACAGTCCGAACATGTTTCACATGAGAGTCCCAGTCATTGGAAAAAATCAAGATGTCATCCAAATAAACAATCAGAAATTTATCCACAAAATCCCTGAAAATGTCATTCATGAAGGACTGGAAGACAGAAGGAGCATTAGTGAGCCCAAAGGGCATCACTAGGTACTCAAAATGCCCCACTGGGGTATTAAATGCCGTCTTCCATTCATCCCCGTGCTTAATGCGAATAAGGTTATATGCCCCCCTGAGGTCAAGCTTGGTAAACCAAGTAGCACTTTTCACCCTGGAAAACAGGTCAGAAATCAAGGGTAATGGATATTGATATTTCACAGTGATATTGTTCAAGAGACGATAATCAATACACGGCCTTAATGAACCATCCTTTTTGGCCACAAAGAAAAAACCGGCACCCAAGGGTGAAGAGGATGGTCTGATATGACCCTTCTCCAATGACTCCTTGATATAAGACCGCATAGCGTCATATTCAGGTACAGACAAGTTAAAAAGGCGACCTTTAGGGAATTTACTACCAGGCACTAATTCAATAGCGCAGTCATAGCTTCTATGGGGGGCAAGGATGCAGATTTACTTTCGCTAAACACATCAGAAAAATCAGTCAAAAAGTCAGGAACATCCTGAGCCTGGGGGGAGGCAGAAAAAACAGGAGTGTTGGTATTAACACATTGGCAGCCCCAACTGGTTACAGACACAGATTTCCAATCCAAAACAGGATTATGAGACAGTAACCAAGGGAAACCCAGTACGATAATGTCATGAAGATTATACAGCACCAAAAATTTGCAACTCTCCTGATGATCAGGTTCAACCCTCATTATCACCTGAGTAGAGAACTGAGGTTTATTCTCAGCTAAAGGGGTAGAATCGATCCCCAGTAGGGGAATAAACTTCCGTAGGGGTATCAAGGGAAACCCACAACGTTTAGCAAAATCAAAATCCATCAGGTTAATAGCTGCTCCCGAATCAACAAAAGCCTGAGTAGAAAATGTGGACAGGGAGCAAATCAGGGTAACAGTCAACAAAAATTTAGTCTGAACACTACCCAAGACAACTGAACGTGCAAAACGTCTTCCCCGCTTAGGGCAGACTGAAATAGCATGAGAGGCATCACCACAGTAGAAACATAACCCACTGCGTTTACGAAACTCATGAATCTGTGCCCCAGAAGCCACTCTATCACACTGCATGGGTTCAGAAGCTGGTTCACAAGGCAACACTGTTCCACGCATACCTCTACGCTCACGCAAACGTCTGTCAATTTGAATCGCTAAAGACATAGAATCATTGAGACCAGAGGGGACAGGGAATCCCACCATAACATCCTTTACATTCTCTGACAGACCCTTCCGAAAAAGGGCTGCCAAAGCATCGTCATTCCATTTGGTCAGGACTGCCCACCTTCGGAATCTCTGACAGTATAACTCAGCGTCCTCAAGCCCCTGATTTAATGCCAACAAGGCTTTTTCAGCTTGATCAGTGACATTAGGCTCATCGTACAATAACCCCAGAGCCTGAAAAAATGCATCAACATTACTCAAAACAGGATCCCCAGGTGTCAGGGAAAAAGCCCAATCCTGAGGATCGCCGCGCAGGAGAGAGATGACAATTTGAACCTGCTGTGCTGCGTTCCCTGAGGACTTAGATTTCAAGGCAAAAAACAACTTACAGTTATTTTTGAAATTCAGAAATTTAGCTCGATCCCCTAAAAACAAATCTGGCATGGGAATCCTAGGTTCCACAACAGGCAACCTCGCAAGATAGGTAGCAATACTCCGAACTTCAGTGGCAAGCTGATCCACACGGCCAGACAACTGTGCAAACTCCATTGAGAGAAAAAAAAAAATCCTCCTCAGCATTCAGAGAAACAGAGGGAAAAAAAAATAAAAAAATCTCTGACAACTCTGACAATCTTCTTTCTTTAACACTATTTTTCCCTTCTGTGAGTACCATACAAATATCAGTTTTAGGGCCAGTGATACTGTTATGATTTGGTAGCTGAGGAGAGCAGGCAAAAAAGGAAATACACCAGAGAGGTTGGAATCTATGGGATTGCAGTACCCTGACTAACCACCACAACTAAAGGCAGCCGTGGAGCATACCTACGTTGGTCCTAGATGCCTCGTCACAGCCTGAGAAGCTAACTACACCTAAAGACAGAAAGAGGAAAACTATCTGCCCCGGAGCAGATCCCCAAAGAACAAAGAAAGCCCCCAAACATGTAATGGCGGTTAGACAAGAGGAAAATACAGACACAGACAGAAAATAGTATGAGCAAACGTTGGGGCCCAAACTTCCTAAATAGAAAAGGATAGGAAGGTCACTTACTGCAATTCCAAAAAACCCTGAAAAGTACCAACTCTACTAATTACAAAAACACCTGAGATCACACAACCTCTACCACCTAAATTAGTTCTCTGGTGTAACAAAACTAAACAGCAGCCACAGAAAAAACTGGAAAAGGCAAATGAACAAACAACAGTGGCTGAACTAAACTGAGAGGAGCACAAGCCCCGGAGGGGACCCGGCAGACCCCCACAGAAGCACAGGACAAAATGCAAAAAGCAAGCACAAAAAACTAAAAGAAGAAAATGTCTTATCTGTTAGCAGAAGATGCAGGCACGAAACAGCAAGCTACAAAGTGAACAGGAATCAAAGATGAGACCAGAACAATTGATCACCGGCAACCCTGATGGGAGGAACCTCCCTTATATAAGACCAGTCAGTAACACCTGATCGCCAATCTTCACAATCTTCATTGGATAGTTCAGTACTGTTTGTAACCACCAGAGGGAGCTTCTGCTCAGAATTCATTTCTAGCACATTCACAACAGCTGCCTGCTAACTGTATTGCTGTGTGTACACTGCTGTGCAGACTGCTTTTTACACAGCACCAATACTTTCATTCTTTTTTTCTGCACAATTACCGAGCGTTCATTTTTCCCACAACGTATAGAGCTGTACGCTCCTCACACACTACCGTGTACCGGCTGGGATCACGGACAAATACATGCTGACTATCTGTGTGTGACTCCGGAAATATATAGGGAGATTTACAATTTTCCCCTATACTATATACACCTGGTATCTTGTGATACAGTACCCTTTATCTGCTTTTTATATTCTGGTCTAATCCATACTGAGCCTGAGAGCATCTGTCTGTGACTCCGGAAATATATGCGGAGATTTACAACTTTCCTCTATACTATACACACTTGGTATCTTAAGATACAGTACCCTTTTTCTGCTTTTTATATTCTGGTCTAATCCATACTGAGCCTGAGAGCGTCTGTGTGTGACTCCGGAAATATATACAGAGATTTACAATTTTCCCCTATACTATATACACCTGGTATCTTAAGATACAGTACCCTTTTTCTGCTTTTTATATTCTGGTCTAATCCATACTGAGCCTGAAAGCGTCTGTGTGTGACTCCGGCAATACATACGGAGATTTAAAATTACCCCAACACTGTATACAGCTTTACGCTTCAGATACAGTACCCTTTTTCTGCTTTTTATATTCTGGTCTAATCCATACTGAGCCTGAGAGCGCCTGTGTGTGACTCCGGAAATATATACGGAGATTTACAATTTTCCCCTATACTATATCCACCTGGTATCTTCAGATGCAGTACCCTATTTCTGCTTTTTATATTCTGGTCTAATCCATACTGCACTAGAGAGCGCCTGTGTGTGACTCTGGAAATATATACGGAGATTTACAATTTTCCCCTATACTATATACACCTGGTATCTTGTGATACAGTACCCTTTTTCTGTTTTTATATTCTGGTCTAATCCATACTGAGCCTATGAGCGTCTGTGTGTGTCTCGTGAAATATATATGGAAATTTAAATTTTCCCCTTCACCGTATACAGCTGTACGCTTCTGATACAGTACCATATATCTGCTGGTATTTTTGGTACATTTTCCCAAACATGAGGAAGTATGGTTGAAGAGGCCGCGGACGTGGGCGGGGGGGCCAGCTGGTGGTGATGGTGGTGCATCTGCTGGTAGTGCCAAAAGCACAATGGAACCTAAGGCAGGAGGTGTTGAGCCTGCGTCATCGTCTAGCTCCAGAAGGCCTGGAAGGCTCCCTTTTCTGGGAGTAGCTAAACCGCTGTTAAAGCCGGAGCATCAGGAACAGGTTTTAGCTTACATTGCCGAAACAGCCTCCAGCTCTATCGCCCCCTCTTCAGAAGTTTCAAAAAAATGCAAGCACTGAGTCGTCAGTGCAGGCTCCTGGTCAGGAACAACACCTTTCCTTGTGTCCTTCACCCCCACCAAAAGTGAAGGATGCGGCAGGCCACACTTCAGATTACTCCATGGAGCTCTTTTCACATACCATGCCTGGGTTATCAATTCAAATCCTGAATTCCCCAGTACAAGATGAATCTGACATGGAGTGCACTGATGCACAGCCACTGCTATATGATTCTGCTGGTACATTCACCCAGAGCACTACATTGCCCTCGCAGTTAACTTAGCCAGAATCTGACCCTGATGAAACTCAGGTGCCCCTTCCAGCATACTATACCACCTTAAAAATACCAAGGTTTGCACCATAAGTTACCAAGAATGATTACTCTAGAGCATAAGAACTGCATTGCTGCATAGAAAAAAATTGAAAAAAGCGCTATATATGATGTATATATGAAATATGTATCTGCAAAAATGTAGAGGCGTTTGAGCCTCCTCCTCCTCCAGAAGCAAAACCTCGTTGACAGAGCGCAGTTGCACGAGCACTCCATCCGCAGCTGCCAGTGTTGCACACGAGGAGTCACACTATCGAACAGGTAGTGGTAAGTGTCAGCAGGCTGTTTTAAAAATTATGTCTTTGGGCGACAACAGGCACACCTCGGAGGTACTGGCTGACTACTTGCAGCGAGAAACTGATTCATGACTGGGCAGTCTACATCTTGAGCCAGGCAAGGTAGTCAGTGATAACGGCCGTAATTTTGTGGCGGCCATAGCACTGGCAAAACTCAGACACATACCTTGCCTGGCTCACACCTTGAACCTGGTGGTGCAGTGCTTCTTAAATAATTATCCTAAGTTAACAGCCCTGCTCCATAAGGTGCGAAGACTGTGCTCGCACATCCATAGCTCGCACATAAACTCCAGTCGTATGCAGAGGCTGCAGCGGTCGCTCCACCTCCCCAAGCACCGGCTAATCATAGACGTTGCAACAAGGTGGAACTCCACCATGCACATGGTTGAGAGGCTGTGCGAACAGAGGCAGGCTGTAATGCATTTGTGGGAGGATACACGGGCAGGTAGTTTGAGGGCAGACATCGAGTTGTCGGGTGTGCAGTGGTCAAAGCTGAAAGACCTCTGTAAAGTCCTTCAGTGTTTTGAGGAATGCACATGGCTGGTAAGCGCAGACGACACCATCATAAGCATGAGCATCCCACTTATGCGTCTGCTCATGCAAACTTTGACACACATTAAGGATCAGGCGTCTGCAGCGGAGGAGGAAGAGGAGCAGGAGGAGGGAAGCCTTGATGACAGTCAGCCATTGTCTGCTCAGGGAACTGTCCTGGACGAAATGGAGGAAGAAGAGGAAGAGGAGGAGGTTGAGCGGGATGATTATTTTGGGGAGGAGGATGCTTCTCAGGGGGCAAGAGAAAATGTTGGCTTGCCTAGGTCAGGTACAGGGTTTGTGCATAACTGGAGGGATGTGGATTTGCCTGAAAGTGCTCTTCCACCCACCACTGGCAGTGCATCATTGACACCTGGAACAATGGCTCACATGTGTGATTATGTCTTGCAGATCCTAAAAAGAGACCCCCCCGCATTGCCAAAATTATGAAGGATGATGACAACTGGTTGGCCAGCATCCTCGATCCACGCTTTAAAGGCAAATTACAGAACATCATGCCACTGGAGAACCTAGAGCTAATATTGGCGAACAAGCAAGCAACTCTGGTAAACCGTTTGTTAGAGGCATTCCCAGCACACAGCAGCAGTGCAAGTTCTACCACGAGCCGTACTGGGCCAAATGGAAGAGGTGTTCGTGGTGTACACAGCCGAAGAGCCGTTGGAGACAGGGGTTTCATGACCAGGTTGTGGACTGATTTCTCGAGTACCGCTCACACGATGGTAATACTGAATCGATTGCAACAGACAGGAGACAGCAGTTGTCAACTATGGTTCAAAATTACCTCTCCTCCCCTATCGATGTTCTCCCTCATTGTTCATTCCCCTTTGACTTCTGGGCCTGTAAACTGGACACCTGGTCTGAATTGGCACAAAATGCCTTACAGGAGCTCTTCAGTGTAGCTGGATCAATCCTGACATAAAGAAGGACCCAACTGTCGACCCAAAATGTTGGTGATCTCACCTTCATGAAAATGAACCATGCCTGGGTTTCAAAGGATTTTGTACCACCTTCCCCTGATGACACATAGGTTGCCAGAAAAATGGCTCGCTTTGTCCTCCTCTTCCTCTGACCTCTCCACTTCCTCCATTTGCAGCTGCTGAATGTCCAGCCTACACCTCAACATATGCCAGTTTTTGCACCTCCCTAACTGGGCTGTACACCCCCAGGGCCGGCGTCAGCACCTGGCGCACCCGGGCAAGTGCCGGTGCCCTGAGCAGGTGGGGGGGCCCACTCGTGGGTGACGGCACTGGCACAGGGCCCCTCATAGTACGCCGGTGTCTTTGACAATAGGGGGGCCCACTCACCATCAGAGACAAGGCGTACTATGAGGGGCTCTGTGCCAGTGCCGTCACCCATGAGTTGGCCCCACCTGCTTGCTCAAGGCCCCAGCACTAGCAATACTTGCCTCTCCCTGCTCCACCGCTGTGACTTCTTCCGCATTTCCTGACAGTGACATTCAGGTCAGAGAGCGCGATGACGTCACGTCTGTGCGCCCTATGCCTGAACAGTCCAAGTGCAGAGAGCTGGAAGATGGCGACGCTGAGGAGTCCAGAGTAGAGCAGTGCCCAGCGAGGAGAGGTATTTCATTTTTTTAATGTTTGGAGCAATATATGGGGAGCATTATACACTGGAGAATTATATATGGGGCCCATCATACACTTGAGCATCATAGATAGGGCCCATTATACACTGGAGCATTATAAATGGGGCCCATAATATATGGAGCATTATATAGGCCCATCATACACTGGAGCATCATCCATGGGGCCCATCATACACTAGAGCATTATAAATGGGGCCCATCATACACTGGAGCATCATATATGGGGCCCATTATACACTGGAGCATTATAAATGGGGCCCATTATATATGGAGCATTATATAGGCCCATCATACACTGGAGCATCATCCATGGGGCTCATCATATACTGGAGCATCACATGGGGCCCATTATAAATGGAGCATTATATAGGCCCATCATACACTGGAGCATCATCCATGGGGCCCATCATACACTGGAGCATTATAAATATAAATGGGGCCAATTATATATGGAGCATTATATAGGCCCATCATACACTGGAGCATCACCCATGGGGCCCATCATATTCTGGAGCATCATATGGGGCCCATTATATATGGAGCATTATGTAAGCCCATCATACACTGGAGCATCATCCATGGGGCCCATCATACACTGCAGGATTATAAATGGGGCCCATCACACACTGGAGCATCATATTGGGCCCATTATATATGGAGCATTATATAGGCCCATCATACACTGGAGCACATCCATGGGGCCCATCATATACTGGAGCATCATATGGAGGTTCATTATTTATGGGGCATCATATAGGGTATGGAGCATCATATGGAGCACGTATGGGGCCTATTTTGTATGGAGCATTATATGGAGCCCATTCTGTATGGAGCAATAAATGGCGCCCATCATAAACTGTATGGAGCTTTATATGCGACTCATTATACTGTATGGAGCAATATGTGGGACTAATTATACTCTATGGGGAACATCCTATACTGTATGGCACATTATATGGGGACCATCATATACTGTAGCATTATAGGGAGCTCATCATATACTGTGTGGAACATTATATGGGACCAATTATTCTGTTTGGAGCAATATATGGGGCTCATTATTCTGTATGGCGTACTATGTGGTGGCCATAATACTGTATGGAGGAATATACTGTCCGGTTTTTGAGCTATTGTAGAATTTAAAATAGATATCAGTCATGTAATGTAAGAAGTGAAGTATTTGGCATTGTACTATACCTATATTTCTCTGCCGTATCGGAGCATCATGAATTGTGGTATGTGTTAAAGGGGCCCACTGAGACTCTTTGGCTCGGGGCCCACGAAAACCTGGAGCCAGCCCTGCCCCCCCCACAACTTTGGCCAAATAACCCCCAGTTTTCAATGCTTAACTATTATTATATAGTAAATTAAGGTTGACAAGCTTAAGTAATAAGAATTGATGTCGTTGGCATTGAAATGGGCACTGTAGGTGTGTTTACTGTCCTCCACTCCCTGCCGACTTTGCTTCCCCATTGACTTGCATTGGGTTTCGTGTTTCAGTCGGATCTTTGACTTTTTCCGATAGTCGGCCGATTTCGTTCGACTCGACTTTTGTGAAAGTCGGGTGGTCCGAAACCCGACTCGACCCTCCCAGGGGCAAAGTTGCTCATCTATAGTTGGCACCCTTGAAATGGTTCCATAAATTAAAGTATTTCTCCTGGAAAATTATTGTAATTACTCCTGTTTTGTTATACTCATGTTTATTTCCTTTGTGTCTATTGGATCAAAACAAAAAAAAAATGAGAACAAAAGGCAACTTGGACATCTTTTCGCACAAAACCCCCAAAAATGGGCTGGAAAAAATTGTTGGCTCCCTCAACTTAATATTTGGTTGCTCACACTTTGGAATAAATAATTACAATTAATTGCTTCCTATAACCATCAGCAAGCTTCTTACAATGCTCAACTAGAATTTTGGACCACTCTTCTTTTGCAAACTGATCCAAGTATTTCATAGTTGAAGGGTGGCCACTTCAGAACTCTCCAATGCTTTTTTTCCATCCATTTCTGTGTGCTTCTTGAAGTAAGCTTGGGGTCAATGTCTTGCTGAAACACCCATGAACTAGGACACTGACACTGGGCACTACATTGAGACCAAAAATACTTTTGTAATCTTCAGATTTCATGATTCCATGCACACAGCCAAGCTACCCAGTTACAGAGGCAGCAAAACAACTCCAAAACATCTTTGAACCTCCACCATATTTTACTGTAGGTACTATGTACTTTTCTTTATAGGCCTCATTCCATTTTCGGTAAACAGAATGATGTGCTTTGCCAAAAAGCTCTATCTTGGTCTCATCTGTCTACAAGTCATTTTCCATTTAGTAATGAACATTTAGTAAAATTGTTGTCTAGCTTTTTTATGTCTCTGTGTCAGCAGTGGGGTCTTCCTGGTTCTCCTGCCCTAGCATTTTATTTCATACAAATGTTGATGGACAGTTCAAAACTGACACTGATGCACCCTGAACCTGCAAAACAGCTTGAATTTTTTTTGGAACTTGATTGGGGCTACTTATCCACCATCCAGACTATCCTGCTTTGCAACCTTTCATCAATTCTTCTCTGCCATCCACATCCAGGGAGATGAGCTACAGTGCCATGGGTTGTAAACTTCTTGATTATGTTGCACATCATGGACAAAGGAACATCAAGATCTCTAGAGATGGACTTGTAATCTTGAGATTGTAGTTAGTTTTTAACAATTTTTGTTCTCAAGTCCTCAGACAGTTCTCTCCTCCTCTTTCAGGTGTGATTTTTAATATTTTCCACACCTGTTATTTGACGCAGGCGAGTTTGAACGAGCATCACATGCTTGAAACAAACTTGTTTACCCACAAATTTGGAAAGGTGCCAACAATTTTGTCCGCCACATTTTGGGGATGTCGTGTTAAATTATGTCCAACTTGCCTTTTTTTCTCTGTATTTTTGCGTTGTTACAAAACACACAAAGGAAATACATGCATATAATGAAACTTGTGTAATTGCAATAATTTTTTGAGAGAAATACTTCATTTTTTGAAACAATTTCAAGGATGCCAACACTTTCAGCCATGACTGTATACTACATTATGTAACACCATTGCCTGCGTCCCTGCATGGCTTCCCTTCCCCCACCATATAGGGACATTGACGTTCTTAGCACCCCGCACAGTGAGCTCCTTGTCCTCTGCTTGCTGTGAGCAGTGAGCTTCTGGTCCTCTGCTTGCTGCATGCTTAAGATGCATGCGCGGGAACTTCCTGATTCTTAAATAGACAGTGCACGCATTCCTAATGTATCCCCAGCCTGTTGCTGAGAGGCACTTGGTACTTAAGGCACCTCGAACAAAGAAACAAGAAATTGTAAAGAAACCACAGCCAGCTTACCGACCAGTTGCACAGGTGCACAGAACTATGCCTTGATGGGATGAAGAAAATGTGATGAAAGAGGAAAAAACATTCCAGCTCCTTAAAAATATATTCAAACTTTATTGCTCCATATTAGGAAAATAACAATAAAAACTCCATTGCTAGTATAAAATCCAGGGTTAAAGCAAAGCGTTTCGATCAGGCATGAGATCTTCTTCAAGCTCCTAATATGGAGCATTAAAGTTTGAATATATTTTTAAGGAGCTGGAAAGTTTTTTCCTTTTTCATCACTTAAGGCACCTCCACCAGTTGGGAGGTGCCTGAGCAACATTCTCTTTCAGCGTGTTTGTTCAACTGCTAAGTTGCTAGGTCTTTTCCTGTTTCCACCACCGTGGGAGCTGAATAGCCAGGCAAGAACCCTGAACCTGTACCTGTGTCTGTCCTTGTCTGAATTAGGATCAATCCCTGAACCTCTTTGCATCTAAGCCTGGATCTTTTCCTAAATATCTTATCTCTAATCTCTTGCCTCTGTGCAACATTAGTGGTTTGCGTGTACACTTGCAACTTCATTGTAAGTACCTTGTGTGAGTCTGGCTCTAGCTGTCCTGTGTGTACCTGTCTTTGAAATGGTCTTGTGTGAACTTAATCCTGTCTGTACCTGTCCTTACCTGACCCAGTCTGTTCTATGTGAACATGTTTGTCCAGTGGGAACCTGAGGCTCACTGCCTGTCTGCATCTGCGGCTCCCTGTCTATCTGAATCTGTGGTTCCCTGTCTATCTGCATCTGCGGTTCCCTGTCTGTCCGCACTTGTTGTTCTTTACCGCCTTGCCAGAGACCCAGATCTTCCTGAAGCTGTTCCTGCCGGTCCTGTGTGAACTGGGTCCCACACCTGCCTGTATAACAGTCGTGTCCGCCAGCACCTTCATATCTTGCTGAGGGCTCAGCTGCCGTGTGACTGAGGTCAGTCATAGTGTAGCACCTGGTCTGACCTCCCTGGCTCTCCTTGGATCGCGACATCGTTAGTTGCCATACATCCAGAGTCAGTCTTGGGGAGGCACTTAGTCACGCCAATCCAGTCTCTTCTTGGCCCACCTCACAGTGGGGCCATGATCCAATCTCGCGATAAGCAGTCCTGAGAGCGAGCGTAACACATTGCCCATTACACACATAATTACAAAGGATTGGGGAAAAATAGTTTAAGAGACATTTTTAAAAATAGATTTGAAGATCCTGGGTTTCCTTCCATAAACGGTAAAATAATGTCATTGTGTAGAGAAGTGCAGTGAGGCTCTCGTCTTCTCATTTCAAGCCCTGGTATGCTACGCAAAATTAATTTATATTTTTAATGGATGTTCACAATGTCTAAATATACTTTAATGGCGTGGTGCCTGTTTGTACATATGGGTGCAGCATGGGAGATTTTTTATTCAGTGGTCATATATGAATAAAAGATTTATATAGATATACATATATACTGTACAGATATATAAACTGTATATATGTACCTATATTTATGTCACCTTTTTCTTTGGGGAGCAGCGACCTGCTGATAAAGCGAGAACTAGAAGACCTGTGTCACATTGTAATGGACAAGTTGTGGCTGGAAGACTTTGACATGGAGATCTGGAGAAGGTAGAGAAGAAATGAGAGGAAATGTCTAAGATAACGTCACCGGTAAGTCATTGCTGTGAACCAAGTCACTTGTCATAGAGCGGTAATGCATATGGCCGGGGCGCTTTGTCTCCTCCTTAGATTGTTGCCCAAATTTACATCTGAACACGTAAGTTCGCCATGTAACCTGTCATGGGACATTTTACCTCATTTGTGCTGCCCCTGTCTAGAGGGTACTGACCAATCCCACCCTCACCGGCCACTAGAACAGTATTAAAAAGAAATGTCATAAAGCTGGATGAAACTTGATTGGACCATCATCCTAGTACAGCATACTATGGGCGATGTTTTAAGATAATATTTTTTCTTTCTATTCTGTATAAATATGTGGGGATCCACATTACACGTTCCATAGTGCAAAATGTCTAGCTCTAAATTGTTCCATGTTTTTTTTATGTTGCTTTTTTTGTGCAGTTTATTTCATGGAATTTAGCAGCAAGATCTGTACTAAAGTCCGCGCTTTTTGGTGCAGATTTGTCGATGCTGATTTCAGTGCAGATTATTGTGGATTTGCTGTCTGCCACATGTGGACATACCCATAGGCAAATAATAGTCAGATTATCAGATGCCAGCTTATTTCAGGAATTTCTCTATAATAATACCCCATATGTTTTTAGACATGTAACAATTTTTTTCTGTCGAATGAAAGCGATCAGAGAGTAGGATATATGACAGACGCACACATGTCATCATCTCTGCCTTCACAAGTTGCATATTCCAGGTGCGCTCTCCTGACCTCAACTGAGAGACCACCAAGCACAAGGGTAGAAATGTAGCTGCCCCCAAAAAGAGCAATTATGTCTCAGCTTTGGAATATGTAAGCAGCCACTAAATCGGCTGCTGTGGGAAACTGCTTCAGTTTTCCCTTAAACCATTTTAAAATCCATATAAATGTGACAAACTAGAATCTCAGCTCTATATCTTCTCATCTGTAAATGCCACCAGCAAAAATCCCAGAGGTAGTCACCGCAAGAGATATCAAAGTAACATCAACAACACGTTTTCCGTCTCCATGGGCAACTTTTTGCTTTTTATTTTCCATCATCACCTTCCAATTGTTAAAACTTTTTTTTTATTTTTCAGTCCATAGAATTGCATCAAGACTTGTTTTTTGTTTTGGTTTTTATCATTACCATTTTATGACTCTTTTTTTCCTTATTACTAGCTTGGCCCGTGCGAAATTTTCGCACATTGGTCGTCAGGGGTGCAGGCAATTTCAGAAAAAGCAAGCTGGTCAAATGTAAATGTATTTCATGAGATGATGAACACAGACAGGTATTTATATAGGTAGATTGGTAATACAATAAATTGGTTTGATAAGTAGAGGCCAAAAAATGTCTTTTGGTTGAGGTGCCACCTGCAGGTCATTGTGTCTTTCTGCAGGTTTATGAAAATCAATGTTTAAACTGCATCTAGTGATAAAATGGTGAATGTGTGGTTTGTTTGGCTCTTTTCTTGCTGAAGGGAGCAAGTTTACCTGTCGAATGGTGTATCATTTGTGTGTGTGGGGCGAAGTAATCACTGAAAAAGCAGTGCAGATTTACAAATGTGTTTGCATATGTGACTCACCTGCAGTGAAGTGTGCAATCCTCCAATGTGCCTGAAATAGGCTGGGCAAGCACTTGAGCAAGCTGAAAAGCCCCCAAAGCAAATGTTCGGATTTTTTTGTGATGTCTGTAGGCAGCTTTGTGGTAGTGTACTTTGGGGTAGTGTGGTGCCACCTGCAGGTCATTTTTCCTTACTACAGGTTTATGAAAATTAATGTTTAAACTGTATTTTGTGACCAAATTGTGGATGTTTGGTTTGTTTGACTATTTTCTTGCTGAAGGAGGCAAGTTTACCTTTCAAATATTGTATCATTTGTGTGTGTAATCACCGAAAAACAGTGTTTAGAAATAATAGAATAGAATTTTTAGGAGGCGAACGGAACAAAAAAAGCGACTTTGTCATTTCTATTTCTTTTTATTCTGTTGTTGACCATGTAGGATAAATATTATGGTAGTTTATTAGTTGCTGATTTTTTGTAATTTTTTTTTAGATTTTATTTACGTTTCAGGAAAAGCAGGTTGATGTGAACTTTCATATATTTTTTTCCTCTATTAAATGTATTTTTCATTTTTTTTTTAATAAATTGTTTTGTTGGTCCCTCTATGAAACATGAACTAGAAGTCATTTCATTGCTTGTAGAATATATTGTAAAATTGTAATATTAAAGAGTATTGTAAAACTACCATTCTCCAATATTGCCCAGCCCTGTGCTTCACGGTTGTAAAAGCATAGCAGACTTGGGGATCGTAATAAGGCCCTCTGGCTGCCATAATAATTCCATTATGGCTGTCCTTACTGAATGGATGAGTTCTGCAATGTATAAGCAAGGTTTTATTCACACCAACGCTTCTCTCAAATGTAAAAAAGCAAGTGTCAAAAATGATGATTACATTAGCACCCTGCATTCATGTTGCGGGGAGCCAATGGTGTTTGAAAAAAATACATTCCCCCATTTCTAACCTCTTAAATGACAATGTCACTAATAATAGTGGAATCAATGTAGTTAAATTGCTGCAATTGGAGCAGTTAGGCTCTGGTGCTAGATGGGCAACACAGCTGGCAGCCATACTATATGGGTGGGCTCATCCTATAAGACAATTCCTTAAATGTATTGTACATATCTACAGTACATGTGCAAGTTGCACCCTACGTAAAATGTTCCTCCCAGTTTCCCTGGTTCCCCTATACTTGCCTGGTTTTGTGGCATGTTGACGCTAACCCTGGGTATGAGGGATACTATAATATTTATTGGCTTTGCTGACAATGGAAGATGCTCATATGAAGTCTATTTACATATGAGATATGGACCATAAACTGGTAATTTGTTCCCTAAAATTATGGCCATGATTTGCAAAAGTCCTTTTATCACATAAGACACCAGTATCCTACAGGGCCAAAAATAACTGTGTTTATTGATGAGAATCACAGTCCTCCATTTGTCATCACAGCTGTATTCTCATTGTCATAAACGATATTGGACCCACAACTTGTGATACATAGCTGCGCACCAAACCCTGATTTTTGGATCATGGAGTGTTGTTGTAGCCATATTATTCTTTGTAAGCAACTACCTATTGCTCTGTAACATATTTGGTTAGATGGAACCATGTTTGGGACACACTTTGGTCATGATGTATAGAAACAAGTACAAATGGTTATCTACGATCATATCCAGCAATCATCATACTTCTGCAAAGATGGCATCTGTCACCGTAGGCTGATACGACCACAGGTACGACCACACAGTTTTCCCTATAATGCCTTGCAGCAATAATGACTGTTTTCTGCAGAGCAGAGACTCACTCATCTTTTTCAAGCTGCTTTGTTTTTTTTGTGGTGTAATCCAGTAGTACAGGGATGTGATATGGAAGAAAAAAAGAGGTTCAGAGACATCTGTCTCAAGCAGCAGTTTTCAGTCTGCAATCCATCCTAGTGGATGCCAAGGACACATTGAAGCATGAAAAGATAACATCAGCCGTCTTGGATTACTTCTTGGAGAATCCCTTTAAGATAAGCATGTTTTTAGTCTAGCTGTACAGTACGAGAGAGAGCTCATGAGTAGGGATGAGCGGACCCATGGAAGTTCGGGTTCTGGTACATGACCCGAACTTTAGTCCAAAGTCTGGTTCGGGTATCAGAACTATACTCGAACTTGAACTAGAATCCGAGCCCAATTAAAAACAATGGAGACCCATATTTTGGATCTGTAAAAAAATCTCTCTCTCACTTTCCCCAGACCACCGAACATTGCAAAGGACTTCCGGTAGACGGTCATGTTCGGTGTTTAACACCGGACACTAACTCTCAGGTACAAAGCCCAAACTTTTAAGTTCAGATTCGCTCATCTGTACTCATGAGTCTAAGTGTATTTTGTCTCCATTCACTCAGCCTGATTAACAACTGCAGCTTATACTGAGCAGTGTGAGATCTCAGCAGGGAGGAGGGACACTGAGGAAGGTTAACCAATCAAAAAGGATTGTGCAGCCATCCCTATATTGATATTTCAAAGTGAATATTGCAGCCTCATCAAGTCTAAGACATCTATTTAATAATATATACATTGTGCAGTGTGACTAATTCTCTGGAACTCATAGTTAGAATTATATATAATATAATACTATACGATATTTCAATTCAAATTGTAATTTTTTTTTTGTAACGGAGAGATTTTTTTAAAATGATCTCATTTTGTCTTTTATTAAATTACCTTCGCTTTAAATCTTGATTTGACGGAAGAAACATGTATGATAAATTTATCTAGGGGTAACACAACTGTAAATTGTATCTCACATTTATCTAACATTAGGTAATTCCGCTGAGTGATTTTCTCCTCCGCTCTACCTCCAGGTACTGTTTTTAATTTCCAATTTGCTTATCTCCTTCAGTTTCCATGACTTTACGGAGAATGTTCTTGTTGGTAATATTAAACAATAAGCCTTGTGAGAAATATCTCATTGGAGATATTTTATGATACAAATACAGCGTAGAAGACACAGGAGACCGATATCTATCATCAATGTCATTTTTAATTTTCCTGCAATTAAATGTCTGAAATTCAATATATTAGGAGGAGTTGGTAACGTTGTCATATTTAAGGCCCGGGGGAATTTCATTTTTCTTCTTTATCTAATCTGTTTAAACTATGGCAAAAGGTCTGTGGCTGCTCCTAATGGTTAAAAAAAAGAGTCATTTCTTTATGGAACAAAGGCCGGTGATATTTTTTACTGTCCAGTAAGAATTGTTACATTACATTACAAATGGAGATTTGCCTTTCCATACATCTTTTTGGACCCGAAAAGAAGAATAGATTTTGGAATGAAGGAAAAAGAAAATTCTCAAAGTAAATATTCCTTCTAATCCAAAAGACGTAGGGCAGAGCAAATCTCTTGAATGTAATGTTCAAGGAATTTAGACCCAGTATTCCCGTTATTTTTTTTTTGTAGGGACGGATGGTTGAATTACTCCAACTATATTACAAGTTACCCACAATATATATACTAGTGACCCACTTCTGAAAAAGTCTGGCCCATTTTCTAGTGCCCATAAGTGAGAACATAAAATACAGATGTGCACCAAAATTTGCCCAAATTGTAGACCACTCACACTCCCCTTTTCCTATGTTTCCTTGACTCTATTTGCATCATGTAACACTTAAACTTGAGAAATATATAAAGAAATCCTCTCTGTGTATTTCAGCAGCTCAATTGTGCCCTCTTCCTCCTCCTTACTTTCATGTGTGTGACTGCAGCAGGAGCCTCTCCCTTCAGCCCTTTTTGTAGCAGGACACAATATTACTAATTACCTCCCTTCCAACTTGGCTAAAGGGTCAGGACTTCTGCTGACCTCCAGGTGAAGATAGAAGTGATCAGCAGGATTTCTACAGAAAATGGTAAGACCAGTGAGGATTTCATTGGGGTTTTCTTTTAACAATTGGGAAAGTAATAAACAAGTAAAATGGCAATAACAAATGAGCAATGAGACATAAAGAGAGGGGCTTCTGGCCAAAGAGCCTACGATCTAAATGGAATAGGGGGAATGAAATAATGGTGTAGTGGAGATATCCGTGACCAGGTCAGGTCGCCTATGGGCCATGGACTATTGTTGAAGAGACTTACTGAAAATGGCTTAGAGATCCAAGTGGTAGTCATTGATGTCCTGAATCTGGCTTTCCTGTCCTGATGTGGAAGGTGGAAAAAAAAAAACTCTTGACCATTTTAGTTATAAAACTAAGTCTGGTTAAAAAAAAAAGGAATAATAATAATATAATCTTTATTTTTCTATAGCGCTAACATATTCCGCAGCGCTTTACAGTTTGCACACATTATCAGTAAAGAAGTAAAGGAGTAAGAGAAGGAAGGAGGGACACAGTAAGGAAGAGAAGATGGGAGGGAGGAAACAAGGAAGGAAGGATGGATGAGATTAGGGGAAGTAAAAATAGAATTGAGGGAGGACAAGGAAAGAGGAAAAAGAAAGGAAGAGAAATAAGGAAGGAGGGCAGCACGGTGGCTCAGAGGATAGCACTGCAGCCTTGCAGCGCTGGGGTCTTGGGTTCAAATCCCACCAAGGAAAACATCTCTAAGGAGTTTGTATGTTCTCCCCATGTTTGTGTGGGGTTTCCTCCGGGTTCTCCGGTTTCCTCCCACACTCCAAAGACATACTGATAGGGAATTCAGATTGTGAGCCCAGTGGGGACAGTGATGATAATGTCTGTAAAGGAAAAAAAGAAGAAGTTATGTAGTGAAGCGGAATGAAGAAGGAAAGCAAGGAGGAAAAATTGAATGGAAGGAATAAGACAAAAGGAAGGAAGAGAAGGATGGAAGGAAGGGAAATAAAGAGTTGAGGATGGACAGAATAAAAGAGAGTGAGGGAAGGAAATATAGAATGGAGATGAGAAATGAGAAAATATAATAAGAATTGAAAGTCAGCAACGATGACACCTTTTAATGGCTGACTGAAAAGATGATGACAAATAGCAACCTTTTGGGAACACTTACTACTCTGCATCGGGCACAGTCACTATGATTAAGAGACCCAAGTATTTTTGACAGCTTCCTATTTGTCATCACCTTTGCAGTTAGCCAATTATTGTCATCCATTGCGGACTCTCAATTTTTTTTTTTCTATCATCTGGTTACTAATATATATTATCCATGTGCAATGAGGAAGGAAAGAGGGTAAAAAGTATAGAAAAAGAGAGGGTGGGACAAAGGAAATAAATAATAGTAAGATATGAAAGGTATATAAATGGCACCTCCGTTCGCTATCTGCCTGGAAGTTGTAGATTTTTTTTCCATTTTTGTTGACTTTACCAAACGTGGTGACCTGCACATGAATTTATCTTCCTAAGAATTTTTTTTTGCGGTGTTAATGATAGGGCAAGTGAGCATTTGACAACTCAACAGAAGCCCTTGTATCGTAGAAAGGTCTTGAGGGATCAAAGTTCTGTGTTTCTTCAGCTTTTAATTTAGCAGATAGAAGCCACATTAGTGCTGAGCAGTGGAGATTGGGAGTGTTGAGTTTACAAATAGCCTGGCAGGCTGCTGATTGTAGTCCTTGAGACGGAGCGGTACGTGTGTCAACCAGATATTTAATATTGTACATTTCAATCTTATCAGCTCATTGTTTGTCATTTTCTCAGTAGTGCGAATTTCTGCTTGGCATCACCGAGGGGGAAGGAGGTAAATGTGCTTATTTGTCTGACATTGGACTTGCTTTGAGATACAGACGTGTGAACATATTTGTATGGGTGAGTATATGTACAGTGGATATAATAATTTTACACTCCCCCACACCACTGTAAAAAAATGCCATGTTTTTGTCATGTAAACAAATCATGCCAAGAAAAATCATTTTGGATCTTTTTCCATCTTTAATGTGACCCATAATCTGCACAAATTGAAAAATAAACCAAAATCTTGAAAAATAAAAATATAGAGCTAAAATAATATGGTTTCATAAATATGCACATGCACACTCTTAAATTAATATTTTGCTGAAGTACCTTTAGAATTTATGACTGCATTCGGTCTTCTTGGGCAGGAGTCTATCAGGATGATACATATAGAATTGGCAATCTTTTCACACTCTTCCTCCAGATTGTGAGGGCATCTCCTGAGTCCTGTGTACAGCGCCCTCTCCAGGTAACCCACAGATTTTTAGTTGGATTCAGGTCTGGGCTTTGGCTGGGCCATTCCAAAATTTTGTTCGTCTTAAGGCGAAAACAATCTTTTGCTGATTGGAGGTGGATCAAAGTTGTGCAGAAAGATGAAATTCTTCCTCTTCTTTAGCTTTTTTAGCAGATGCAAAATAGACTGATATTAGGAACTATCCATTATTCCCTCTACCTTGACTTAAAGCCCCAGTTCCAGCTACTGAAAAACAGACCCAAATCATAATGCTGCCTTCACCATGCTTCACTTTGGGTGTGGTGTTATTTTGGAGATTTGCACTGTTGATCTTGACCCAAACCTACTTTTTGGATTTATGGCCAAAAAGTTAAACTTTGGTCTCTTCAGACTATATCATATTTTCCCACATCGTTTTGGCAAACTTGATGTAGGTTTTGGCAAAACACAGTCAGGCTTGGATGTTTTTCTTTGTTAGAAAAGACTTCCATCTTGACACCCTACCCCACAGGTCAGACTTATGAAAATTAGCACTAGTGAGAAATTCCTGCAGCTCTTTTATTGTTGTTATAGGTCTCTTGGCATTTTCTCGGACCTATTTTCTCCTGGTCTTTTCATCAATTTTTGAGGAACGACCAGTTCTTGGTTATGTCAATGTTGTGCCAAATTTAAGCCACTTCTTGATGCCGTCTTCACATTTTTCCTTAATACATCTAATGCATTGTAAATTTTTGTGCCCTTTTCCTGACTGCTAACTTTAGACAAGGAGATCCCTTTGCTGTGTTGTAATCTGTTTAAGGACCATGGCTTTTCCTGTAAAATGCAACTAGGAAAATCCTACTAGAACAGTTAAACTTTACATGTATTTCAGAATCCCTGTAAATGATGGTAGCTGTGCACTGACTACTATGTAACATGAGTATAAAACTAATTGGCTAATTCTGAACACAATCACATCCCCAATTATAAGACTGTGTCCAAACTTATGCATTCACATTATTTTAGTGTCATTAATTTGTTTCCCTTCAAAATTATTTCAATTTGATTCTCAAAGGTTTTGTACAGATTATGGATAACATTAAAGGTGGAAACAATATTCTGCAATAATTCTTCTTGGTAAGTTTTTTTTTTTACATGACAAAAACCTAGCATTTTAACAGAGGTGAAGACTTTTTTATCCTCTGTATGTGAGTATGGGCGCCTATGTTTGTATATATGGGCGCATGTGTGTGCGTGTATGGGCATATATGTGTGTGTATGGTTATAAATGTCTGTGTAGGTATGCGTGCATCGGTGTATATGTTTGTGTGTTTGTGCATTGGTGTATATGTGTGTGTGTGTGTGTGTGAGGATTGGAAAATATGTTTGTGTGTGTGTCTGACTATATCGTTTTTAAGTGGGTTGTCCTTTCCAGTTTGCGGCTTTCCCTTTTGACATTGAGGACATTTCCAGTCGAGGCTAAATGGTTTAGTCCCACCATAGTTCTTCCCAACCATACAAAGGAAGCACCCATTTGTGGCTGACCTACTTGGTTTGGTACACCAAAAATTTGCAGGGACCATCTTGACAAATTCAGGACAGTTGATATACTCTATGTACAGTACTTGTCAGTGTAACTGCTGGCTCATGCACTGCCAGTCACCTTCACCAGCCTTAAAGGGATTGTCCAGGACTGACATATCTGTGACTTATCCATCGGATGGATCACTAATATCAGATCAGTCAAGATCCAACACTTGGCACCTCCACCAATCATATGTTATCTTCTCCATCGGCACCTAAACGTAAACAATGTATGGAGCAGGAAGAGAGCGGCTTGCTGCTCGCATGTACCGCACCTTATCACCTACTCTAGAGGGTCATCAATATGTTAGTCCCAGACAGCCCCTTTTAGTTCTTTGTCACGCATAAATAAATAGCACACAGTATAAATAAATGCAAGGCAAAAGAAAATTAATTTATTTGTACATTAAAAGAAAATTATTAAAAAGACATATCACTTGAAAAAGTATATGCAGTGTCCTGTGAAAGTTTGTGCACCCCTCGTCAAAAGTATTATTTGGAACAGTTAGGGTATGTGCACATGTTGCGTTTTTTTTGTGGCTTTTGCGCATTTTTTGTGTGGATTTTTTGCGGATTGGCATGTGTTTTTACCCCTGCAAATTTCATTAATTTAATGGGTGTAAGAACTTAGCGGATCCACAGAAAGAATTGACATGCTGGGAAAAATAAACCGCTGCGGATTCCATGCGGAATTTGCCGCAGCATGTGCACAGCAATTTTTTTTTTCACATTGCTTAACATTGCTTGGTCACACACTTGCGGATCTGCTGCAATTCTGCACATTAAATCCGCTGCGGATGCGCAACAAATCCGCAACGTGTGCACATAGCCTTAAGCAAGTTTATGATGAAATGATCTCTAAAACGCCTAACGTTACAGATGACACATTTCCTTTGAATTTTAGGCAAAAAAAATACATATACAGCTACGGCAAAAATTAAGAGACAATTTTCAAATGTTCAGTTTGTCTGATTTTTCTCTTTATATTTTTGAGTAAAATGTAAATTGTTCTTTTATTCTATAAACTGCTGACAACATGTCTCAGAATTTCCAAGCAATAAATTTTGTATTTTTTTTCTGACAAAGAAAAATGGTCAAAATTAAAAAAAACCAGTGCTTTCAGACCTCAAATAATGCAGAGAAAACAAGTTCATAATCATTTAGAAACAACAATATTAATGTTGTAACTCAGGAAGAGTTCTGAAATCAATATTTTGTGGAATAACCATGATTTTTAAAAACAGCTTTCATGCGTCTTGGCATGCTTGCCACCAGTCTTTCACACTGCTTCTGGCGCAAAAATTTAAGCAGTTCTTCTTTGATGGCTTGTGACTATCCATCATCCTCTTGATTACATTCCAGAGGTTTTCAATGGGGCTCAGGTCTGGAGAATGCTGGCCATGACAGGGTTTTGATGTGGCGGCCTCTTAATTTTTGCCAGAGCTGTATATATAGTTATTTTTTACATTTTATAAAATTACAAAAAGGAAAATGGTCGATGCAAAAGTTTGAGACCCCTTGGAGATTTGTGTGCTCAGATAACTTTGGCCAAGATTTCAGACCTAATTATCCTATTAGGGTTATGACTTGTTCACTACTATCGTTAGGAAAGGCCAGGTGATGCAGATTTCCCAACTTTATAAAAACCCAGCCTCCATTAACCTTGTGCCAAAAAACAGCAGCCATGGGTTCTTCTAAGCAGCTGTTTAGCACTCTGAAAATGAATATGGTGTAGGCCCACAAAGCAGGAGAAAGCTATACGAAGATAAGAAAGCGTTTTCAAGTTGTTCTTTCCTCATTTTGAAATGTTATTAAGAAATGGCAGTAACAGACAGAGTGGAGGTCAAGAAAAGGTCTGGAAGATGAAGCAAAATTTCAGTGAGAGCAGCTCATTGGATTGCTAGAGAGGCAAATTAGAACCTCTGCTTGACTGCAAAAGACCTTCAGAAAGATTTAGCAGACTCTGAAATTGTGGTACATTGTTCTACTGTTCAGAGAAACCTGCACAAATATGGCCTTAATGGAAGAGTCATCACAAGAAAACCTCTTATGAGTCCTCACCATAAAATTCAGCATCAGAGGTATGCAAAAGAACATGTAATCATGCCTGATGCATTTTGGAAACAAGTCCTATGGACCACTGAGGTTAAAATAGAACTCTTCGGCCACAATGATCAAAGGTATGTGTGGAGAAAAAAAGGGAACAGAATTTCAGGAAAAGAACATCTCGCCAACCATAAAGCATAGGGGTAGATCAATCATGGTTTGGGTTTGTGTTGCAGCCAATGGCACGGGGAACATTTTATAGGTGGAGGGAAAAATGGATTCAATGAAATTTCAACAAATTTTTGCTGAAAACATAACACCATCTGTGAAAAGGCTGAAGTTGAAAAGAGGATGGCTTCTACAAATGGATAATGATCCTAAAGACACAACAAAATCAACAATATACATCCTCAAAAGGACAAGCTGAAGGTTTTACAATGTCCCTCACAGTCCCCTGATCTGAACATCATTGAAAATCTGTGGCTAGACCTCAAAATATTAGTGCATACAAGACGACCGAGGAATCTCACAGAACTGGAAGAATTTTCCAAGGAAGAATGGATGAAAATCCCTCAAACAAGAATTGAAAGACTCTTGACTGGCTACAAAAAGTGTTTACAAGCTGTGATACTGCAAAAGGGGGTGCTACTAGGTACTAACCATGCAGGGTACCCAAACTTTTACATGAGCCCATTTTCCTTTCTGTCATTTTTAAAATGTAAAAAATAACAATGTATATTTTTGTTTTTGCCTAACATACAAAGGAAATGTGTCATCTTTAACTTTAGACCTTTTAGAGATCATTTCGTCTTCAACTTACTTAACTGTAATTTTTACCAGGGGTGCCCAAACTTTTATATGCCACTGTATAAGGTGCCAACACAAAACAAAGGGACAGCAATCAAATAAAAGACTCGGAGACACCTGAAGGGTCCCTGGTTCACTGCGTTGATGCTATTCTAGTTATTATGCTGCATAGTAACATTGCAGGTGTCCTCATTAATATGTCTCTGGAATGATTTTTTATTGATAATGAACCAATAAATCTTTTTGGACTTGTCTTGCATATTTACAGTCACATATATTATGTGGTGTGGTTTCTGTAGTGCTGCTAATGGGCTTGGACCTATGGATTGTGGTTATAGGTGTTATGTGTACAAACAGACAGCAGACACATAAATTGATCAATCGATAGATAGATGATAGATAGATAGATAGATAGATAGATAGATATGAGATAGATAGATAGATAGATAGATAGATAGATAGATAATATGAGATAGATAGATAGTAGATAGATAGATAGATAATACATTGAGTTCTGATTGTTTCTGCCACTACAAAACAAGCACAAGTATTAATAGAAAAAAATGATCTCTGTATACTTAAAGCATAGCGATAGATGAAAAGTTTTTTCCTGGCTTATGTATTGTGGTTGAGGTTAATTAAAGTCAATTACAGCCCAATTTTTCACTTAGTACAAATACAAGTTTTAAGATGAATGTTCTCCTCTTGTTCTCCGCTCTCATAATACTTTTCCATTATTCTTGGCTCCAGGAGGTGATTCATTTTCTGTCGGCTTTTTGGTGTGATTAAATAACCTGCTATTCCTCTCTAATAGAGAAGAACGAAACACGCTTTTGTTAAGCAGCAGCTGGCCATGAGAGCCCCGTACAGTACTATGACATCAAACCCAGTAGCTGGAGTATTTGTTAAAGGGAATCTGTCACCCCATTTTTGCCCTATGAGATAGGGTCACCGCCATCAGGGGCTTATCTACAGCATTCTGTAATGTTGTAGATAAGCCCCCGATGTCACCTGAAAGTGAAGAAAAACAAGTTATATTATACTCACCCAGGGGCGTTCTGCCGTCCGGTCCGGTTCGGCGCCTCCCATCTTGTAGCGAAGCCGGCCTCTTCTTTCCGTCCCGTCGCGGCTCCTGCGCAGGCGCACTGCTCTGCCCTGGTGAGGGCAGAGTAGAGTACTGCAGTGCGCAGGCACCGGAAAAGGTCAGAGAGGTCTGGCGCCTGCGCACTGTAGTACTCTGCTCTGCCCTCACCAGGGCAGAGCAGTGCGCCTGCGCAGGAGCCGCGATGGGACGGAAAGAAGAGGTTGGCTTCACTACAAGATGAGAGGGGCCGAACCGGACCGCGACTCCCTCCGGACCGGACCGGACGGCGGAACGCCCCTGGGTGAGTATAATATAACTCGTTTTTATTTACTTTCAGGTGACATTGGGGGCTTATCTACAGCATTACAGAATGCTGTAGATAAGCCCCTGATGGCGGTGGCCCTATCTCATAGGGCAAAAATGGTGTGACAGATTCCCTTTAACCCTTTAATTAGCGTTGCTCCGTCATTTATACCTCTTTAGTAAATTTATAATGGGACAATTCCATTTATTAGGCTAGTTTCACATTTGCGGTTGAATCCGCAGCGTATCATCCGCAGACACATGCAAAAACGCATGCAGACTCATGCATGCGTTTGCAGTTGCGGACGATGGGCAAGTGCTATTTTCCCGTGAATTTTTGCATTTACACAAGTCACGCCCAATTGGCCTGTCTTATGTAAATTCTTGCGTATGCAAACGCAAAGCGTACACATGTCGTTGCGTACGCTTGCGTTTACATAGACAGTAATGCGTTTTTTTATACACGTCATCTGCATGCGGATGACAGCGGATATTTGACGCAGCAATAATTGCAACAAGATGCGTTCGGCGCACCCCGCCGCATACCGTGAAAAGACGCAACCGTACGCAAACGCACCCGAACACATACAAACGCATGTCCCTGCGTGCCCCATGTTAAAGATAGGTATGCAGGACGTATGCGGGTCTATGCGCATCAAACGCAGCGGACTAAACCGCAAATGTGAAACAGGCCTTAATCCATGAATTGTGCACAGGCTGAGTTCTTGTGTCCATATAGATAATTACAGGATGAACTGCTCCCTCAAGTAGAAAGTGCCATTCCTCCAAAGCCAGTTTTATCGCCAACAGTTCTCGATCACCTATTGAACAGTTGCATTCTGGTGTCAATAAGGTTTTAGAGAAGAAACCGCAGGTCACCATACTGCTGTAAGGAGATTTCTGGGTGAGTAATGCTCTGGCACCGGAGGAAGATACATCTACCTCCATAAATAATTGTTTATTGATGTCCGGTCGGTGCTGCACTGGAATCGAGGTGAAGGCCTGTTTTTAGGCTACAAAGGTGCTTTCAGTCTCTGGATTCCACACCCTGAGGTTAACACCATTGCGGGCCAGGGCAGAGATTAGAGCCGTCCGAGAGGAGAAATACGAGATCAATTGGAGATAGTAACTGATAAATTTAAGGAACTGCTGGATTGCCTTCAGACCGTAAGGACAAGGCCACTTCAGAACAGTGAATACCTTCATGGGGTCCATCCTTACTCCTGCCTCAGAGATGATGTATCCAAGGAACAGAAGAGATGTTTGTTTGAAGGCACATTTCTTGAACTTGGCAGACAAACGATTCTTCCTCAGTCTCTGCAGAACCAGGCGAGCATTCCTCCTGTGTGTATGGGCAGGTCGGGAGAGGACACTAATATATTGTCCAGGTAAACTACCACATATAAGTAGAGAAGGTTGTGGAAGATATTGTTCACCAGTTCTTGAAAGACTGCTGGGGTAAAACAGAGCCCAAATGGTATTACGTGATATTGATAATGGTCTTCCCGGGTGTTAAAGGCAGTCTTCCATTCATCCCCCTGGAGTATTCAGATAAGGTTATATGTCCATCGCAGGTCAAGTTTGGTAAAAACACTGGACCCTTTGAGACTGTCAAACAGCTCTGATATGAGAGGCAGAGGATATTTATTTTTGACCTTTTTCAGATGAAGACCCCTATAGTCTATACGGGGATGAAGTGAACCTTTCTTTTTCTTAATAAAGAAGAATCCGGCTCCAGCCGGTGAGGTAGACTTCCAGATAAATCCCTGGCTAAGTTCTCCTTGATACATTCGGACATGGCTCGGGTCTCAGACTGGGACAGAGGGTAGATAGCCTCGTGGAGGAGAAGAGCCAGGAAGGAGGTCTATTGGGCAGTTGTGCGGCTTTTGTGGTGGTAGTGTCTCCTCATTTTTATTGAAGATATCTGCGTGCGGTCAATAAACTGGGGGTAGGCCAGGTGGAGGTGGTGCTAGCTGTAGGTCCAGCAAGACGAATAAGGACAAGGCACCTCTTGTAACAGGCAGGGTTCCAACGGAGAACCTATCTGGATCTCAAATCTAAGACAGGCTTATGTTTTCATAGCCAAGGTAGGGCCAGGAGCAGGGGATGGGACAGACCAGACAGTGCATAAAGAGACATTCTCTCCGAGTGTAACATTCCGACCCGAAGTTCCACAGGCTCAGAAACATGAAGAACGTCCTCGGACAGAGGTCTCCCATCTGTGGATGATACCAGTAGAGGATTCTGCTGATGTTGGATCAGAATTTGACACTGCTGCACAACGGCCCGTTGAATGAAATTTCCTGCGGAACCAGAGTCCAAATATACCGATTCGACAAAACGGATGTTGCCACAGGAAATATATACTGACAGAATCGGAGGAGGAGAGGAGTGGCCCTCGCCCAAGGTACCCTCTCCAACAAGCCCTAGGCTCTGGAGTTTCCCAGTTGTTCAGAGCAGGAGTGGATAAAATTTTCTGAACTGCCACAATTGAAGCACTTTCCCTCAGCATGACGGACCTCCTGACAATGTTTGGCCAGCTTCACCCAGTCAATCTGAATGGATTCAGAGGAGGATGTCAAAGCTAAGGTCTGCGGCATGATCAGCCTTTGAAAAGTAGAAGAGCTCCTGGAACTTTATGTCATCCGGGTAGCCAGGGACACCAGGTCATCCAATGAGGTGGGAATACCATGGCCAGCCAACTCATCCTTAATTCTTCCAGAAAAGCCCCCCAGAAGGCCATCACCAGTGCCTCGCTGTTCCATGTGAGATCGGCGGACAGGGTCCAGAAGCAGATGGCGTACTGACCCATTGTGAGGTTACCCTGATGCAACTTGAGAAAAGAAGATGTTATGGTGAAAGCATGAATGGACTCATCAAAGACCTTGCAGAAGGCTTCTAAAGGTAGGGGACTAGAGTATCCCCTTCTCCCATAGGGGATTGATCCATGCCAAAGCTTTGCCAGTGAGATGGGACATGATAATAGTCACATTGGATCAATCCAAAGCAGACTGGTGTGCCAAGAGTTCAAAAAGCAGTGTGCATTGGTTGATGAACACTCAACATAAAGCAGGATCACCGTCATAATGTGGTGGAGCTGAAAGATGGGGTCTCGAACCAGGAACATAGTTGACTGACTGGAGGGTCATCACCAGGGTTGTCGCAGCTTGTGGAGGCACAGATGTGGCAGCCAGGTGGTAACTGTCTGCAGATAAGACAAGATCTTGTCCTGACAAGCTTTCTGGTGGGAGACCTCCTGGTACAGGTCAGGTATAGAAGATTGAGAGCCAGCGGATTCCATGGCCTGAGAAACTATAATGGGAGTGGTGGAACCACTGTGCCGTGATTCGAGAGCCTGTAGGGACGTAACTAGGTGAACTCATGATTCTTTGCTGGAGCCCCTGATGGTGGGGTTAGACATGACACCATATGGACACCAGGTGCTACACCAGGATGGGCTTCGAATGCATGGCAGCTGATCCCAAGGGGCAGGAAAGTGGAACAGCCTAGAAGAGAAGGTTCAGCTGGTACGTGCAGTCACTGGCAGGTGCAGGCAGGCATGGCTGTTACACAGGCAGGCCCTGGAAGGTGCAGGCAGGTACGGATGGTATACAGGTGGGCTCGGCATATGCAGGCAGGTATGGCTGATAAACAGATGGGCACAGCAAGTGCAGGCAGGTTCGGCTGATATACAGTAGAGCATGGCATGTGCAGGCAGGTATGACTGATATACAGGAGAGCACGGCAGTTGCAGGTTTGTATGGCTAGTGTAGAGGTAGTCAACACAAGTGTTGGTGGGTACGGCTGATATGCAGACAGGCATGTGCTGGCAGGCACGGCTGAAATACAGGAACATAAGGCAAGTACTGGCAGACAGGTACAGGACAGGTAAACTGACTGGCATGTACAGGGGACCTGAGAACTAGCAAGCTTGCAGACAACTAACATTACACGCTGCTCAGGCACCTACCATCAGGTGTAGGTGCCTTAAATCATAAGGGTCTCCCAGCCATTCTCTGGAGAAACTTTAGGATGGCATGTGCTGTCACTTAAAGAAGAAGGGACAGCGCACAGTGCGCAAACCCCGGGGAACAGCTGGAGGAGAAGGAAGTGCAGCACGGGCGCTGCAGCGGTGAGTGTGTCGGCATCCCACTTGGGGGAAGAGAGAACCATGCAGGGACACGGGCGCTTCACATACTATATATAGGAAGCTGTTGAACCATCAAACGTTACAAAGGAAGTTGTGGGGGCCATCATATTGTATACATGGAGTTGTATAACTATCATACTTTATATATGGGCCTGTGAGGGCCATCATATGGTATATAGGGAGCTGTGGGGACATCATACTGTATATAGGGAACTGTGGCGGGCATCATGCTGCATATAGGGAACTGTAAGGGCCTCATACAGTATATATGGACCTATGGGGCTTTGTGCTGTATGTAGGAGACCTGTATGAGACATCTTACTGTATATAGGATGCTGTGGGGACCTCATAATGTATGTTAGAAGCTATGTGGGCCATCATTCTGGCATAGGTGTTATTGACAGCATGGAGGCATTTAGTGGTTAGAATTTAGGGTATTTTGCCTTTAATAGGGGGAATTAATAACATAATGCTGCCATTTAGGGACAGTCATGGCCAAAAGTGTTGAAGAAGCAGAAGGCTAGTACTCGACTTCTATGGAGGTGACGGTGCTAGTGAACGGAGCCAGTGGTCCCATCAATAGTAAAATATATAATTACTGCACTCGTACAAGAGAAGATTTGCTTCAAGTGGATAATTTATTGGTGAGAAGTGAGGAGACAGGAAAAAAAAATAAAGTTTCGGACCATCAATGGCCTTTATCACAATGTCGCCTTTCGTATGTTCTTTTCTAGAATTTTGAACTTGTAGTATCGTTGCGATAGATAAATATGTGGATGTGTACCTAAAATCCACACTGAGGGAAAAAAATTTTTGCACTGGGTTCCAAAAGACGCCATGGTAGGTAAGCATACAGTATACACCGATAGACAATTAGGACCGTTGGTGGCACAGCAGATCAAGCAGTGTCTCGAGTTGCTGCAGAAGCGAGCGTTGGTGGCTAAGTGGGAGATGCTGACACGGAAGCAACTCCAGAGAAACTGCTTGATCTGCAAGCACAGCTGTGCCACCAACGGACCTAATTGTCTATCGGTGTATACTGTATGGATTTTTGGTACACACCCACATATTTACCTATCGCAAAGATACTACAAGTTCAAAATTCTAGAAAAGAACCTACAAAAGGCAACATTGTGATCAAGGCCATTGATTGGCCGAAAAGTTATTTTTTTCCTGTCGCCTCACTTCTCACCAATAAATTATCCACTTGAAGCAAATCATCTCTTGTACGAGTGCAGTGATTATATATTTTACTATGGCCAAAAGTGTTGACACACTTGAAATTGTTCCAGAAAATAAAGTATCTCTGCCAGAAAATTATTTCTATTCCATGTTTTGTTATACACATATTTATTTCCTTTGTGTGTATTGGAACAACATAAAAAAAGTGAAAAAAGGCATATTGGACATAATTTCACACAAAACACCAAGAATGGATCCAACAAAATTGTTAGCACCTCTACAAAATTGTGGGTAAACAACTTTGTTTCAAGCATAGGATGTTCGTTCAAACTCACCTGTGGCAAGTATCAGGTGTAGAAATATGAAAATCACACCTGACACAGAAAGAGGAGTAGATAACTGTCTGAGGACTGAAGAACAAAAATGATTGAAAAATATCAACAATGTAAAGGTTACCAGTCCATCTCCAGAGATTTGATGTTCCTTTGTCCACGGCATGCAACATAATCATGAAGTTTACAACCCATGGCACTATAGCTAATCTCCCTGGACGTGGATGGCAAAGGAGAATTGAAGAAAGGTTTCAATGCAGGATAATCCGGATAGAGGATAAGCATCCCCAATTAAGTTCCACAGAAATTCAAGCTGTCCTGCAGGTTCAGTTTGCATCATTGTCAGCGCAAACTATCCCTCAACATTTGAATTAAATTAATTGCTATTAAATGCTATAGCAGGAGACACGGGAGAACCCCATTGCTGACACAGAGACATAAAAAAGCTAGACTGCAGTTCTCCAAAATGTTTGTAAGACAAAATCATTCTGAGAAAGTGTCTCGTAGACAGATGAGACTAAGACAGAGCTTTTTGGTTAAGCACAACATTCTCCTGTTTACCAAAAACGGAATGAGGCCTAAAAAGAAAAGTACTCTACCTACAGTCAAGTATGGTGGAGGTTCAAAGATGTTTTGAGGTTGTTTTGCTGCCTTTAACACTGGGTGCTTTGTGTGCAAGGCATCATGAAATCTGAAGATTTTCAAAGGATTTTTGGTCTCAATGTAAAGCTCAGTGTCAATAAGCTGGGTTTGCGTCCTAGGTTATGGGTCTTCCAGCTGAACAGTGACCTCAAACATACTTCAAGAAGCCCCAGAAATGGATGGAAGCAAAGTGCTGAAGAGTTCTGAAGTAACCAGCAATGGTTTAGAATGCGCGAGTATACTCGTTGCTCTCGCGTTTTCCCCGAGCAGCTCGGGTTGTCTCCGAGTATTTGGAAGTGCTCGGAGATTCAGTTTCTGTTGTCGTAGCTGCAAGATTTGAGGCTATTTGACAGCTTGAATACATGTGGCGATTCCTTAACAAGCAGGCATTCCTCACATGTATTCAAGCTGTCCAGCAGCTATAAATCATGCAGCTACGGCAACAGAAACTACATCTCCGAGCATTTCCAAATACTCGGACACCACCCGAGCTACTTGGGGAAAACCCGAGCAACGAGTATACTCGCTCATCACTATTTAGGACCTAAATCCCATTGAACACCTGTGGGGAGATCTTAAAATTTCTGTTGGGAGAAGGTACCTTCAAATATGAGAGACCTGGATCAGTTTGCAAAAGAAAAGTAGTCCAAAATTCAAGTTGAGAGGTTTAATAAACTTGATGATTATAGAAGCGATTGATTGCAGTTAATTATTCCAGAGGATGTGCAACCAAATATTAGCTTGAGGATGCCAGCAATTTCATTAGTACCATTGTTGGGTTTTGTGTGAAGTTATGTCCAGTGTGCCTTCTTTCTGTGTTTTTTGTGTTGTTGCAATACACACAAAGGAAATAAACATGTGCATAACAAAACATGTTTAATTTCAATAATTTTCTGGGAGAAATACTTCATTTTCTGGAACAATTTCAAGAGTGTCAACTCTTTCGGCCATGACTGTATTTGACTGGCAAGCAACATTGTGTTCAGAAAAGGGGTACTGTGGCTGTCTGGGAGGTCATAGTGGCTACACGGGGGGCACAGTGGCTAATAAAGATACATGAAGGCTCTCATAATAGGGTGTTTTGTCTTGTGCATGTAGGGCGTTGTGACTGTGGTGAGAGCAATCAGAGCTTGAGTGCCATATAAAACTTCATAAATGTAACACAAAGCCTAACATGAAACACAAAAATCGACATGACTAATAAAAAAAATCAGTTTGAAATAAACTTGACATGACATGTCTTGACACCGGGATAAAAAGTCCAGAGATATATATATATTAAAAAAGTCCTGCATGGAAACATAAAATAAATAATTATGTGTTTTTCTATTTTCAAGTCATTTGTTATCAAGAAACCTAATAACTGTTTTTAATCTGAAGTCGGAGCTGGGAGGGAGGTTAATATTTATGATTCTCATAAACTTACAGAATTCTCCTATAAACTACGATCTCTTTGAGGTCAAAAACTAAAATTTGTTTTCAAGACCAAACAATTGTGAACAATAAACCGCAAGTGAAACCTAAGATCGCTTCCAATAATTTAATAAGGGATCCCCTCGGTGAGCTATCCCGGATATTAAACTCTGGTAAATTTACTTGAACCAGCTGCTTTAAATGGTAAATGATCTGCAGCCTGGAGATAGAACACAGTGGTAGTGTTGGTGATGGAAGGTGATGTGCGGGGTATCAAGGTCTGAGGATCAAAAACTGCTGATCTGCAACGTCTGACATAAAATTCCTTCAATCATAATACCATCACGTGTTCTAGGCAGTGGATGAAATAAGATGGAAGTATCAATTGATTTTCATTTCCACACTGATTAGTGTAAAATATATGGCCATACATAACAAAGATGACAAAGAATGCTGGAGTATTACATTATACAAGAAACTACTTATTGGAAACTGTGTACAACTCATGCAGAGTGTCTTCAAAATACTGTTCATCAACGGTGTCTACCAAAGATGCTTCATTAGTGTCTACTAAAATCCCCTTTTGAGTACCTACCAAAGATACCTCCTGATTAGTGTTGAGCATTCCGATACCGCAAGTATCGGGTATCGGCCGATATTCGCGTTATCGGAATTCCGATACTTAATTCCGATACTTTTTCAATATCGTATACCGGAATCGGAAGTTCCCATAATTCTTTGAGAGGCAATGTGATTTTAGTCAGCCAATGAGGAATCCTACGAAGTGTGGGCACATCCTGTAATGCTGCGGTCATCTTAACTAATGGCATGGCTGTGATTGGCTGCTGAAATGATGTCAGAATGCACTATAAAAGGCGCCGCCGCCATTTTAGCGTCACTGTGCTGTGAATTCAGATAGGGACAGAACGCTACTCTGCTGACTCTGAGGGACAGTTAGAGATTGCGATTTAGTGTACTGTGCTGTAGGCAGGCTAGCACCAACCGCTGTGTAAAGCTTCCTTTTGCCTGCAGTGTTGTTTTAACAGCTCTGCAAGGTGTGTGTGAGTGCAGGTGACGCTGCAGTTTGCTCTGCATCCAACGCTGTCTGTAGGCATCTGCACGTGTCACTCACAGACTCTTTTTTTTTTCTTCAGTGTAATTCTTGCAGCTCCATGCAATTTAACTATTAGTGTGACGCGCTTCCATCCGTATCCAATACATTGGTTGCAAACACTATAGAAGTAGACAAAGGAGTAGCCTTTCACAGATTGTGGACAGTTGTGTTTCAGTGTTCACTTCAGTCTGTGTTTTTTATTTTTGGAGTGCATATCACGCTCCAGTTACTTGTTCAAGCACTGCTGCTTGTACTCTGCTGAGCGTGTCTCAGTGGCTCATCCTTTTCATTTTTCTCCAACTGGTGCTTCTCCATTATATTTGAAAAAAATCTAATCTATTACTGTGACGCGCTTCCATCCGTATACAATACATTGGTTGCAAACACTATAGAAGTAGACAAAGGAGTAGCCTTTCACAGATTGTGGACAGTTGTGTTTCAGTGTTCACTTCAGTCTGTGTTTTTTATTTTTGGAGTGCATATCACGCTCCAGTTACTTGTTCAAGCACTGCTGCTTGTACTCTGCTGAGCGTGTCTCAGTGGCTCATCCTTTTCATTTTTCTCCAATTGGTGCTTCTCCATTATATTTGAAAAAAATCTAATCTATTACTGTGACGCGCTTCCATCCGTATACAATACATTGGTTGCAAACACTATAGAAGTAGACAAAGGAGTAGCCTTTCACAGATTGTGGACAGTTGTGTTTCAGTGTTCACTTCAGTCTGTGTTTTTTATTTTTGGAGTGCATATCACGCTCCAGTTACTTGTTCAAGCACTGCTGCTTGTACTCTGCTGAGCGTGTCTCAGTGGCTCATCCTTTTCATTTTTCTCCAATTGGTGCTTCTCCATTATATTTGAAAAAAATCTAATCTATTAGTGTGACGCGCTTCCATCCGTATACAATACATTGGTTGCAAACACTATAGAAGTAGACAAAGGAGTAGCCTTTCACAGATTGTGGACAGTTGTGTTTCAGTGTTCACTTCAGTCTGTGTTTTTTATTTTTGGAGTGCATATCACGCTCCAGTTACTTGTTCAAGCACTGCTGCTTGTACTCTGCTGAGCGTGTCTCAGTGGCTCATCCTTTTCATTTTTCTCCAACTGGTGCTTCTCCATTATATTTGAAAAAAATCTAATCTATTACTGTGACGCGCTTCCATCCGTATACAATACATTGGTTGCAAACACTATAGAAGTAGACAAAGGAGTAGCCTTTCACAGATTGTGGACAGTTGTGTTTCAGTGTTCACTTCAGTCTGTGTTTTTTATTTTTGGAGTGCATATCACGCTCCAGTTACTTGTTCAAGCACTGCTGCTTGTACTCTGCTGAGCGTGTCTCAGTGGCTCATCCTTTTCATTTTTCTCCAATTGGTGCTTCTCCATTATATTTGAAAAAAATCTAATCTATTAGTGTGACGCGCTTCCATCCATATACAATACATTGGTTGCAAACAATATAGAAGTACACAAACGGGCCTTTCACAGCTACTGAACATGGGTTTTTAAATTTTAACTAAAATATGTATTTTTTCAAATGACACAAATATAAGTAATGTTGAAGAGGAATAGTCCTACATCCATTGTTTGCACAATATTACAGGTGTACATCATGTCCCTTAATCAACAATGTATTATTATATTTACTTGTATGCTTTTATTTAAAAGCCAAGAACACAGAAGGATAACCTTCGCACTGCAGCTGTTGTCAAAGTTCAACCCACATTATGCACTTCCAACATTGCAGCATTTGAGGCATGATGTGAGTTGGATTTGTCAAAGTTATGGAGTGAGAAGGTTCACCATCAGTACCCTATAGCATAAGTATGCTTTTGTGTTAGCATTTGTGTTAGACATGTGGATATCTGCCATAATATGTCACAATTATTTAGTTACAGATTTGTTACCAACACTAATCATTGAATGGTTTTAAATTTGACGTTTCACTTGTTTACAGCTTAGAAATAAGGGTGTAGCCTGATATCTATGTGTAGCACTAGCCACTTTAACATGTCATGTTTTTTTCAACATGTGTAGCTAGGTAGCAGTAATTTTTGCCGGACACACAGCAGGGGAACAGCAGGCGTTACTGAACCCCACAAACACATCATCGATTGTTTTGATCTGTGCATCCAACACTTCTGAGCCCAGGGTCAAGGAGGGTGTAGCCTGAGGCCTAGTATGAGATGTTTGAACTTTAATTTGAACTTTAATTTGGAGTTAGCAGCATTATTTTTTGTCAGACACGCAGCAGGGGAACAGCAGGCGTTACTGAACCCCACTATCACTATAGCTTGTGTATTGGTCTGTGGACACGACACTTCTGAGCAGCAACTGGCAGTGTTGTAGCCCAGGGAGTATAGCTCAGGTGGTAGAAAGATGAACATAACAGGAGACATGGAAAACGTTGCCAACCAGTTAGTTAATCTGAAACCGGACAGGCAAATTCAGGCGAGATCCATGCCTAGTTAATTTTCAGAAAAGTAAGCCGTTCTACATTATCGGAGGATAGTCGCATGCAACGGTCTGTTAGTACACCACCTGCAGCAGTAAACACGCGCTCCGATAATACACTGGCAGCAGGGCAAGCCAGCACCTCCAATGCATACTGGCTAAGCTCTGGCCATGTATCCAGCTTAGAGACACAAAACTTGAATGGGGAAGAGCCATCTGGGAGTACACTGAAAGGGCAAGACATGTAGTCTGTCACCATCTTACGGAAATGTTGCCTCCTGCTGACTGGAGCCGTCTCGGATGGTGTAGACATTGGTGGCGCTGCCACAAAACTTCGACACATTTGGAACATACTGTTCTTGCCCTGTGCAGAGGCGCTGCTTGTGCTCCCTCTTGTTGCAGAGCTGTCTCCACTGCCTCGACGCACAGAGCTGCTTTGTAAAGCAGTAGCAGCAGCGCTCTCGGCTGGAATGGAGAACATTATGGATTGCACCAGTGTGTCTTGGTACTTCCGCATTTTACACTCCCGGTTCAACGGTGTGATGAGGCTTTGTAAGTTGTCCCGGTAGCGAGGGTCTAGGAGGGTGTACACCCAATAATCAGACGTGGTGTGAATGTGTTCGATGCGGCGGTCGTTTCTCAGCCACTGCAGCATGAAATCAACCATGTGCTGCAGACTCCCAACTGGCCAAGAAACGTTGTCCCCTGCAAGAGGCGTCATCTCTGCCTGCTGTGCATCACCCCACCCTTGGTCTACATACTGACTAGAGCATTGTCTACCTCCCTCTGGAGCGATGTCTTCCTCCTCCATTGACTCCTCCTCATCCTCCTCACAAAGTCCTTCAAATACATATAAATTTACAAAATTTAAAACTCAAAATTTAAAAACTTTGTATCATAATTCTGTAACATCAGTTTATGGAAACACAATAGCATTACAAAAGGATAGACAAAAAATGTACATTATGTGCTTTGTAAATACATTAAAAGTTTGTAATGGTTATGAAAATATAGACAGCGACTCTGGAGGTTCAATTGTTGATACAGCATGGTACTTTGAAAGTCCTCCAGCCCTTTGTGAGGAACCACGTTGCGCTGACTGTCCAGAAGGTGATGGAATTTGTGACTCCTCATCCTCCACCTCTTCCAAAACCTCATGCCTTAGTGCTTGCAGTGTTTTTTGAAGCAGGCAGATAAGGGGGACAGTCAGGCTGACTAGTGCATCATCTGCACTCGCCATCCGCGTTGACTCATCAAACGCACGCAAAACGTGGCAGATATCCTTCATAGAGTTATTCGCCACTCATTACACTGGCAGTGGCTTCCCATTCATTATAGGATCCAATTCTAATTACTGGTTCTCACCAACAAAGCTCTCCACAGCGCAGCACCCCCCTACATCTCCTCCCTCATTTATATTTATCGGCCTAACCGACTGCTGCACTCTGCAAACGACCTTCGACTAACCTCTGCACTAATCCGTACCTCCCACTCCCAACTCCAAGACTTCTCCCGCGCTGCGCCAATCCTCTGGAATGCTCTACCCCAAGAAATTAGGACTATCCGCAATTTGGATGGTTTCAGGCGCTCCCTCAAAACACATTTGTTCACAGTGGCCTATCACATTCACTAATCAAAGTCATTCTATGTGTAATTCTGTGTGTGTAGCCCATTCACTATCTCCATGCATCCCTCACTCCCTTAAATGGCTGGACCATCATTGTAAAAACACGATTGTATATAAACACCTGTACTTTGTATCTCCCCCACCTCATTGTAGATTGTAAGCTTTCACCAGCAGGGGCGGCTGATTTTGCTTTAATTATTGTATTGTTAACGTTGTTACTTATGACTTGTGTTTTGAAACTGTTAAACTGTAAAGCACTGCGGAATATTATGGCGCTATATAAATAAATAATATTATTATTCTTATTATAGAGGCCCACTCATTTAGTGGTGAAGTGTGAACGGCGCAAATTGCGAGTTGACTGCGCCTGATGCAGCTGATACTCCATTACTGTTGGCTGCTGCTCACACAACCGCTCCAACATATGTAACGAGGAATTCCACCTGGTGGGTACGTCACATATGATGCGATGTTCATGAAGGTGAAATCTGCGTTGCAGAGCTGCAATCAGCGATCTGGCCATGCTGGAACGTCGCAAGTGAGCGCACTCTAGGCGGACCTTGTGCAGCACTGCATCAAGATCCGGATAGTCCCTCAAAAAACTCTGCACGACCAAGTTGAGCACATATGACAGACATGGTATGTGAGTGAGGTTGCCAAGGCCCAGAGCTGACACCAGATTTCGGCCATTGTCACACACTACCAAGCCTGCCTGTAGATTCTCTTCCAAAAACCACACGTCGCTCTCCTGCTTTATGGCATTACAGAGCTCCTGCGCTGTGTGGCTAAGATTCCCCATGGAAATTAATTTCAGGACGGCCTGTTGACATTTGGACACGGCTGTGCTCATATCGGTCGCAACAGGTAAACGTTCACGGGTCCATGTGGAGGTAGACCGTGACGGCTCCTGCAGCGATGATTCTGAGGAACTGGAGTAGGAGGAGGAATCAATGTGTACAGACTTGATTCCTGCAATCCTTGGAGTTGGCAGAACACGTACAGCGCCACTCGCAAGATCAGTACCCGGCTGCACAACACTGACCCAATGGGCAGTGAGGGAAAGGTATTGTCCCTGGCCATGGGTGTTAGAACCCTCTTGTTAGGTTTTGTTTCAGTTTGCTGGTCACATGACCTTTTTTCCCTATTTAGTCTGGCTCCGCCCTTCTGGCTTTGCTTGACTTCATTGTATTATCTACTGTTAAGCTAGCCGGGTGCTTAGGTGCCTTAATCTGTGAGTTTTGCTTGATGTTAGGATCACAAAGTATTTATTTTTCTGTTTAATTATCCATGCTACAATTTATGTTAGGAGGTGTCCACCTTTTCTCCAGTCCCTAGATCTTGTAGGGATTACTCCCTCGCAACTATAGGTCTTCGCTCACACTAGATGAGGACTTTAGCGGGTCTGGTCGCAGGATCAGGTTCCCCGTTACATCGTAGGGATTCAACTTAGTTGTATTGTAGGGACAGAATTCCCTTCTTTCCTTACTGGTTGTAGCAGATCATAACAATGGGTAGTGGTCCACGCATCGGTGGTCAGGTGGACCTTGCTACTGAGGGCTTTTAGTAGCGCATGTTTAATTTTTCCCTCAACATGCTTTTGCAGACCAGGGACGGCTTGCCTGCTGAAATGAAATCGGCTTGGCACATTGTATTGTGGGACTGACAATGATATTCAGTTACGGAAACTGTCTGTCTCCACCAGCCTGAATCACAGCATTTCAAGGGACAGGAGTTTTGCAATGCCAGCATTCAGAGCCTGTGCTCGTGCATGGTTTGCGGAGTATGGCCGTCTTTTATCCCATGCCTGTGCTACCGATGGCTGTTTTGTGGCCTGGGAGTGTGAGGATGACAGGGAACTTGCTGCTGTGTGTGGAATAACAGTTTGTCTCTGGACAACAGTGGCCGAGGTTCTTCCATGGCGATCCTGTGAGGAAGCAGAACCAGCTGTGTGTGAGCTCGATGAAGAGGCTTCAACACAACCTGAAGATGTAGGTGCTGCTGTAGGTTGGCCTACATCTCCAGTGTGTCTTTGTAACTCAACTACGTGCTTTGTCCGCACATGTTTCCACATATTTGTGGTATTGAGGTGACTGACACTTTTAGCTATTTTTAATTTTTGATTACACAGCTTGCATTTCACATAGCAAATATCATGTGCAAGTGTGTGAAAAAAGGACCACGCAGTGCAAGTCCTGGGAGCGCACGTTTTGACTTTTGGAAGACAACTGCTCCGAACAGGTGCCAAACTGGAGGCTACAGGCAACCGAGTCTGCAGCCTAACTCTCCCTCCTGTTTGTACCGTTGGGGCAATGTCTTCCTCTATCTTCCTTCTATCACTAACCATTTCTCTAGGCCTCTCCCAGCTTTCAACCAAAGTACTGGTTCTCAGCCACAAAGCTATCCACAGTGCAGCACCCCTCCTACATCTCCTCCTCATTTCTATCTATCGGCCTAACCGACTGCTGCGCTCTGCAAACGACTTTCGACTAACCTCTGCACTAATACGTACCTCCCACTCCCGACTCCAAGACTTCTCC
>JARQOD010000005.1:34673124-34713269 GCA_033576555.1 Oophaga sylvatica | reverse complement strand
CCTTTTTGGGGCTGAGATCCCCATGCTATTTTTAGATAGTAATATGTAGTGCAGTGTTTGAGTGTAGGTTCCATGTATGGCATTAGATATACGCCATGTATGTTGGTAGTAGCTATTTGCTACTCTGTATCATAAACCTCTTATGTGGCTATCTGTGTTTCACTGCCGCTGTTTGATGCTGCTAATTGTAGCGGCTGCACATGTATCCAATTCGGGCTGCTATAATCAACAATTATTTTCTTGTCCTCAGCAATTGTGCTGAATAAAAAGTGTGTTCTAAAGTGCTAATTGGTACATGTTTTATATACATTCATCTAATTAGAGGTTCCATTTGGTTATTTACTAAACTACATGGTGCTACAACTGTATTTATGTCTATTATAGATTTTGTTTGGCGGTAGTACATATTTTTATGTCATATATTATATTTCTTATTGACATTCTAGACTTGTGGTGGTGCGTTGCTTTACGCATTGCACTGTGCTATCTTATGTCTTTTTGTCTCCATTTCCCCTTAAATACTTGGTGCATGTAATATTTATTTGTTTAATAAAATTTATATTTTTTATATAGCTCTTTTGATCACTGTTCTCTTGATTTCGTTTCATTCTATTTTCTGTCTGTGTCCGTGCTTTCTTCTTGTCTAACCGCCATTACATGTTTGGGGGCTTCCTATTTTCTTTGGGGATCTACTCCGGGGCAGATAGCTTTCATCTTTCTGCCTTTAGGTGTAGTTATCTCTCAGGCTGTGACGAGGCGTCTAGGATCAACGTAGGAACGCTCCACGGCTACCTCTAGTTGTGTGGTTAGTTCAGGTTACTGCAATCCAATAGGTTCCAGCCTCTCTGGTGTATTACCGCTTTTGCTATTTCTCCTCAGTTACCGAAACATAACAGTATAAATATCCAAATGGTCCTTGGCAGAAAAAGAGGTTAGTCCTGCTGTATGCACTCTATAAGGTCATTAATGAATATTTTAAAAAGAAGAGGGCCCAATACTCACCCTGTGGTACCCCATGGTTAACTGTGACCCAATCCAATTGTGTTCCATTAATATCCATTATTTGTTTCCTTTCACTAAGCCAGCCCAATTACACATATTTTCTCCTAGTGTCATTGCTCTCATTTTATGTATAAACCTTTTATGTGACACTGTATCAAACACCTTTGAAAAGTCCATGTAAATGACATACACAGCACAATTCAATTAAAGGGATTGTCCACTTCATCTTTATTTTAGCAAATGTGTTTGTGGCAATTATTAACTAATAAGTAGTAGAGGTTATTTGCCTTCATCCAAGGCTGCGTGGTTCTCCTGTCCTCAAAATAGTGGAAGATCACGTGACCAGACCTGTTCATCAGCCTTCTCCAATTAAAAATACTGTACAAAAATATCTCCAAAAATAATAAAACCGTTTTAAATCCTATTTTAAATGTATTACTATACGGAGCATGTATAAGTGCACGCCAATGGTCTGTACATATGATTTATTTTTGTCATTAATTATTAAAACGTGTGAAAATGTCAATTGTCACTCAGTAAAAGCTGACAGTAAAATATGATGTCCAGCCAAAGCAGAGACTGAAAGAATTACATTCCGATAAATCTCTGCCATTGGGAGAACTTATTGTATTTACAAGGGACAACAAATCTCTGTGCCAGAAAAGTTTTGGCTTGGTGACACGGGTCTGCAGTAAATTTTTTACTCCAGGTTCCTGAAGATTTGTGACATCACTCTGGATGTACACAGATGAATGTTTAAACTTGGATGACCCGTTAACTGGAATTAATTTTCTGCTGAACGGTTTCCAGTATATTATGTTCAGGTTTAGATTTTTCTGGTGAAAAGCAAAAATGAAACCAGAAACAGTGTCTTATAAATAATAGTCTTGGGGGCATTTTATTAGTCATTGTGTAATTGAAGTTGTTTAGTTTTACGGTGCTTCTGTCAGTCAAGAAGAGGACAAAAATCTAATAAACAGCTGGAAAGGGTTACTGTAAAGAGAAGGAAGATGAGATGCTTCATATTGGATTTATTACTGGTAAATCAAAGTGCTGGGTAGAGACTTTTACTAATTGAAGCATACCTCCAGTGAGACACTTAAAAACCTCTACGGATTTACACTTTAGTATATGAATTCAAGTTTCTATTCAAGAATCAAAAATCTATTGAGTGTTGTTTGCTTGTGGATTGCAAACTCCATTTATTTCATTATAGAGCATCGTAGGAGACTTACTGCATCCCTTTACTTCCTCCCTGCTGCTGTCTGAGGCAGATCCATATAGATACATATATATACGAAGGTATGAAACGCGCGTTGGGGCGCCAGGGGAACGCCACGCTGTACTGAACACCTAGTATGTAAGTGCCCTCTACTACTGTGCTTTATCACAAGCTGCCACGGTATATGTTGTTAACTGTTTAATGTGTTATACACCAGTGCGGCTGTAGCACCTATTGGTATCTAATCTGGGCAATACTTACTTTGTGTATAGGTCATATATTATAGTGGTCTTATCCCCTATTTTATTTCTTGGTTCTTAGCTTCCTTGTTTTTGACTGAGTCCATCTAATATTTTGATCTTAAACATTGTTAATTAATATTAGGTGATTAATAAAATATACAACTTTTTATACAGCACGTTATACTGGTTGTTCCTTTAGTGTACTCAATTGAATTGCAGTTTTTTTGTGCTGTTATTTTGGGTTTTTTGTGATGGCAAAAAATGAAAATAGTTTAAGGGGTTGTCCGGTCCAAATCGATAAGTCTGCAGTCACACAGATTGATGCGGACTTATCGATTTGGAATGATGAAGCCGCGAGGATTCACCAGTTTCTGTGCCGGAGCTGGAGGGTATGTACGAGTATTATACACTCCCGGTCAGGGTCCGTCTAGTGGGCGAGACCTTGCTCCATATACTTGTATGGAGTGAGGCTGCACCCCATACAGTAACTCCGCCGTCCAGTGAGAGTGGCTGACTAGAGGGAGCAGCCTCTCTCCATACAAGTGTAAACCTATGAGAGTCTCGTTCTGGCCTCATTCTCCCTCTCATAGGCTTACATTCAGTGGTGACTTCTGGATCACCCAAGAAAACAATGGAGCGATCCGACAGGTTACAAGCTACTGGAGATCGGTGGTGCCAATAACAGAAGAAAATGGTGGCTGATGAGAATAATACTTGGGCAGGGAACTTAGATTAGTAGCACCACTCCAGCAGAAAAAGTGGTGCGAGAGGTGTAACTAGGGATTCAGCTTTACGGGGGGGGGCAAACTTCTGAGTGGGCCCCTAGACAGGAAACCCTGATTACAACTACAGGGTTGCACCCTAATTGTAGGTGTAGGAGAACCTCAGCAGATGACCAGGCTGTTACTGAAAATAATCTCAACACTGATATTACTGCCACATGGTGACCCTATAGTGGTAGATACCAGTGCTGCAGATCATATAGGAGATTACAGCACAGTTATAGATGGTGACTTACAGATGACGTTCTTTCTGATGGAGTTGTTCACTTTCCCGTCTTTTCCATCTTGATCAGACTGACACGACAACTTCTCCAGCCAGGACTCGTCTGCAGAGATTACAACAAAAGCACAGTTGATTTCTCACATTTCCAGCACCATCTCCATCTATCCCCAACCTGCACAAACTCCTCATCCTGCTGATATCCCAATGCTGAGCCTCTGCTGTTATATTTGTCCCTATTACTGCACCTGCTGTGTGGTACAAAGACAGTACTCCTCTTACTAATTAATTACCACCACTATGCCCCTTACATAGAAAAATGCTTCCTTTGTGCCCTCTAGATGATAGAATTGCCCATTAAAAATGTTAATGCCCTGTTGAAGCGGCCTAGAAAACAGTGTCCACATTTTACCCCTAGAAAGTGATGATGCCCCATGTGCATCTTTGACGATCACAATACTTTGAGTGCCCCTATAACAATAATGCTCCTTAAGTGCCAACTTAGCTTTTAATGATGTCACCTGAGTCCCTTCATATACAGCTCCCTATGCAAAGTATGATGCCCCTACACCTCTCCTATACACAGTAAGATGGTCCCACAGCTCCTCTATATACAGTATAATGGTTCCACAGCTCCTCTATATACAGTATGACGACCCCACAGCTCCTCTATATACAGTATGATGGTCCCACAGCTCCTCTATATAAAGTTGATGATCCCACAGCTCCTCTATATACAGTATGATGGTCCCACAGCTCCTTTATATACAGATGACGATCCCACAGTCCTCTATACACAGTAAGATGGTCCCACAGCTCCTCTATATACAGTATGATGATCCCACAGCTCCTCTATATACAGTATGATGGTCCCACAGCTCCTCTATATACAGTTGACGATCCCACAGCTCCTCTATATACAGTATGATGGTCCCACAGCTCCTCTATATACAGTATGATAATTCCACAGCTCCTCTATACACAGTATGATAGTTCCACAGCTCCTCCATATATATTATGATGGTCCCACAGCTCCTCTATATACAGTATGATGGTTCCACAGCTCCTCTATATACAGTATGATGGTTCCACAGCTCCTCTATATACAGTATGATGGTCCCACAGCTCCTCCATATATATTATGATGGTCCCACAGCTCCTCTATATACAGTATGATGGTTCCACAGCTCCTCTATATACAGTATGATGGTCCACAGTCCTCTATATACTGATAATTCACAGCTCCTCTTACACGTATGATAGTTCCACAGTCTCATATATATGATGGTCCCACAGCTCCTCTATATACAGTATGATGGTCCACAGCTCTCTATATACAGTATGATGGTCCCACAGCTCCTCTATATACAGTATGATGGTCCACAGCTCCTCTATATACAGTATGATGGTCCCACAGCTCCTCTATATACAGTATGATAATCCCACAGCTCCCCTATACACAGTATAATGCCCACAGCTCCTCTATATACAGTATGATGGTTCCACAGCTCCTCCAGATATATTATGATGGTTCCACAGCTCCTCTATATACAGTATGATGGTTCCACAGCTCTCCTATAGAAAATATAATGAAGCCTTTGACATGGAAGAATACCCATTTAATGTTTAGGTAGGGCTACTGCTATGCTAGCATGTTCTTTCTTTTTCTTTTTTACTTTTCTTTGCATTTTTTCTAAAAAAAGACTTTACATTGCTGCTTTAATCTGAAATTGGGTCTGATGTGCTCTTCCCTCTCTTAGGCCCCCATACACATTAGACTAACGTCATCCAAACCTTGTAATACCTGCTACTAGTGGGTTTGGCTGACAGTCTACTGCGTATGGGGGCCTACTAAGTCTCCCACGATAGACGATGATGGTTTCCAATAAGGATCTGGTATGTCCAATTTTGGATTGCCAATCCTTTTGATAAGCCACTGCCAGAGATGTCTGGCAGCAGCTCTCTCATAGAAAACTCAGACGTGCTCTCCCGTGTCTGGAGGAGTTGGGAGACATAGCTGCTGTCCAAAATGATTGTCTGAACAAGCTATCTATTGTATATGAGGCCCCTTAGTGTTGTCAGATTTTATCAATTTGTTATCATGCCCTTGATCACACACATATTTTTCACTACTAATATTTAGCACACGGAAATGCTGAGAATAGTTTTCTGGATTGCCTCATGAAGACAAGCACAATAGGAATAGCGCTCAGCCAGGCAATCAGATGATCAGCAAGGGTCTGTCTTCTCTGCCTTCTGCTGCTCAGTTTTAATTGCAGCGGCCACTACAGGTGAAATGTGGTATTACATGCTGACCATTCATATAAATAGCTGATATGGTAGCAAGGATAGAGAGGGTACACCAGAGTTAATACTCGTTAGGGCGCAGTCAGACAGCTGTATAAATAAGACCAAGATTGGAAGCCAATGCTTGGACTGGCCAGCAGTTCGCCTGACCCTAGACAGCTGGATATATTTTTAAACAGCTGTCACACTCGGGTAGGTACAGCAGCCGGCCAGTCCAAGCATTGGGTTCCAATTTCGGTCCGATTTTTATGTCTTACAGCGCCCTCTCTGGCTCATAGAGGACTGTACTGAGTGGGGGATACTTCTATATGATGTGTGTAACCCCCAATGTGGCATATGCAAAAAGGTTGCTCTTACAGGAAGACCCTTTAAGGGCATTTTTGGTCCTTATTTTGGTCTTGAAAGCCCCAGCTTGTACAGACTCATACCAGCAAATTTATTTTCTTCATGATGTAGAAATGAAAAAATATAATCACAACACAACATGATGCGTAAAATGGGTTTATGAGCCATATCTTGTCCCCGCTGCTCATGCGAGCCTATGATGTAACCTCTACACATTCTGTTTGAACAGACGGCCTCATGATGAATATATGCCTCTAAGGATTACATCAACACTTTAATCAAATTCTGTCTGTTGTTTTAGTACTGACTATAACTGAGACTGATGAGAGCCAGAGAGATGTATGGTTCATGTTGCATCACACATAGAGGATGGAGATTGAAGCTTCCCTTTGAATTGAAAATACAGGGCAGATTTGCTGGTGGCGTAGATGGACCCGGTCCCCACGGGTCATCGTATTTTGCAATGAATGCTTTTGTACTTTATACAGATGTAGCAGAACTGAATTTGTAATTTAACTCTTTATGTTGGCTAAATTGGTCGGTAATTGTGTCAGATTGTTCTGAATGAGTAACACGATTTTGCCCCATATGAAAACCCAGCGCTGGTACAAGTTTAAAAAATAATTCCATTCTTTATATCAAACATTTTGTCCCCAAAATGTTGCATCACTCCCGATATCTGCTTTAATAAATTCTAATATACAATTCTAATATAGAAAGTCAAATTGTATTGTTCCTCTGCTACTCCTCCAGGAACTATATCCACTATGTGCAGAGTGAATGGCAGGATGTACTAAAATGAAAAGGTGCCAATTAGGGCTCGTGCAGATGTCCGTGGATTCTCTCATCGGAGAGAATTGGGCCAATTAGGCAAATTACACTCTGATCAAACTGTAACCTGAGTGGGATCATAGTGTGTTTCCATTTATTTAGATGAAAAATAATGTCAATCCGTGGAAATCTGTTTTGTCGGATTGTGCAAGGACCGAAAATACGCTTGTCTGTACTTGCCCTTAGAACCATTTATTAATTCATTAATTCCACAACACTTTATGGATGTAATCATCACTGTCCCCATTGGGGCTCACAATCTAGACTCCCTATCAGTATGTCTTTGGCGTGTCGGTGGAAACCCACGCACACATGAGGAGAAGATACAAACTCTTTACAGATGTCCTTGGTGGGATTTGAACCCAGGACACCAGGGCTGTAGTGCTAACCACTGAGCCATCGTGCTGCCCATAATTGTTCTGAAAACTATCAATTCAAAATGATTACTAATCTGTTCTTTCAATCACTGTATTTCAAACCCTCCGTCACTAAAGTGCAAAAGCAAAATATTCAATAAGATTGTATTAACTCATCTGTAGAATCTATTTTAATATTTTTGGAGCTTGTTCTAATATAGTGAGTTTCAAATCATTATGATTCTTATTGTGTTCCATCAAAAGACTCAATGATTCAATACCCCTTACCTAATGTTCCACCTAGATTTAGTCATTAATCGATCGACTGATTGAATTTTCCTGCTTAAATTTTGCATTTATTTTAACATTCCGGCTGTCTGCAATTACCAGTTGTACGTTGGATTCAGCGTAAGACAGCATGCAGTAAGCTCCTGTAATCCCTTTAGTGGTGGCTGCAGAAAGTCAGAATCTAAATTAATTCTATGCCCATGCAGGAGATTTGTATCATAAAAACTAAAGCTCTGACTGCTAAAAGACATATTAAGAAATCCATTGTCACTTAATTTTGACCTGAAACGTAATGGTGACTAAAATCCTGCTTACTTCTGCCTTCTCGATCTAGATCCAGGTAAGCTTGAACAATGGGCAGCGACTAATAGAATGGTATTTAACAGGGAGAAATGCAAGATTCTGCATCTGGGCAAGAAAAATTAAAATTAAATTTATAGAATGTTAGGAATAGAACTAAGCAACAGCATGTGTGAAAAAGAATTGGGTATACTAATAGATCACAGACGGCACAGGAGTCAACAGGGTGATGCAGCAGCAAAAAAGGCAAACACAGTTCTAGAATGTATTAAGAGAAGCATAGAGTCTAGATCACGTGAAGTAATTATCCCCCTCTACTCCTCCCTGGTCAGACCTCATCTGCAATACTGTGTCCAGTTCTGGGCACCATATTTTAAAAAAGACATTGAAAAACTGGAACAAGTTCAGAGAAAAACTACCAGGATGGTGAGTGGACTGCAAACTATGTCGTACGAAGAACGGCTAAAGGATCTGGGAATATTTAGCTTGCAAAAAATCTGTCTATAAATATCTGAAGGGCTGTCACAGTGTAGAGGGATCATCATTATTCTCAATTGCACATGGAAACCCGAGAAGCAAAGGAATGAAACTGAAAGAGAGAAGATACAGATTAGATATTAGAAGAAACTTTTTGACAGTAAGGGTGATCAATGAGTGGAACAGGTTGCCAAGAGAGGTGGTGAGTTCTTTTTCAATGGAAGTCTTCAAACAGAGGCTGGTCAGACATCTGTCTGAGATGGTTTAGTGAATCTGCATTGAGCAGGGGGTTGGACATGATGATACTGGAGGTCTCGTTCAACTTTTACTTTCTATGATTCTATGATTCATAAAGTTTTGTTTCTGCCTATTTTTTTTATTCATAATTACCAACTCTTTCGAATTTTCTCAAAAATATTCTATTTGCGGAGAATATGTTTGTGCGAATCTCAGTAATGGAAAAGCTTGTAATTGCTTGGAAAGTACATGTGGGGTGAGAGAAGAGAGAGGACTCCGCTGACCAGCAGATTTTACTCTATAGAGGAGATACGGAAGAGAAATACCTACTCAGTGACAATGGAGATGGAAAATTACTCTGCCGTACAAACTCTGCTCCATTAGGAACCGCTGATCTGTGATGACCCAGGTACTGACCACTACTGTACAAGGTATGATAATCCACTAGATGTCATAGCTACAGGGCAAAATGAGGGGCTCACGCAGCAACACAAAAGGACTGATGTTTTCACAATGTGGGAAATGGTGCTGGTAAGTTCGAATTCGAGTGGAACCAGTAATTTCAGTAAATTTGATTCTAACTTGATCCTCCATGGATTCATCCACTCATCTCTATTTTTACCACAACAGAACAAACTATTTTATACAAATGCTGGGAAAAATACAGCAACTCTGTAATCCAATCTCTATTTTAATCAGTCACTGACCATTACGTTTCTTCTTCATTCTTCAAAGCCATTAATCATCTGTCTGGTTTCTTTTAATCAGAATGTATTTGGATTGAGTAGTGGTAACCTGTATTAATTGAAGTCATAACTGAAAACCATCACAATTGTGGAAAACTGAGACCATTCCAAGTAATGTTTCAAATCTAACAGGAATATAAGGAAAATGCTGCGTGTGAAGGATGGTATCCGTCTGTAGAATGGTTTCATAATTCCATGAATCTCCCATTAGATAGACGCACACTCGGAGAGTGGCTCTAATAACATCTGCTCTATGTCTTCTAGCTCATCCTAAGTGAGATCTTCATCCATATACTTTGTAATAATTCTTGTTGTTTTATGTCTTTCCTTTGTTTGTTTAATGCCAACATATTCTGCAAACATTGCTACCATATACATCAGTTCTTAAACCGAACTGATCTTCTCCATTAAATATCATAATCGCTGTTTAGCGGTTTGTTTATTTTTTTAATTAGAATATTTGCCATTTACATGCAAAAAAACAATCCAGTGACGGGCTCCGTTTACTAACCTAACATAGTTAGTCGAAATACTTAAAAAATACTCAATACTCAAAAAAGTTTTTTATATTGAGGGTGATCAATGGGTGGAACAGGCTGCCACGAGAGGTGGTGAGTTCTCCTTCAATGGAAGTATTCAAACAGATGCTGGACAGACATCTGTCTGAGATGGTTTAATGAATCCTGCATTGAGCAGGGGGTTGGACACGATGACCCTGGAGGTCCCTTCCAACTCTAACATTCTATGATAGCAGGGTCTTCTTCACCAGTTCTGGAGGCTGGCATTTTGCACCCCTATGGTGGTGTCCATGTAATTCTGGGATCTCATGAATCTTCCATTGCAACAGCTGAGCTTCCAAGGCTACTCTGGCTACTACATGAGGGTCCCAAACATGAGACATAATTTTATTCACTTAGAAATGCTTTGCACATTGTTTTTGTAAAAGAGGTTGTGGAGATAATGGAAGTAGGAAAGGAATGCCATAAAACACTGAATAAACATTACAGACCAGGAGTGGACAAAAATCAGAAGAAGACCCCGATTCAAGAACAGTATATGGCATTAGATGAACCCTTTGCAGTTGAATATCTAACCATAATGCACATTTCCAACTGCTTTGGAGGTGGTAGTGGCCCTTTACCCCTTGACTAGAGATGAGGGAATTTGTTCAGATGCGGTTCCGAATACGATCAGATTCGAATATTGTTTTTGCAATATTTGTCGAACACAGCCGAACGTCATTAGAGTCAATGGGAGTAGCAATTACAGAATATGTTCAGAGCCGATCATAAGACATACATTCGCCACGAATATTGTTTGAATATGGCTCGAATATGTCAAAATCAGATTCGGGGACAAAATCTGAATAAATTCGCACATGTCTACTCTTGACCCCTGCGCGGCTGCACATGCTGCACCGATGGTATGCTATCCCCTGTCACAGACAGTTTGTGCAACACGACAGCAGTGAAAAACAGCTAAGGCCTGTCTACCCATATCCATGTACAGTATGTTGAGGTCACTTTGACATTTCTAAGGCTGTTTTTGCCTTAAAAAACATGAAAAGTGTTTGGATCCAGTCTGAGGGAACCTTAGAGTTTCACACATCTTTTCATGTCAAATGGAGGCTATGTAGTACTTCCAATTTCCGTTGAATCGATTCATTGTCAATAATCTTTTTTTAAGAAAAATTTGGTTAATCTGGCAATTTCTAATTTAAAAAAATATGCTTTCTAGTATTACAACTTACGTGAAAGTCAAATCTCTCAAACTATAAAATAAATGTTATCCATAAGGTAATCACCATAAACAAATTATCATTTTTTGTACTATCAAAATGGTCCCATCAAAAAATAAAACTCGGTATATAAAATCAAATCCTTACACAGTTCCACCCAATGAAAATAAAAAAGGTTATGGGTATCAGAAAATGGTGACATAAGCCAAAATTTTAATTTACAATTTTTTTAAGCCATTAAAATAATAATTAAAAAAACAAACAGTTTTGGTATCATCATGATCATTCTGACCTGGAAAATTGTGTTTTTACTGCATAATGAATGCCTGCAAAAACAAAACCCTAAAACAATTGTGAAATGTTTTTTTTACCATTTTACATTTTTTTTTCAGTTTTTCATTACATTATATGGTAAAGTAAATGGTGTTAGTCAAAACTACAAATCGTCCTGCAAAAAGCAAGCTGAAAAAAGTTAGGACTCCAAAGAAAAGGAGGAAAAAAGATATTTAGCAAAAAACTAAATTTGCTTGGTTTCTCCCTTGAGCTAAGGGTGCTTTCACACTGTATTCTTCACCATGTTCAATGCTTGCATCGGAGCTTACGTTTGAGCCCTCCTGCAAACTGTGATCCAGTAGGCATACACGCCTGAAAATGATGCACAAACAGAGCTCAAATGAACTCCATCTGCACCATTATAGTCAATGGTCCCATCGGCGCATACACCCAAATCCCAGTTTTGCCGCAGGTTCAGACGTAAGTCCCGATGGGACCACAGATTGTGGTAAAGAACGCAGTGTGAAAGCACCCTAAGGATTAATCCCATAGATTTTATTTTCATATCCATCTTGCAACCATCTTCTTCAAGGAAAGCAACCATGTTTATTGAGTTTTCAGCAATGTGGAAGGAAAAATAAAACATTTATGACTCTCAGAAGAATGAGAGGAAAAAAATATTTTAGCGAAAACCAAGATTTGCTTGGCTACTTTCTTGAAGGGTCAAGGAGGAACCCCATACAGTTTATTTTCATGTCCATTTTTCATCCATCTTCTGCAAGTAAAGGGAGCATTTTTGTCAAGCTGATGATGGAATCCCTCCACTAGTGGGACCACCCATGTTATGCTTGACTCCTGCGACTCCACCTCCTGTAAAGGGTTGTCTACATAGGACAACCCCTCTAAGTGCACTATTTCATCTTATATCCATGTACACTTGTTTTTCAGATTCTCGCTGCTCTCTCTTTGTATTTTCCAATAACATTTATGTCTCCATTCTCTGTTTTATTTTAAGGATACAATTATTTATTTTGAAATCAGAACCGAGACCTTCAGATTCTCATATTCTCTCTATTGTTCCATGACATGGACCCTTGGGTCAAGCTAAAAATAATAACTGTCAATATGTTGGATATATGGAAAGTTCATGTTAAAACTCAAACGTGCTATTCACGGCTAAGGTTGAGTTGGCTGGGAATTCCAGGTCGACAGCAGATTCTTGTATTCCTCACTTGTCTGATCTCGAGCCAAAAACTCTTTTTTATAAATGAATTTATTTGGACTTTTCAGTAAAACTATTGTTTTAATCAGCACCCGGGCAGGATCCAGCAAGCAAGATGAACCACAGAAATTACTGACAGTGTAGAAAAACAGAGCATGCAATATTTACAGAAGTAGCTTAACTTTGCCTTTATATTTGGAATTTCATGTTCTCATGTTCTGAGATTCAGAATCCTGCGCTACAGAACATGTTGATGCTATATAATTCAAAGGTAATATACATGTCCTTTTTTTATCGTTCCTCTTTGCTCAATATTTTCTTATATGTGTGGCATGAGATAACCCACTTTTACCTCCTTCACCCCGAAGCCTATTTTCACCTTCCTGACCAGGCGAATTTTTACAATTCTTGCCACTGTCAATTTATGAGGTCATAACTCTGGAACGCTTCACTGATTATGAGAACATTTTCTCGTGACATATTGTACTTCATGAAAGTGGTAAAATTTCTTTGAATGACTTGCATTTATTTGTAAAAAGAACGGAAAATTGGCAAAAAATTTGAAAATTTCGCAATTTTCAAACCTTTAATTTTTGATGCCGTTTGATGCCGTTAAATCAGAGTCATATCACACAAAATAGTTAATAAATAACATTTCCCACATGTCTACTTTACATCAGCACAATTTTGGAAACATATTTTTTTTGTTAGGCAGTTATAAGGGTGAAAAGTTGACCAGTGAGTTTTCATTTTTACAACAAAATTAGCAAAATCATTTTTTTTTAGGAACCACCTCACATTTGAAGTCACTTTGAGGGGCCTATATGACACAAAATACACAAAAAGTGACACCACTCTAAAAACTGCACCCCTCAAGGTACTCAAAACACATGGCAGGGCTCGGAAGGGAAGGAGCACCATTTGCTGGCATAATTAGCGGACGCCATGTCATGTTTAGAGAGCCCCTGATGTGATTAACAGTGGAAACACCCCACAAGTGACCCCATTTTGGAAACTAGATCCTTTAGGGAACTGATCTAGATGTGTATTCAGCATCTTGAACCCACAGGTTATTCACAGAAGTTTATAACGTAGAGCCATGAAAATAAAAAAAATATTTTTTTCCCAAATAAATCTTTTTTACCTCTAAATTTGCATTTTCATAAAGGTAACAGGAGAAATTGCTCCATACAATGTGTTTTACAATTTCTTCTGAGTGTGCAGATACCCAATATGTAGAGGAAAACAACTGTTTGGGTGCATGGCAGGGCTTGGAAGGGAAGGAGCGCCATTTGACTTTTTGAATGTAAAATTTCCTGGAATAATTAGCGGATGCCATGTCGCGTTCGAAGAGCCTCTGATATGCCTAAAAAGTGGAAACCCCAATAAGTGACACCATTTTGGAAGCTAGACCCTAAGGGAACTTATCTAGATGTATATTGAGCCCCTTGAACCTCCAGGTGCTTCACATAAGTTTATAACTTTGAGCTGTGAAAATTAAAAAAATAACATTTTTCCCAGATAAATCTTTTTTAGAACCAAATTTTGAATTTTCATAAGGGTGACAGGAGAAATTGCTCCATAAAATTTGTTGTGCAATTTCACCTGAGTGTGCTGACACCCAATATGTGGAGGAAAACAACTGTTTGGGCGTACGGCAGGGCTTGGAAGGGAAGTAGTGCCATTTGACTTTTGAATGCAAAATTTGCTGGAATAATTAGCGGACTTCATGTTGCGTTTGGAGAGTCCGTGATGTGCCTAAACAGTGGAAACCCCAAACAAGTGACACCATTATGGAAACTAGACCCATTTTGGGAACTTATCTCGATGTGTATTGAACACCTTGAACCCCAAGGTGCTTCATAGAAGTTTATAATGTTAAGCCGTGAAAATAAAACAAATCACATTTTTCCCGCAAAAAAAATTTTCAGCTTCAAATTTTGCATTTTTACAAGGGTAACAAGAGAAAATGGACCCCAAAATTTGTTGTGCAATTTCTCCTGAGTTCAGCAATGCCTCATATGCCATTGAAAACTACTTTTGAGGCACAGTGCAAAGCTCAGAAGAGAAGAAACTCCATATTACAGTGCAGATTTTGCTGCACTTTTTTGAGGGTACCATGTTACATTGGCAGAGTCCCTGATGTGCCAAAACATCAGAACCCCCAATAAGTGACCACATATTACAAACTAAACCTCTCAGTGAATTTATTCAGGGGTGCAGTGATTATATTGACACCATAGGGGTGTTAAAGACTTTTATGCCATTGGGCAGTGAAAAAAAAATAATTTACATTTTTTACAACCAAAATCCATGCAAACACGGGGAGAACATACAAACTCCTTGCAGATGTTGCCCTTGGTGGGATTCAAACCAAGGACTCCAGCGCTGAAAGGCTGTAGTGTTATCCACTGAGCCACCATGCTGCAGATTTTTCTAAAATACTTTGTGGATGCCATATAAAGAGCCCCTAAGTGCTAGAAAAGCAGAATCCCCCTCAAGTGACCCCATTTTGGAAATTATAACCCTTTGGGAATTTATCTGCAGGTGTAGTAACGATTTTGACTCCATGAGTGTTTGAAAGAAACAAACAGCAGTGGATGTTGCTGAGTGAAAATTGCAAACTGCCATTGTTGTGACCAGTACGTTACGCCCAGCTCATGCTTCTGGAGACACGCACCTGTAAATTAGGTGGGTTCTCACCACTACAAAAATGCTAAACATGTGGGCACTAAATGTGATTTAGGAGCTCAGAAGAATGGGGGCATTTGGATTTGGTAGCAGAGAATTTGCTGAATCTCTTTTGGGGTCGAGGAGCCATTTCGCTTTTCGAGAGCCTTTGTGCTACCATTAATGTGGAAGCTCCCTATATTTCCGTTAACAGATGACAGACCTGAGTGAGGGTTTCTTTTTTTGGGATTGAGTTGAATCTTTTATTGGGAACATTTTACATAACATTTATAATCACATTTATCCGGCACTATATGCTGAGCACTTACATTGGGGTTTCCATCTAGATCTCCAAGTGATGTGACAGATGAAACCCCCGATGGATCCATTCACTATAATGAGCCAGCAGAGTTACTCTGGACCCCACTGGCTTCTGTTCATCAGTGTCCTTTTTCAGAAGTGCACAAAACTGTGGCCAATGGCACTTTTGCGCAATCCTAAAAAGACGAACACCGCCAGATCACAGATTGTCCACAATGCCTCCATCTGACTCGTTATAGGGAATCTTCCGACGGGGGTTCTGTCTGAATCATGAATATCAGAGATTTACACGGAAATCCTTGTGTAAGGCTCAGTGTAGAGGGCAGGATAAATGTGCGCCGAGCCTTACTGCGATCTTTGGGAGCAGAATGAAAAAATCAACAGCATGTGAAGAATTGGTCTTATTTATTTTCTAAGCTGTTCCTCTTACGGTGTAAGTGATTAGGCAACTTTGTTTTTCGACTCCGTGTGATTACAGCGATCCCAAATTTATATCAGGTTTTTATGTTTGGCTGCTGTCACACACTAAAAGACCGTTAATTTTTCCATATTTTGGCACACAGAGTCGCCTTATGGCTGTTTTTTGCAGGATGTGCTGACGTTTTATTGGTACCATTTTTGGGCACATGACATTTTTTGATCCTTTGTATTCCGATTTTTGGGAGACAATGAACAAAAACCATCAATTCAGGAATTGCTTCTTTTTTTTTTTTTATACCGTTCCATGTGTGGCAAAATTGGTGAGGCAGCTTTATTCTTTGAGTCAGTACGATTACAGCGACACCCAATTTATATATTTTTTTATGTTTTGGCGCTTTTACACAATAAAAACTATTTTAAATAAAAAATTATTAATTTTGCATTACTTTATTCTGAGAGATGTAACTTTTTTATTTTTCTACTGATGGATCTGTATGGTGGTTTGTTTTTTGCGGGACAAGATGACGTTTTCAGCGGTACTATTTTTACTTACATGAATTTTTTGTTCGCGTTTTATTGCACTTTTTGTTCAACGGTATGATGATAAAGCATTGTTTTTTCGCCTCTTTTTTTATTTATTGTTTTTACAGTGTTCACTGAGGGAGTGAACTAGTGGGACAGTTTTATAGAGCAGGTCATTACGGATGCAGCAATACCAAATATGTGTTCTTTTATTGTTTATTTTTTATTTACATAAGTAAATGTATTTGCTGGAAAAATATTTGTTTCCATTTTTTGTTCATTGTTTGTTATTTTTTTAATATTTATACACTTTAAAAAAATGTTTTTTACTTTATTTACATTGTCCCATCCTGGGACATCACTTTATAGTGTTAGATTGCTGATCTGATATTCTGCAATGCTTCTGCACTGCAAAGCATCAGATCAGCATCTGATAGGCAGGGAAGGAGGCGTCTCAGGTCCTGCTTTCTGCAGGCACTACAAAGCCACCTTCTCTGATGTACCCTGCAGCCATCATGTGGCCAGAGGTATCAATGGAGCCCATCAGGACAATGCGATTGCATCGCGTTGTCCTGATGGAAGCGTACAATGCTCCTCTATCTCGCTGTCACTACTGAGAGGGGTTAAATGTCCATGATCGGTGCTAGCACCAATCGTGGGTTTTGCTGCGGGGTGTCAGCTCTCACACAGAGCTGACACCCACTCCCGTGAGGCCGCTTGTTCACAGCCCCGTACATATACTGCTGTTTGCGGGAACACAGCTCTGCAGAGCAGTACATGTATTGTGCTTGTTGGGAAGGAGTTAAAAATATGATTTTTCAACACTCTGTGTAGAGATGGTTTTACTGTAAATGTCTACAGTCAGGGCCAGAAATATTTGGACAGTGACACAATTTTCGCGAGTGGGCTCTGCATGCCACCACATTGGATTTGAAATGAAACCTCTACAACAGAATTCAAGTGCAGATTGTAACGTTTAATTTGAAGGGTTGAACAAAATATGTGTTAGAAAATGTAGGAATTGTACACATTTCTTTACAAACACTCCACATTTTAGGAGGTCAAAAGTAATTGGACAAATAAACATAACCCAAACAAAATATTTTTATTTTCAATATTTTGTGGCGAATCCTTTGGAGGCAATCACTGCCTTAAGTCTGGAACCCATGGACATCACCAAACGCTGGGTTTCCTCCTTCTTAATGCTTTGCCAGGCCTTTACAGCCACAGCCTTCAGGTCTTGCTTGTTTGTGGGTCTTTCCCTCTTAAGTCTGGATTTGAGCAAGTGAAATGCATGCTCAATTGGGTTAAGATCTGGTGATTGACTTGGCCATTGAAGAATGTTCCACTTTTTTGCACTCATGAACTCCTGTGTAGCTTTGGCTGTATGCTTGGGGTCATTATCCATCTGTACTATGAAGCGCCTTCCAATCAAGTTTGCAGCATTTGGCTGAATCTGGGCTGAAAGTATATCCCGGTACACTTCAGAATTCATCCGGCTACTCTTGTCTGCTGTTATGTCATCAATAAACACAAGTGACCCAGTGCCATTGAAAGCCATGCATGGCCATGCCATCACGTTGCCTCCACCATGTTTTACAGAGGATGTGGTGTGCCTTGGATCATGTGCCGTTCCCTTTCTTCTCCAAACTTTTGGCTTCCCATCATTCTGGTACAGGTTGATCTTTGTCTCATCTGTCCATAGAATACTTTTCCAGAACTGAGCTGGCTTCTGGAGGTGTTTTTCAGCAAATTTAACTCTGGCCTGTCTATTTTTGGAATTGATGAATGGTTTGCATCTAGATGTGAACCCTTTGTATTTACTTTCATGGAGTCTTCTCTTTACTGTTGACTTAGAAACAGATACACTACTTCACTGAGAGTGTTCTGGACTTCAGTTGATGTTGTGAACGGGTTCTTCTTCACCAAAGAAAGTATGCGGCGATCATCCACCACTGTTTTCCGTGGGCTCCCAGGTCTTTTTGGATTGATGAGTTCACCAGTGCTTTCTTTCTTTCTCAGGATGTACCAAATTGTAGATTTTGCCACTTCTAATGTTGTAGCAATTTCTTGGATGGGTTTTTTTCTGTTCTTGCAGCTTAAGGATGGCTTGTTTCACCTGCATGGAGAGCTCCTGTGACTGCATGTTTCCTTCACAGCAAAACCTTCCAAATGCAAACACCACCATGGCGTACCCACCGTGGGGCAGGGGGGGCCGTTGCCCCCACCTAGGAGCAGGGCGCCCGTGCCAAGATGAGGCCTGTAGCTGCATTCTGCCGCCCCCTTCCCGTTCTCTGAGGCCGGCTGTCAAATTGACAGCGGTCAGAGAAGTGCGCTGCTGCGACGCTGTGCAGTCACAGTGTGCTAGCATCTGACCACTCCGGCTCCAGCCAGGTGTCAGAGTCAGAGATGCTAGCATACAGCTGAGCTACACACACTCACATCTTGCTCCTCTGCAGTTGCTGTGTGCCCTGAAGCCCAGCAGGCCTTCCGCATCCATGAAGCGCCAGCAGCGTGTATAGGTCACATGATCACGCTGCTGACGTACACGTGGCTCTTCAGAGGCGAAGACACAGGCAGTGAGGCAGCGGTTGGTGGTAAGTGCTCCAGACGTGTAATGGAGCTGAAGAACCACCGAAGATTAACGGGGGACATGTGTGAGTGTGAGTGTATGGGGGGGGGATTTTAGAGTGGGGATGGGGGGTTACTTTATGAGTGGGGGGATTTGGAGTGGGGATAGGGGTTATTTTATGTGTGGGGGGGATTTGGAGTGGGGATGGGGGTTATTTTATGCGTGGGGGGATTTGGAGTGTGGATGGGGGGGTACTTAATGTATGTGGGGGGATTTGGAGTGTAGATGGGGGTACTTAATGTGTGTGGGGGGATTTGAAGTGGGGATGGGGGATTTAATGTGTGGGGGGATTTGGAGTGGGGATGGGGGGTTATTTTAAGTGTGGGGATTTGGAGTGTGGATGGGGGGGTACTTAATGTATGTGGGGGGATTTGGAGTGTGGGTGGGGGGGTACTTAATGTATGTGGGGGGATTTGGAGTGTAGATGGGGGTACTTAATGTGTGTGGGGGGATTTGAAGTGGGGATGGGGGATTTAATGTGTGGGGGGATTTGAGGGTACTGAAGAGCATGTATGTATGAGGAAACAGTATGGGGGATGGTTGCAGATAGTATGGGGAGTGAACGGGTGAATGTGTGTGGACACAGTATGGGGAGTGAGGGTGATGGGATGTGTGCAGACACAGTATGGGGAGTCAGGGGTATGTGTGAGCAGGCAGAATAGAGTGAGGGGGTAAATATATGAGGAGACAGCGTGAGGAGGGAGGGGAATAGTGTGAGGCGACAGTATATTGCAGATATTTTTATTCAGGAGCATTATAATGACTCTTCTGTCTTTAAGGGCATCGTGTGGAGAGTTGGTGCAGAAGAGCGGAGAAGATGGAGGTCTGCAGAGACGACTGTGGATGAGAAAACTCATCATAGGGTCTGGACAAGATGAAGAAAAGAAGAACGACTCCAGAGATGACGTCATCTATAAGGTACATTTTTTGTTCTTATATTTTACAACCTGAACGACCATGGCTTGCCCCCCCCCTAGTTTTGATCCTGGGTACGCCCATGAACACCACACCTCAAATCAACTCCGCCCTTTCATCTGCTTAATTGAGAATGACATAACAAAGGGATTGCCCACACCTGTCCATGAAATAGCCTTGGAGTCATTTGTCCAATTACTTTTGGTCCCTTTAAAAACAGGGTGGCACATGTTAAGGAGCTGAAACTCCTAAACCCTTCATCCAATTTTAATGTGGATACCCTCAAATGAAAGCTGAAAGTCTGAACTTCAACTGCATCTGATTTGTTTTGTTTCAAATTCATTGTGGTAATGTCTAGAACCAAAATTAGATAAATGTTGTCTCTGTCCAAATATTTATGGACCTAACTGTATATGTGGTCAGTCAGTGACTGTGATGTGAATCGTGGCCTGTCAAAAGTTTAACTTTTGTTGCAATTTCAACTCAATCTTTTTTCCTCTTTCCAATGCGTCACATGTAGTGATGAGCGAGTATACTCGGTTGCTCGGGTTTTCCCCGAGCATGCTGGGGTGATCTCCGAGTATTTTGGCGTGCTCTGAGATTTAGCTTCTGTTGACCAGGTGCATGATTTATTGCTGCTGGACAAGCCTGAATACATGTGAGGAATGCCTGTTTGTTAGGGAATTCCCACATATATTCAGGCTGTCCAGCAGTCATAAATCATGCAGCTGCTGTCCACAGAAACTAAATCTCTGAGCACACCAAAATACTCGGAGATCACCCGAGCGTGCTCGGGAAAACCCGAGCAACCAGCATACTCGCTCATCACTTCTCACATGATAAAATGAATGATGTCATTCCAAAGATGCAACACATCCCGCAAAAGATAAGCCCTGATATGGCTATGTGGATGGAAAAGTAAAAAAGTTATGGTTTTGGAAGAATGGGAGGAAAAAAATGAAAATGAAAACATGGAAAATCTCAAGGTCATGAAGGGGTTTATAGGCTGAGAGTGGTGAGAAACCTAAACAAAACTGATACTTTCTTTCCATACCTGCCTCTATCTTCTGAAGTCAGCGCTGATTTCTTTGACTCGTCTCAGACAAAGTATGAAGAACATTGTGGCCGATTAGTGGCTACTCACTGACTCCGGTGCTCCTTTATGATGGCTTTTCTAGATGTTGACATGAGCAGGCTAATGTAGGACACAGTGTTGACTACAGAGGATTGAGACTTCTTTAGGATGCATCAATTTTTTTTCTCACCTCCCTAGGCTCATTAATAAGAGGCTTTCCAGTAGTCTAACTATAATGAGACACTGTTTATAGTTGGTTTTGGAGTTTCGGTGTAGGTTTTTTTATTATCTTTTCTGGAAAAATTGTACAAGATGCTTTACTATTCTTGCTATCTAAAGTGTCGTAATCTCTTTACATCAGATGGATCAAATTTTGGCCATCAGAATTTGCCGAAATAGTATAATTGGAAAATGTGACTTCTATATGAACAAAGCCTAAAACTAATGATGAAATATCACAAAATGATCATCTGTCTATCTTTCAAAGTGAGTAGTGACCAAAGACTTTTCTCTGTCCGTTGTTGGCAGGGCCTGAAACCTGAAATCTCAAATAATTTGAATACTTGACTTTTCCTTTAGTAAAATTTTGAGATCCGTTTTGTCATCTGTTTCCTTCTCAAATGTTTCCATGCTACGTGGAGCCATAACTGAGAGCCGGATATATGTATAAAGGACCTAAGCCAATTATAGAAAACAGAATTTTTGATGTTTTTGATTTTTCTATATTCTTTTGAAATAATATGAAAGGAAACATTTCTGCCAACATAGTAAATGATAGAGCTATTTCTCCCATATATACATTTCAGAAGATGTATTTCTAACCCATGAGTTAATATTTCAGAGGGTTTCCTGTTAAATATTTTGTCATAATGGAGTGCAACAGACCATATATATGTTTTCCATTACATCTCATGTAAGAATTTCTGTTATGTTTTACATATTTTTTTTTATAGGAGTCCAAACTGCTCGTTTTAATTCCGACTTATTCAAGATGTCCAATAGAAAATAAAATAAATTGGCGAAAACCTTCTGGTTTTGTTTATTTAAGTAAAACATTGGGAGAAATATGACATTAATATTTGTAATATATATTACACGAAGCCGGTAGAACAATGGCAGCGGGGATAGAATGTACTTCCCATAAAAATCAATAACGTTCCATAACTCTAAACACATTGTACCAGCCCTAATTGGGAACAAACTAAATCTTATTCTTTTATGTCTTCGCATTTTGCTGTCTCGAAGATATTTTATCTCTCTCATATAACAAATATCAAGCCAAAAGCATGCCCTTCCCAGAGAGGAATTTTCCCTGATAAAGACTATTAAAATTTGGAATAAAATGATGAAGGATAATATATGGTGACTCAGTGGTTAACCTTACATTTCTAACACAAGGGGGTCAAGGGTTCAGTTTGGCCTCATTACTTACTATGGAAATTGTTTTGCCTGTTTTTAAAAAAACTACAAAAATAAATGTATCACTCGTTATTTATATGGGTACAATATATTTAATAGAATTGCTTCAGATCATTGTCCAATGGGAAACTCCAAAATTTCCTTTTACATGTAGTCAAATGCATATTTGAGCCTATTTGATACCGAAAAGTTGAACCCAAGAATGTTTTAGGACAATCATTTAAACATGGCAAATACATGTCGATTAGACACGATCTGGCAAAATTTGAATTTGCCTATTCGTGCATTTTTTGCCCTGGAAATTTGATTTGTGGTGACGTTATTCTTCACAAATTTATTATCCCTCATTATGTTCCAGGGTGTCTCTCCTGACCCCAGAGTATAATAACAGTAGTATCTTAAAAAATGAGAAAAATCTTTATACTCACCGTACTGCTCAACCTCTTCAGCCTTTCCGCTCCTCATCGCAACCTGTCTGGTTCTCGTCGCATCTTTCGATCAGCATCGGCAGCGCTGAAATCCCCGGGGCCTTGGTCACTAGGCTGAGCCTTCCGGGCTTGCTAGACTTTTGAGGGTTCAGTGCATGTGTGCGCAAAAATCGTGGACCATCAGATCACGGCACTATGAAGTGAATAGTTGCAATGGCAAAGCATTTAATGAACTCATTTATTAGACTCAATGTCCGAATGCTTGCTGGATATTAGCAGACTATAGTGTGTAATTTTAAAAAATAAATTAAAAAATGTATGTCCCTTAAGAAACCTTATACTGCAATATAAATTTAATATAAAAAATAAAAAAATACCCCCAAATAAGAAAAAGAGCTAATTTGGTATGAAATATATTTTATTGCCCACACATTAAATAAGAATAGAAATGCTTCACATTTAAGATATCTACAAGACCAATTCTGGGCATCAGCTCATAGAAAGGAAGCCCTGGTTTTAGAAAAGGTAGAAAGAAGATTAACAAAAATGATGAATCATCGAGGATTATAGTTGTAAGGAAAGAAAAGAGAACTAAATGCATTTAGAGTTGAGTAGAGACATCTAAAGGGGGTCATACTTGATTTGTAAAAGTACAAAAATGGCCCATACAAAAAGTCAGTCAAAAGTTGTTAACACGAAACCTCCTCAAAAAACAAGAGGATACTCCCTCTGCCTGGAGAAAATCAGGTTCAATCTCCAGAAGAGACAAGGCTTTTTACCATAAGAGCTATTAAAGTGAACCTGTCACCAGTTTTTGAATCAAATGCCACCACTTTTATCTGTTCCCATACTACATGCCACAAACGGGTCTATCATTTTCTGACTCCCCTGTATACCCCCAAAAATAACATTTTCATTGCTCTCATGCTGTATGTAAATGAGGATGGTATAGTCCGATTGGCATCCTCGCTGCATCGTCTGTGCCTTCTCTCTGCTCCTAAACAATATCCTGCACTTTGCTTTGCCCTACCATGGGCAATGAGTGACTTTATTCCGTCTCCACAACATACCAGATTCTTTCGCACTCATTGTTTTTTTCCTGCCACCAGAAGTGACCAGAATGATGTCACTTGGCTCTTGCACATTGATATTTTATGCTCTGCTTTTATGCTTTAGGGCAGCAAGGGGCATTTGAGGTATTGCAGGACGCATCATACACATCAATCAAAGCAAGAGGATGGAGAATAGGAGCAGAGACGAGGCACAGACACCGAAGCAACGAAGATGCCCATTGGACTGGACCATCCTCAACCCTAACCATAGCATACAAAGCCATCTACAACCTGTCTCCTCCATACATCTGTGACCTAGTCTCCCGGTTCTTATCTGAGCCCAACCTCTGATCCTCAAAAAATCTCCCTCTCTACTCCTTTCTTATCTCCTCTTCCCACAATCTCATATACGATTTCTCCCACGCATCCCCCTACTCAGGAACTCTCTACCCAACATATCAGACTCTCGCCTACAGTGGAAACCTTCAACAGGAACCTGAAGACTCACTTCTTCTGACAAGCCTACAACCTGCAGTAACCACCGATCCACCAAACCTCTGCACGAGCAGCTCTACCCTCGCCTACTGTATCCCACCCATCCCTTGTAGATTGTGAGCCCTCGCGGGCAGGGTCCTCTGTCCTCCTGGACCAGTCTTGACTTGTATTGTTTAAGATTACTGTACTCGTTTTTATAATGTACACCCCTCCTCACATATAAAGCACCATGGAATAAATGGCTTTATAATAAATAATAATAATAATCCTCATTTACATACAGCGCAGGAGCAATTAAAATTGTATGTTTTGGGATATACAGGGGGAGTCAGGAAATAATCGGCACGTTTGTGGAATGCAGCACAGGATAAAGGAGGTGGCATTTGTTCATATACTCAAAAAAACTGATGTCAGATTCCATTTAATCTGTGGATCAGCACACCTCAGAAGCTGGGAACCGGTGATGGGTTTAAAAGAAAGGCTTGCATGCTTTTTTACAGTATAAATATTAAACCAAAAAATGGCAAAAATGTATCTATATATACATATATACAGTATATATATAGATGGGCTCATCAATAAAAATATAAACTACTTTGTTAAAAAACTCAAAAGCTACAGTACTTTCTCTTAGAATCAAAGCTTCTAGAGAAGAAAACCTTCAGTGGAAGAATTTTGGATAAATTAAATGTTCGCTAAGACCATATAAACCATATCGTATCCATGAGCCCTACGTTGATGTAAGGTTGAACTCCAAACTATGGAGCCTATTTTGGGCTCTCGGCTATGTTCACACTGAGTTTTTCAACGAGTTTTTGGAGCAGAAACTGAAAAAATATTCTCCAAATCTCAAAACTCCTCAAAATTCTTTGCACTACTGTTCAGTTTCTGCTTTAAAAAGTCAGAAAAAAGACTTCGTATGCACACACCCTTGCTTTGTTTTGTCTACTTCTAAACTTAACAACGCTTTAAATAATAATTGAAATAATAATAATATTAGATATAATAATGCACCTTATTATATACTGTACAATCACTATAATTATTATTTACATTATTATTTTCTAATCACAGAATGAATACAATTTATCCATATTCTATTACTTTACAAAAGGTTTAATATGAATTAGAATACATGAAATGATTAAAATAATAAAAAAAATAAACCAGGACCAACTAAAAACTAAGAAAAAATGTTAAAAGGAAATAAACAACACGGGTCATTTGTTCATGACCTTCAGTTACAAGAAAATCTTTGAAAGTTCAATTATGTTTAGTGTCATGTTTTATTGCTTGTTTTAGCTAATTTGTCTCGGAGACCAAAATGTTGTGTAACGTATTCCAGAGAGAGGGCAGTGTAAAAGTTCATTAAAATAAACTTAACATAAAACCTTGAATTATGTGACCACCTAAGACTGCCCCCCTCCCCTAGAACCTAACCTGAGAGGTCTTTTAAAGCTTTCTGATTTATGTCATTGTTGGCTGCATTTGAAACTTGACTGTCAATTAAGTCAGAGATAAATCTTTCAGCATAAACCTGCCATGTTCTAGACCCGCCGCTGTCCTTAAAGGACTGTTACTCTTGGAAGATCAAACAGCAGCTATTGATGAAAACAACTCTGCTCACTTTTATGATCTCTCTAATGTAAATAAATTAAAAGGGAGTTAGCATTTTTGCTGACTGCATGGAAAATTAATGGCCTATAGCATAAACTGAAATGTGGAAGCAAATAGGGTTTACAGTCGGATCTTTCTATTTATTTACAAGGTTTGTGAATTTGCTAAAGCAAATTGCGTAATTATAGATGTAGTTCATGCTTTCAAAAATTGTTCAAGAAAAACAAGAGAGTTGCTTGTTTATCAATGTGGGTAATTGATGTGTTAATGAAAAGTTCAACTTTTAGCTCCACTTTTAGCAATTTTCTAAATACAAATTGTGATTCTTTTATGGATTTTATGGAAAATTTTGATGGTAAAAATGTAATTATTTTTTCTTCACTGCACAATGGTATAAAATTCTGTGACACAACTGTGGTGTCAATATGATCACTGCACCCATTGATAAATATATTGAGAGGGGTAGTTTGTAAAATAGAGTTCACTTATGGGGGTTCTGCTGTTCTGGCACCTCTGGGGCTCTACCAATGAGACATGGTACCCTCAAACCAGTACAGCAAAATCTGAACTCCAATATGGTGCTTCTTTCCTTCTGAGCTTTGCACTGTACCTCAAAAGTAGTTTTCAAACACATATGGGGTATTGGGGCACAACAATTTTGGGGTCCATTTTCTCCTGGTACTCTTGTGAAAATAAAAACTTTGAGGCTGAAAGAACATTTTTGTGGTAAAAATGTGATTTTGTTCATTTTCATGGCTCACTGTTATAAACTTCTGTGAAACACCTGGGGGTTCTCACAACACATCTAGATAAATTTATTGAGGGGTCTAGTTTCCAAAATGGTGTCATTTTTGGGGAGGTTCCACTGCTTAGACACATCAGGTGCTCTCCAAATGCGACATGACACCCGTAGAACATTCAATCGAAATCTGCATTCCAAAACATCACTTCATCCTTTCTTCATCCTGCCATGCTCCCAAACAGTAGTTTTCCCCCTACAAATGGGATTTCGACGTACTCAGGAGAAATTGCACAACAAATTGTATTGTTCAGTTTCTCCTGTTACCTTTGTGAAAATAAAAAATTGGGGCTAAAAACATTGTTGTGGGAAAAAAAGTGATTTTTTTTTATTTCCATGGCTCAACATTGTAAACTTCTTTGAAGCACCCAGGGGTTGAAGTTTCTCACCACACATCTAGATAAGTTTCCTGAGGGTTCTAGTTTCCAAAATGGGGTTACTTATTGGGGGTTTCCACTGTTTAGGCACATCAGGGTGTCTCCGAATGCGATATGGCATCTGCTAATTATTCCAACAAATTTTACATTCAAAAAATCAAGTGGAGCTCCTTCCCTTCCGTGCTCTGCCGTGTGACAAAACAGTAGTTTTCCACCACATATGGGGTATCAACATGCTGAGGAGAAAGCACAACAAATTTTGAGGTCCATTTTTTTTCCTGTTACATCTGAAATATTAAAAAGATTTGGGTCTAAAGTAAATTTTTTGTAAAAAAAAAAAAAAAAGTTAAATGTTCATTTTATATTTCCACATTCCATTAATTCTTGTGAAGCACCTAAAAGGTTAATACACTTCTTGAATGTGGTATTGGACACCTTGAAGGGTTCAGTTTTTAGAATGGTGTCACTTTTGGGTATTTTTTGTCATATAGGCCAAGGGTAAAGACAAGGGTAAAAGGAGAAAATGAACAGATAAAGTTGTTGTACAATTTCTCCTGAGTACGCCAATACCCCATATGTGGGGGAAAACCACTGTTTGGGCACATGGCAGAGCTTGTAAGGGAAGGAGCGCCATTTGACTTTTTCAAACCAAAATTGGCTGAAATTGAGATTGGATGCCATGTCGCATTTGAAGAGTCTCTGATGCGCCTAAACAGTGGAAACACCCCACACGTGACACCATTTTGGAAACTAGACTCCCTAAGGAACTTATCTAGATCTATGGTGAGCAATTTGAACCCCCAAGTGCTTCACACAAGTTTATAATGCCTGGGTGTGAAAAATAAAAAAAAACGATTTTCCACAAAAATGATTTTTTAGCCCCAAATTTTTGATTTTTCCCAAGGAAATTGGACCCCAAAAGTTGTTGTCCAATTTGTCCTGAGTACTCTGATACCCCATATGTGGGGGGGGAACTGTTTGGGTGCACAGCAGGGCTTGGAAAGGAAGTAATAACTTTTTGGAATGCAAACGTTGATGGGGTCATGTTCCGTTTACAGTGCCCCAGATGAGCCTAAACAGTGGAAACCCCCCACAAGTGACCCCATTTTGGAAACTAGACCCCCTTAGGAACTTATCTAGATCTGTGGTGAGCAATTTGAACCCCCAAGTGCTTCACACAAGTTTATAAAGTAGAGCCGTAAAATTTAAAAAATCATATTTTTTCCACAAAAATGATCTTTAAACCCAAATTTTTATTTTTCCAAGGGTAACAAGACTCCAAAAGTTATTGTGCAATTTGTCCTGAGTACGCTGATACCCCATATGTGGGGGTAAACCACTGTTTGGGTGCATGGCAGAGCTTGGAAGGAAAGGAGCGCCGTTTGACTTTTTCAACGCAGAATTGGTTGGACGCCATAGACAAAAAAACCTGACTGGCACATCCAGACTAATGTGAACTAGGTGCAAACCAAGGGAAGCTACCCCCATGTAAAACATACAAAAAAAGGCTGCACTCAAGCATACTAAGGCATGACAACATGGAATACATGAAATTTAGAATAGCAATATGGCTGAATTTCACCCAGAAATTCAGATATCAGCCTAATAGAGGTGTGTTCACATTAGGTCAGGGACTCACCAGAATTGAGACCACCTTGACGATGGTTGGTGGGCTTTAAAATGTTTGGCCAAATGTTTATACTAAGCGTCTCAAATTTTTCCTTATATTCCAAAGCCAAATTGCTATTCTAAATTTCATGTATTCCATGTTGTCATGCTTTAGTATGCTTGAGTGCAGCCTTTTTTTGTATGTTTTACATGGGGGTAGCTTCCCTTGGTTTGCACCTAGTTCACATTAGTCTGGATGTGCCAGTCAGGTTTTTTTGTCTATTGAATGTTAGCTTGCTGACCGAGCACTCCGCCCCCACCAGGTGGTGATTTTAATTGCACCAGGTCCCTACTTTACCCATAAATGCAGGCATTACTGACAGATGTGCATATTCACCCAGAAATTCAGATATCAGCCTAATAGAGGTATGTTCACATTAGGTCAGGGACTCACCAGAATTGAGACCACCTTGACGATGGTTGGTGGGCTTTAAAATGTTTGGCCAAATGTTTATACTAAGCGTCTCAAATTTTTCCTTATATTCCAAAGCCATATTGCTATTCTAAATTTCATGTATTCCATGTTGTCATGCTTTAGTATGCTTGAGTGCAGCCTTTTTTTGTATTGGTTGGACGCCATGTCGTGTTTGGAGAGCTCCTGATGTACCTAAACAGTGGAAACCCCTGACAAATGACTCCATTTTGGAAACTAGACCCCTCAAGGAACTTATCTAGATGTGTGGTGAGAACTTTGAACCACCAGGTGTTTCACCAAAGTTTATAACGCCCGAGCATGAAAATAAAAAAATCATATTTTTTCCACAAACATGATCTTTTAGTCCCCAACATTTATTTTCACAAGGGTAACAGGAGAAACTGGACCCCAAAAGTTGTTGTCCAATTTGTCCTCAGTACGCTGATAACCCATATGTGGGAGAAAACTACTGTATGGGCACATGTCGGGGCTCGGAAGGGAAGTAGTGACGTTTTGGATTGCAAACTTTGATGGAATGGTCTGCGGGCGTCATGTCGCATTTGGAGAGCCCCTGATGTGCCTAAACAGTGAAAACCCCCCACAAGTGACCCCATTTTGGAAAATAGACCCCTCCCAAGGAACTTACCTAGATGTGTGGTGAGCACTTTGAACCCTGAAGTGCTTCACAGAAGTTTATAACATACAGCCGTAAAAATAAAAAATCTTTTTTTTTTTTACAAAAATGATTTTTTCGCCCCACTTTTTTATTTTCACAAGGGTAACAGGAGAAATTGGACCCCAAAAGTTGTTGACCAATTTGTTCTGAGTCTGCTGATACCTAATATGTGGGAGAAAACTACTGTATGGGCACACGTCGGGGCTTGGAAGTGAAGTAGTAACCTTTTGGATTGCAGACTTTGATGAATGGTCTGCGGGCGTCATGTCGCATTTGGAGAGCTCCTGATGAGCCTAAACAGTGGAAACCCCCCACAAGTGACCCCATTTTGGAAAATAGACCCCCCAAGGGACTTATCTAGATGTGTGGTGAGCACTTTGAACCCCAAAGTGCTTCACAGAAGTTTATGACGTACAGCCGTAAAAACAAAAAAATCATTTTTTTTTTTTACAAAAATGATATTTTCGCCCCCAATTTTTTATTTTCCCAAGGGTAACAGGACTAATTGCACAATAACTCTTGGGGTCCAATTTCTTCCGAGTATGCTGATACCCAATATGTGGGGGTTAACTACTGTTTGGGCGCATGGCAGAGCTCAGAAGTGAAGGAGCACTGTTTGACTTTTTGAACGTAGAATTGGCTGGAATTGAGATCAGACGCCATGTCACGTTTGGAGAGCCCCTGATGTGCCTAAACAGCGGAAACCCCCCAATTCTAACTCCAACCCTAACCCCAATACACTCCTAACTCTAGTCTCAACCCTAACCCTAACCACAAACCTAACCCTTACACACCCCTAACCCTAATCCCAACCCTAACCCTAATCCTAACTTTAGCCTCAACCCTAACCCTAACTTTAGCCGCAACCCTAACCCTAACCCTAATTGGAAAATGGAAATAAATACATTTTTTTAATTTTATTATTTTTCCCTTATTAAGGGGGTGATAAAGGGTGTTTGATTTACTATTTATAGCGGGTTTTTATGATTAGCAGCTGTCACGCTAAATGACGCTTTTTATTGCAAAAAATAGTTTTTTGCATCACCACATTTTGAGAGCTATAATTTTTGCATATTTTGGCCCACAAAGTCAAGTGAGGTCTTATTTTTTGCGGTACGAGTTGGTACCATTTTTGAGCACGTGACATTTTTTGTTTGCTTTTTATTTCTATTTTTGGGAGGTTAGAATGAACAAAAATCAGCAATTCATGAATTTCTTTTGGGGGGGCATTTATACCGTTCTGTGTGTGGTAAAATTGATAAAGCAGTTTTATTCTTCGGGTCAGTACAATTACGGCGATACCTCATTTATATCATTTTTTTATGTTTTGGCGCTTTTATACAATAAAAACCATTTTATATAAAAAATAATTATTTTTGCATCGCTTTATTCTGCGAGCCATAACTTTTTTATTTTTTCGCGGATGATGCTGTATCATGGCTCGTTTTTTGTGGGACAAGATGACATTTTCAGCGGTGCCATGTTTATTTATATTGGTCTTTTTGATCGCGTGTTATTCCACTTTTAATTCGGCAGCATGATGATAAAACATTGATTTTTTGCTTTTTTTTTAATGGGTTTAAAAAAGGGGTTAACTAGTGGGACAGTTTTATAGGGGGGGTCGTTACGGATGCGGCGATACAAAATATGTGTACTTTTATTGGTTTGTTTTTTTTATTTACAGGAAGAAATGAATTTATTGGGGAATATTTTTTTTATTTTGGAATTTTTTTTCCACACTTATTTTTATTTTTTTTAACTTTTTTACTTTGTCCCAGGGTGGGATATCACAGTATAGGGTCAGATCGCTGGTCTCACAGTGTGCACAGCACTCTGTGAGACCAGCGATCTCATAGGCAGTGCAGGACTCTTCCTCAGCCCCTGCTCTCAGCAGGCACTGAGGAAGCCGCCTCCCTGCAGGACTCGACGGCCATCTTGGATCCGGGGTCCTGCAGGAAAGAGGCCTTCAGAACAGCGCGGTCACATCGCGCTGTTCTGAGGGTCTCAGGGGAGCACGCAGGGAGCCCCCTCCCTGCGCGATGCTCCCCAGTGCCCCCGGTCCGTGACCACTCCTGGCACATAGTGCCGGGTGTCAGTTGTGATAATCAGCTGACACCCGGCGGCGATCAGCTGCGCTCCCCCTGGGAGCGCAGCTGATCGCCTTGGACGTACTCTCCCGTCCATGGGCAGATTGGCATGGGTTTTATGGACGGGATAGTACGTCCAATGGCAGAGAGGGGTTAAGGAAATAAAAATATAAATTTTAAAATTTTCACAAACAAATACAATTCATATCAAACAAATGTAACCACTATCATGAAACACAATATATCACCAGAAAACATTCTCAGAATCCGTGGGATCTGTTGGAGCTTTCCAGAGTTATTACCATATAAGTTGACACTGGTCAGAATGATAAAATTTGGCCTGGTCAGGAAAGTCAAACAGGCTTCAGGGTGAAGGGGGTAACAGAGTTATCCATGACTATTTTTTTTACTATGGGAATAAAAATTAACAGGCAAGTGTTTGCTCCTGCCAGCGATCCAGCGGCTTACCTTGATGTCGACAAAGCAGCAGCTTCTTTTCTGCTCTGCTTTGATGACGGTGCATTACTGCCAACATGTTAATTGACAGCTGACTCCCTGTTGCCTACTTGCAGCGAGGTGGCTGTCAATCAGCATGACCCTCGATGTCACACCCCAATCAACAAAGCAGCACAGAAGAAGAACTGTTCTGTTGATGTGGAACAGCTGTGTCACCGGCAGGAGCGGTTGGTAATCAGAATCTGCTTCAACTAAGTGACATACTCTTTTTTTACCACCAGGTATTTTTCAAAACTTGTTCATAATAAAAAATAAAATGTTCAGAAAAAGTAAAAGTGAATTTCCTATAGGAATTAATTGAAAGAGTTTTTAAGCTTTTTAAAACAGTTTTTGAGAAGTATTTTGGAGCAGATCCACTGTCAAAATCTCCTCAAAAAACACTGTTTGAACTTAGCCTTATAGCCACATATCAGAAATTTTGATCCATGGGTTTCCTGGACAAAGTGGTCTAATATCATCTTCTCTATTGTCCAGGTAGGCATCATGTGTTTTAAAAAGTCAGAAGATCCTGGGTAGAAGAAGACCAGAAGATCCTGGGTAGAAGAAGGTCAGAAGATCCTGGACTGAAGATCTTGCAGACAGCACCAATCTTGATCCATGACCCTTTAGTTCATGATCATGTTGGTTTTCCAAGAGGTATTAGTTACTGTAGAGTTCACCACTTTTAGATCTAAGTGAAAGGTTTATGTAAGTATTCTCATTCTTTAATATCAATTCCCAAATATGCGAAAGTGATCACTTTACTCCCGTTAGCCGTAGGGGTAAGTGAAGATTATTTATGAGCTGACTTCTACATTTCAAAAACTGTCCTCATCCTTTCCGTCTAAAGGTAGCCATCTCTATGACAATCTGTAGTTGACAGCCCATTAAACGTCCCCTAATCTAAACCGCAGTATCTGTCATCGAAAGCAGAAATGGAATCTCAGGGATTATAAAAGTGATTGTCCACCATGTTAGCACTTTGCGTTGCCCCTTCAGTAATTTCAGCTTATCAGTGAATTTCCCATCACTCAACTCACTGCTCATTGGACGGCTTTAGCAAAAATGGAACTGTACAGCAGGAATATTCATGATTTACGGCTATTATTCCTCCCCTTTCTCCATAGATATGAATGTCAATTGTCGGGTGCGATATGTCATTTGTCAAAAGCACAATCATTTTTATTTAAAAAATCCCTCTTTTCCTCTACTAGCCAATAACTCAGGGCTTAAAAAAAGTAACCCAATACTGCATTAGAAGCAATATATCTTGTAAATCTAGGATCTGGCGGGACAAAGCCATTACTTTTTGTTCTTTTTAATGCCAGTACCTGGGATTTTCCCACGTGCTTTGTTTTCCTTAATATGGAGTTATTGATATGACACGGCTGGTCGTGACATTTGTATCTACATATAATCCCTTAGATACAATAACAGAACCAGATGTTCAGTGGAGCCGAATAAATATACACAGTAGCGCCGAACAACGTGATATCGTATTTACGTACAAGAATAGTTTATCCATACGCTCGGCACAATGTATGGTTATGGATTTAAATCTCATAGTTCTACTTAGATTTGTACATAGGTAATGAGGTGAAAGGAAGCTATTGTAGCCCGCACTAATTGTTCCACACCTGAACTGGCAGAAACAGGGGGGAAATTAAAAGTGCTGTAACTAAAGATCAGTCCGCGCAGGATTGAGTTTGACTCAAATTTCCTAAAATTCACAGTTTCATGTTAATTTGAAAACTTTGAGATTTGATTCACAGTTAGCAAAAAAAACTTGCCTACCACAATTTCCAATACTGCTGAAGCAAAAGAGAGTTTCCCCATAATGTCCTCCTGCAGCTATTACAGTACATGTACAGATTATCATCACGTCTTGTACAGTGGTGGTCAAGTACTTGGGCCATCAAAGATCAGTGGTTTCCAGTGGAGCATAGTTTGCACAGCAGAGTCATTTGCTATCTAAATGGTCACTGGGTCTCTTTCCTATAGAGCGTAAGCTCTTCTGGTCAGTGAGTCCTCTCTCTCCTGTAGAGTGTAAGCTCTTATGGCCAGCATAGTTCTTGCTCTCTCTCATTTTTAGTGTGTAATCTTTTATGGTCAATGGGTTCCTCTCTCTTCTTTAGAGTGTAAACTCTTATGGTTAATGGGTTCCTCTCTGTCTCCTGTAGAATATAAGCCCATATGGTCACTGAGGACCTCTCTCTCTTTTCTGTAGAGTGTAAGCTCTTATGGTCTGTGGGGGTCCTCTCTATCTTTTTCTCTCTCCTATACAGTTTAAGCTCTTGTGGCTTATGAGGTCCTCTCTCTCTCACCTTTAGAATGTAAGCCGAAATGGTCAGTGAAGTCCTCTCTCTCCTCTAGCGCATAAGCTCTAATGGTTAATGGGTTCCTCTATCTGTGGTTGAGTGTATGCCTGCATGGTTAGTAGGGTCCCCTCTCTCTCTCTCTCTTTTCTCTCTCCCGTAGTGTGTAAGCTTTTATGGGTCATGATGTCCTCTCTCTCTCTCTTTCTGCAGTAGAGAGTAAGCTCTTATGGTCAATGGGTTCCTCTCTACTATTGTGTGTAAGCTTTTATGGTTAATAAGTTCCTCTCCCTCTCCTGTAGAGTGTAAGCCCGTATGGTCAGTGGGGTCCTCTCTCTCATTTCTGTAAAGTGCAAGCTCTTTTGGTCAGCGGGATCCTCTATTTCTCTTTTTCTCTCTCCTGTATATTTTTAAGCTCTTTTGGCTCATGAGGTTTTCTCTCTTTCACCTTTAGAGTGTAAGCCCATATGGTCAGTGGAGTCCTCTCTCTCCTATAGCGAGTAAGCTCTGATGGGTTCCTGTTTCTCCTGTTAACTGTAAGTCTGTATGGTCAGCGGGTTCCTCTTCCTCTCTCTTTTCTGTGGATTGTAGGCTATTACAGTCAGCGGGATCCTCTCTCTCTATTTTCTCTCTCCTGTTGAGTGTAAGCTCTTAATCCTCATGAGGTCCCCTTTCTCGCTCTCTTTCTCCAGTAGATTATAAGCTCTTATGGTCAATGGGGTCCTCGCTCTCTCTTTTTCTCTCTCCTGTAAAGTTTAAGCTTGTGTGGCTCATGAGGTCCTCTCTCTCACCAGTATAAGCCAAAATGATCAATGGGATCCACTCTCTCCTGTAGAGTGTAAGCTTTTATGGTCTGCAGGGTTCTTTCTCTTTCTAACTCAATCTACTATGACCCCACAAAACATTCGCAGATGGGTTGGCAAGGGCCTAACAAATATCAGGCATGCTTTGGTTTTCTATGGGATTGAGATCTGGAGACTGGCTAGGCCACTCCAGGACATTCATATGCTTCTTATGAAGCCACTCCGTCATTGCCCTGGTGGTGTGCTTGGGATCATTATCATGCTGAAAGACCCATCCATGTTTCATCTTCAATGCCCTTGCTGATGGAAGGAGGTTTGCACTCAAAATCTCATGATACTTGGCCCCATTCATTCTTTCATGTACACGAATCAGTTGTCCTGGTCCCTTTGCAGAGAAACAGCCCAAAGCATGATGTTGCCACCCTCATGCTTCACAGTAGGTATGGTGCTCTTTGAGTGCAACTCAGTATTCTGTCTCCTCCTAACACGATGAGTTTTGTTTCTACCAAACAGTTCTACTTGGATTCATCAGACATTCTCCCAATAGCCTTCTGGATAATCCAAATGCTCTCTTGCAAACTTCCGATGGGCCCGGGCATGTACTGGCTTAAGCAGGGGGGACACGTCTGGCACTGCAGGATCTGAGTTCCTGGCAGCGTAGTGTGTTACTGATGGTAGCCTTTTTACGGTAGTCCCAGCTCTATGCAGGTCATTCAGTAGGTCCCCCAGTGTGGTTCTGGGATTTTTGCTCACCATTCTTGTGATCATTTTGACCCCACGGGGTGAGATCTTGCATGGAGCCCTAGATTGAGGGAGATTATCAGTGGTCTTGTTTGTCTTCCATTTTCTTATTATTGTTCCCACAGTTGATTTCATCACACCAAGCTGCTTGCCTATTGCAATCCAGTCTTCCCAGCCTGGTGCAGGGCTACAATTTTGTTTTCTGGTGTCCTTCGACAGCTCTTTGGTCTTCACCATAGTAGAGTTTGGAGTGTGACTGTTTGACGTTGTGGACAGCTGTCTTTTATACTGCTAACAAGTTCAAACAGGTGCAATTACTACATGTAATGAGTGGAGGACAGAGGAGCCTCTAAATCCCTTAACGACCGCCAATACGCCTTTTAACGGCGGTAGTTATGGGTACTTAAACCACATGCAGTTAATTAATGGTGCTGTGGAAAAGTGTATAGCGCCCCCCAGAGTCGGATTTTCTCCGGGGTCTCAGCTGCCAAGACCCCAAAGAACATGATTCGGGTCAGTTCTTACTGACCCCGTTGTAGCGATCGCTGTTATTCACCGTATACCAAAAAATCCGATGTGCCATTTAATTCTCTCTCCCCTGATGTAACCGCACATCAGAGGAGAGAGAAATAGGGTCCCGATCCCCCCCGTACCTCCTAGTGGTCTTTGAGCCTCCTAAATTCCCTGGTGGGTGCCACCATCTTCTTCTGGTCAGAAAATGGCGGGCCATGCGCAGTGCGCCCACCGCGATCTGCTTGCTGGCACCCGGCAATTAATAGGAAGATTTTTCCTATTGGTTCATTTTGGTCAATGTGATTAGACCCTATCACAGTGATCAAAATAAAAAAATAGCAAATAAACTCCCCTTTTATCACCTCCTTAGTTAGAGAAAAAAATAAAAAACAAAGGAAAACATATTTATTTTCCATTTGTCCACTAGGTTTAGAGTTAGGCTAAGTGAGTTGGGCTAAAGTTTTAGGGTTAGGGTTAGTTAGGCAAAAGTGAGTTGGGCTAAAGTTTTAGGGTTATGGTTATAGTTAGGCTAAAGTGAGTTGGGGTAAAGTTTTAGGGTTAGGGTTAGGCTAAGTGAGTTGGGCTAAAAGTTTTAGGGTTAGAGTTAGGTTAAGCTTAAGTGAGTTGGACTAAAGTTTTAGCGTTAGGGTTTGGGTTAGTGGTTGAGCTTATGATTGGGATTAGGGTTAGGATTGGAATTAGGGTTAGGGGGTGTTGGGGTTAGGTTTGTGGATATGGTTATGGTTACAGTTGGGATTAGCGTTAGGTTGTGTTTAGGGTTATGGTTAGGGTTGGGATTAGGGTTAGGGGTGTGTTGGGGTTAGGGTTGTTGATAGGGTTGGGATTAGGGTTAGGGGTGGTTGGGGTTATGTGACGCTTCCCACGGCTGCGGGGCGTTGGGACATGGCATGCTTGCCTAGCTAGCCAATGCTCCCACACCACCAGTCCACGAGACGTGAGGCATGGGGTCCAGATGGTAAGAGAATGTGGCCCATGGACCACGGAGGGAGACCCGGGCCTGCCCGGACTAGGGAAGGGCAGCGACGGGATCCGTGGCAGCTGAGCATGTGGGCAAGGTGGCGACTGCAGGACTAGACAACAACCGCACAACTTCAGGTAAGAAGAAACATAAAGTTTACTTAAAGAAACTACAGTACATAAACAGAAATAAGACCGGGGCTCCAATTCCGCCATCAGAGAAGGGTACACGACTCAGGATCACAGACGAGTGCAGGAGGACATCACGGGTAGATGCAGACCAGGGTTATCTGGCACGGGCATACTTGGGCGGCCTCTCTCTCAGCCCTAGGCGTAGCACAGGCTCAGCAGGAGAACATCAGACACCGACCTCAGACAGATTCAGACGATTGGCGGGGTCATCACGGGTAGATGCAGTCCAGGATCATCTGGCAGGGCATACTAGTATGGCCTCACTCTCAGGCCTCAAGCGTAGCACAGGCTCAGCAGGAGAACATCAGACACCGGCCCAGGACGAACGTCAGACGATGGCGGGGTCATAGGGTTGAGAAGTCCAGGGTCATCTGGCACAGGCTACTAGGACGGCCTCTCTCTCAGGCCTCAGGCGTAGCCAGGTCAGCAGGGAACATCAGAACCGACCCAGGACAGACGTCATAACAGGGTAGACCAAGAAGGAACCGGCAGGACAAGAGAGCGGGTGGACTGGGAAAAGGGCAGGGAATCACGGCAGGGGATATAGGTGGTTTCTGGACAGGCAGGTTTGTCACGCAAGTGACAAGGAAGTCTTCGGGGACAGGCAGGTTGTCACGGCAAGTGACCGGGCAGTTCTGGGACAGGCAGGTTGTCACGGAAGTGAACCAGGCAGTTCTGGGACAGGCAGGTTGTCACGGAAGTGACCAGGGCAGTCTCGGGACAGGCAGGTTGTCACGGCAAGTGACCAGGCAGTCTTGGGACAGGCAGGTTGTCACGGCAAGTGCCGGGCAGTTCTGGGACAGGCAGGTTGTCCGGCAAGTGACCAGGGCGTTTGGGAAGGCAGGTTGTCGGCAAGTGACCAGGCAGTTCTGGGCAGGCAGGGTTTTCACGGAAAGTGACCAGGGCGTCTCGGGGGGGAGGTTTTCACGGGGTGACCGGCAGTCTCGGGCGGGGGGGGTTTCCGGGGAAATGACCAGGCAGTCTCTGGGCAGGGGGTTGTCCGGAAGGACCAGGCGTCTCGGGGGAGTTGGTTTCCGGCAAGTGACCAGGGCATTTGGGGCAGGCAGGTTGCCGGAAAGTGACGGGAGTCTCTAGGGCAGGCAGGTAATACGCCCCCATAGGGGGGGGTCCATAGGGTCGTGGGGGCAGTGATCGTCCCAGGTGAGCAGGCAAGAGGGGGGGTTCCCCCAATGGGTTTCCCCAACCCGGATGGAGCTGCAGGGGGTGGCAGATGATCGCTCCGGTGAGAGGCAAAGCCGGGGATTTGGATGACGTTGAACCTTGGAAGGAACGCAGCGGATGCAGACAGGAAGCCGACGGTAACAGACAGGAACTGGAAACAGGACTTGGGTGAAACAGAGTTAATGACGGAACAACAAACCGGGGATTTTGAGGTCAGGGAAAAGACAGGGAAAACGGCTGGGTCCAGGGGACCGGACTGGGGAAAAAGGCATGGACTCCGGAAAATTATACCATCAGCAGGTCGGAATCAGGTAGAGTGGATAGGTCCGGGGATTGGAAGGGTCATCGGACATGGATCAGGGAAAGGTCATGGCATCGGATATCAGGCAAGGCACAGGGTAGGATCCACACTGGCGCGACCGAAAAGGAACCCGTGGCGGGCAAGCCCCCCCTAGCACAACGGGGGCTGGCCGGGGGGTTTCCAGAAATGACAAAGTAACAGAAATCACACCACCGGATCCCCTTTCCCAAAATGAATCAGGGTTAAAGCAAGGATTCACATACGGGCCGGGGTTTTGGAACAGCAGGTTTCAGGAAAAAAACCAAGGACACAGTTCAGACAGTCGGTACAGGATGGATCCAGGGTAGGGGGTTAGGTAAATTAAAACAAAAGGAAAAAGGCCCGGATTACAGCCTCCAGGAACGGCGATTGGGAACAGCCCCCCGCATGGCGGGAAAACAAAAAAGGGC
>JARQOD010000005.1:34659463-34673024 GCA_033576555.1 Oophaga sylvatica | reverse complement strand
GAATACTATAAGAAAGACCCTTTTTCTGGGCAATAAAAGCCATTGGGGTTAGAAGTTTTCCAACGGCTTTTTTTTGTTTAGATACAGAGGGGCAGACTCCAATGAAATGATCCCTTTAACAGCAAAAGCAAATCTCCATCTTACGGCGAACCTGAGGAGGTCCTTACTGAGGGACCACCCCCCCAACCTCATGTATTCAGCAGAGCAAAAGGGAGGGATTTCATCACTAGAGAGTACTACTGTGGAAGGGTACATCACAGGTCTATCCTTGAGGTGTCTATCAGTCTGAATTGCTAAGACCATAGCATCCTCTAAGGACTCAGGAGTTTCATACAAAATAAAAGCAAGTTTTAAACTTTCTGACAGACCTTGACAAAAATTACTTCTAAAGGCTAGGTCATTCCACCTGGTGTCAGTGGCCCATCTGCAGAAGTCTGAACAAAATACCTCCACTTGTCGATCTCCCTGCTGAAACCTACATAGTGAGGACTCAGCAAGGGAGACTTGATTAGGATCATCATTTATGAGGCTTAGGGTGGCAAAGAAAACATCTACCGACCGTAGCAACTTAGAGTCGGTCAGAAGGGAAAAATTCCAGGAATGAGGATCCCCTTGAAGGAGAGAAATAACAATCCCCACCCGCTGCTCCTCACTACCAGAGGAATGTGAACGAAGCCTGAAGTAGAGTTTACAAGCTTCTCTAAACACCACAAATTTATCCTGCCCCAAAAAAACCTGTCTAGGAGGGTCACCTTGGGTTCAGGTTGGGTCTGGCAGGCTGCCGAGTCCACCAAACACAAATCTGCTGTTACAAAACCAATGAGCACAGATCTGTCACTTCCAGAGACAGACTCTACATTTGTTTTTGAAGAGCTGAATCAGAATCCATGTTTGAATCTTGAAAAAGAAAATGGGCCAGTTATAATGTTACTCCAGAGCAAGGAAATGCTTGGCGTGCGACACAAACAAGTGAAAGAAGGTAAAGGGTGTCCCACTGAAAGGGAAAGAGGAGAAGGGACACCCCTAAACAATCACCTGAGACTGCACCCTGTGCTCCCTATCGTCCTTAGACTGGTGTGCCGTCACAGGCCTAAGCCCTGGCTGGCACTGTGCTAGCCCTAACTAATGAATAGACCAATAAGACACTAGTCTCACTACTAAGGTAAGGAAACACAGAGAGGGAAACAGGGAGAAATTAAACAACAAATGGCACTCCACTGCTTAAACTGGAACAACTTCTCCAGGGACTGAAACAACGTCTCCAAGGAGGTCAGGATAGGAAACCTACAACCAGCATACCAGACAGCTAGGAGAGAGTTTAAATAATGCAAGACAGTGGCAGCATCTGAGATTAGAGCCATATGGAATCCAAGCAAGGTCAAAAAGGAACTCTTAACCCCTTTCTGCACCATGTGAAAATCAATCTGCACAACCTAAGTTTAAAGGTAAGCGGACTACAAAGAGGAACTGCGATCCGCCAACTGCTGCAACCTTCTGATTCTCGATACCCCAAAGATCTCAACAGGATATGGCACTTTCATGACAAGAAGGCAGGAGACTTGTAGTTCTCTAGTGATATTCTTCTGTTGCTAAAACAATAATTTTTAGTGAGATGGCAAAACACATATATGTAACAGATGTCTGAAGCTCAAAAATTTACAGATGTGAACACTTTCCTAGCCTTCATTGAGAACTGTTAAATGATGGTAAATAAAATCAAAATAATCTGTGCAATCATAGACTCATTTTTTACAGATAGGGAAATAAGTCCCCTATTCCTTCTAACTGTCCAGGAATTCTAGACGATTGGCAACTCAGCATTAGGAGAAGGAATTTATTTTTTTTACCACTAATTCTTCAATAAATAAGTAGGGGTTCTGCAGTAAAAATGTTTTTGACTTGTTCTTGATTTTAGAGAATATCAATGATTTTGTTTTAATTATATGGAACACCATGTGTAAGATTTCAAGCTGAAAGAGTCAGACAGTTCATGTGTTAACCAAGAAGTACTCCCAATATGTTATTATTGTGTTACCTAAGAGACTATCTCCTAAACAGAAGCCCTCGTGAATCCTCTGGAGAGACCTCAGACACTTTTTAACTCTGTACTACAATGTGTATATATGACTTGGCGAGAGTTCATCTCACAGAAGATTAACTGGTGTTTTTTTTGCCAGAATTCTATTACACTTGACCTTGACCTTTTGGCTATCCCAAAAAAAAAAAACAAGACGGCACCAATTTTAATCATTTTTAACTTCTGTTTTTAACATATTTAAATGGATGCTTCATTTGAAATGAATTTGAGAAACATGTTCATCGCAGAATTCTTCTCTTCTTCATCCAGTTTTTTTCAGTGCTTGGATTGTCCTGAGCATTACATCAATCCACATGCCAAAATGAAGGAGTCTTCTTGAAGCATTCCGCTTCTGGTATCCAAAAATCAAAACATAAATACAACACATCCCACATGAAAAGCACACAGTTTGAAAAAGAAGTTTTCTTTCTAATCTAACATTTCTTTTCTTTTTTTTTCATTTTATAAGCAAAACAAAATGTTCCGGTTGATCTATGGCCAATTTTCGAAATGTGTCTTGTTTTACTCATTGAGCTTCACAACACGAAGACAAAAGACCGCAAGTAAGCAATAACTTCAAAATGCCATCATTGAAAACAAATAACTCCGACGACCTTATAAGGGAAACTTTCTTCAGATTTCTTTGTCGTCTTCTTCAAACGAATACCAAGTAATGTAAAACAATTAGCAAATAAAACTTCCTTTAAAGGGAGTTATTTTTGTCAATAAATTATTTCAGTATATTTTTTTAGCCAAATATCAATTTAAAGTAAAGCTACCGTATTTATTCGTTCATAGTTAATACATGCTAAATTACTTTGGACAAAACTGATACAGGGAATCAGTGACTTAACCCTAATCAAAGAGACCTTGACAAAGGGTATTGGCAAGTTCCTCCAGCATATTCACTTACCTACCTCCTCCTTCGGCTCCCCTTGCCTCGATTCTCCACATGACCTTGAACCCCTGATTCCTACCTGAAATAAAGACACAACTGAATAGAATGAATTGGCCACAGCAGACTTTTAGTAAACACACAACATAAATGAACATTAGATAGCAATAGCTATCCCCAAAGTTTTTCCCAACCAATGGAAGGACAATGGTCCTCGAAGTCCCATAAGTCTGGCGAATCCACTATATGTATGCCTTGATTGCTTAGGTCATATTACCTCTTGCCGATTCCACACCTGCTCAGAGGCCATGACCAAATTAAGTCCATCTGGAAGGTCCAGAGCCATTGCCGAATCCTCCCAACCATCCCATATGAACCGTATCTCCAACTTCAAGGACTCCCTGCCCAAGTGTTGTTAAAATATTGAGAAAAATTCCATAATTACCAAAACATCTTGCCTTACCTACTTTTTTTCTACAAATACCCAACATAATTAACAAAAAAGGGAGAGAGGGTTGGAGCTTCGGTGGTGGCTGTACTAATTATGGTTGCCTCATTCCTAAGGGTCCCCAGCTTTTTAACCCCCTCCTGGCCACCACCTTATTTGCCTTAAAGCTGACCCTAAACTCCACCCCCACCTTTTCCTCATGTCTTACACTTATCTTATCTAAGAATATTTAGAGTTGAGAGTCCTCAGTGGTTGATACCTTTTAATGGCTAACTGAAAAGATGGTAACAAATTGCAAGCTTTCGAGACTACTCAGGTCTCTTCATCAGGCAAAGACTAATACAACATATGAAGAATCACATATTTATACACAAAACAGCACAGAAAAAATGCAATAGGTAAGACAAGTGACGTGAAGCAGAATAGTCATTATGGCAGAGGGATGAGCATAAATATTGGAACAGTTCATAGATAAGGAGTGTGAAAGTTTTATTACCCTCTGATTGGGGTTTGGTAATGTTTTGTGATGTTTTCATATGGCCATATGGCCTATTACATCAATTAAGGAATTTACTCCAAATACCCTGTGAAAACATCACAAAACATTACCAGACCCCAATCAGAGGGTAATAAAACTTTCACACTCCTTATCTATGAACTGTTCCAATATTTATGCTCATCCCTCTGCCATAATGACTATTCTGCTTCACGTCACTTGTCTTACCTATTGCATTTTTTCTGTGCTGTTTTGTGTATAAATATGTGATTCTTCATATGTTGTATTAGTCTTTGCCTGATGAAGAGACCTGAGTAGTCTCGAAAGCTTGCAATTTGTTACCATCTTTTCAGTTAGCCATTAAAAGGTATCAACCACTGAGGACTCTCAACTCTAAATATTTTTCTATCTACTGGCTAACACGGTACAAAGATATACATCTTTACTGTATCACTTATCTTATCTTACATTCCTACACAAACCCAGTCATGAAGACCTTTCTTCCAGGCTTCATCCAGAAATACTTGGTAAAACAATTGAAAAGGTGCCCCAGACTGGAAGAAGACCCACTCTTCCTCTAAAGGTGCCCAATACACTTTGGATAACAACCGTATAATTTCTTATTTGGTCATCAACTATCTCTTCTGATCACCCATAGGCTGAGCCTAGTGTGCATGGTTTTTCAATGGTGAATACAGGAAAAGTCCCGGTCACTGACTCATTGGTTGACTGCTTATCTCTTTGTGGAAAAAAAAGGATGGCACATTGAAATTTCACAGGCCTTATCCTTATATTACCTGATATCATCTGTAATTAAAGATAAGATAAGATAAACACAAGATGATTGATTTATAGTGATGAGTGGATCAGGCAAAATTTGAATTTGCCTATTGTATGGATTTACTCGGGAAATTTGATTCACAGAGAACTCTTCAGATTCCAGAGCATAATAAATGTAATTTAAAGAAATACTTATACTCACCTCACCTCTCATCTCTCCAGTTCCTTCGATACTCAGCACCACTCATCATATCCTCACCTCATCTTCTCATCCCTCACCACTCGTGTTGAAATCTTTGGACCTCCATCATTGATCCAAACTTCCAGCTCTCAAGGTGCCTGGTAGGGTTTTGTTAAAGCATGGGAGATCGAAGGCATCATGACGTCACAATGTGCACCATGACCTTCTTGCTTACAAGCGCAAAACCATCCCTTGTGCCATGACAGCCAGAAGATGGCACAGTGTGAGAGGCCCAAAAATTGCAATGTTAGAAGATGCAACGAGGACCGGATGTGTGGTGGTGATTAGAAGAGGGGACAGAGAGGTGTGGCGAGTATGAGGATTTTAATTTTTTTACCCTTTTGATGACCAATTACATTTAATAAAAATGGCATCCAACGTCAGCCATTCTGTTGAATCCACGCAGAAATGAATTACAAAAAAATATGCATTTTGACAATTGTGATAAAATTAGAAAAGAACTCAACTCCACTTGAATTTATTGGCTCACCTTTATTAACTGGTCTCATAGAAATCAGTGGGTTCAGACAACAATTATCTAAAGTATGGGTGCTTTAAGTTTTGAGCTGGGCTACAAGTATTATGCTTAGGTGATCTGTGTAAATTGGTATTATGCAGGTGGTGTATGACAATATTACATAGGCTGTGTACAACAATATTGTTGGCATGTGCTTAGATTGTAGTCCCAGTCCATCTAAGTGCTTCTGCTCTAATAAATGAACCACCTGATGCCTCCCTCTTGGTCTTTAAAGGGGTTGTCTGGGACTATAACATTGATGGCCTATTATTAGAATAGGTCATCAGTGTCTGATCGGTGGGGGTATGACACCGGGCACCCCGGACACCCCTGCCTATCAGCTATTCTCGGTGTCAGGAGCATCTGTAACTGCCCAGTTACGGAGGTGCCCAACAAAGCTCCATCATTAGAATAGTAGCTGTGGCAGGTTACTGCACATACACCCCTTATTGATTTGAATAAGGGGCGAATGTGCAGTACCTCGCTGCAGCCATTATATAGGTAACGGAGCTGTGCAGCTCCATAAATGAGCATTTCCTGCCGGTGTTGTACACCAACCGATTAGACATTGATGACTTATCCTAAGGATAGGCAATCAAAGTAAAAGCCCTGGACAACCTGCTTAATTGATTGCTTTACCACGCCACTATGTCACTGAGTGCTCCAGTCTTATGCATTCACTATATTTTCATGATCTGGTGCATGATTCCCTCCCTGAGATTTGAAACCATTTCACCAGCACAGAAGATATAGTGCCATGCATGCACCAGGTCATAAACACATTGTGCACGCATGAGATTTCTCTGCAAAAGACAGTGACATAACAGGGTGACACTGCAGTCATGTAAAGCCAAGAAGGAGGGGTTTAGATAAGGTAGCTGGAGCACTTGTATGAATTGAGACGACTCCTGTAGCACTGGTAAGCTTATATTTGACATTAGTGAAGCCATTCACCATAAGAGAGAGTATATTGTGTATGCAATATGCTGGAATGCATGGCACATATGCAAGATTTCACTATAGAAGACATTGGTGTAGTTGTGTGGTACAGCGGGTATTAAGGGGTTATTCAGGACTATTTTTCAGTTTTACAATGTACCTAAGAATTAGCAGGCAGGTAGTTGCTACTTATCTGCCTAATGAGCTCGATGATGATCTCTATCAGCACTGACCGATTACAGTTCACTCCTGCCGGCGATTTAGCGGCTTCTGCTGACGTCACATCCACAGAGCAGCGGCTTCTTCCGCTCTCTTGACGGGGCCTGACTGCTGACGTGATACTGTGAGAAGGCTCACTACTGCCTAACTGTGGGAAACCGGCTGTCATTGAACATGATGTCGAAAGTCATGCCCTCTGTTTATGTGTAGCAGTTGAATTGCCGGCAGGAGCAGTCAGTAGGGATGAGCTTTCCGATATTGCAATATCGGAAATCGTCCCGATATTTGCTATATTGGAATTCCGATTTCCTATTACGATGTTTCCGGAAATCGGAAATCCCATAATCCTTCAGCCTCTGAGCGCTCCGTGGAGCCAATCAGAAGCTGAAGAATTGCTGAGAACATTGTGTAACTCCCCTAAGCTTGGTAGGAGGCGTCCAAACGTGCTAGCTAGGGCTGCGCTGCGATTGGCTGGCTGGATGGTGTGATCAGGCAGTATAAAAGGCTACGCCTGTCATTTTAGCCTCTCTCTACTGTGAAAGCAGATAGGGATAGGTTGCTGTTGGAGATAGGGAGAGATCTCGAATCTAATAGTGAAATTGCCGTTCTGAATCCATCAATAAAGATGAAGGCAGGGAATAAGGGACGTCCCCGTGGCGGCCGCGGAAGAGGTGCATCAGAAGCTAGACATGGTGCACATCCAGAGCAAGCAGCAGGCCCATGTCACTCAGCACCTACTTTCACCTGGCAGCAGTCATTTATGCGCAGCTTGTTAGGAGCACAGGGCCATAGGCTGATAAGAGAGGATCAAGTAGAAACCGTTGTTGGTTGGATGGCAGCTGAGGCATCCACCTCAATGAGCGCAGCATCTTCCCAGGACCTCTCCACCACATTGTGTCAGGCCACTGAAGAGCATCACCCATCTGATTCTTCATCGCCCACTAAATTGCCCAGACATTCAGAAGGCCAGGAGCCAACCTTAATCCTCTTCTCAGAATCTGTTGGCTTGGAATCTGTGTGCCAGCCAGACAGCATTCCTGCAGCTGAAGAAGAGGTAGTGTGCACAGATGCGCAACCAATGTGTGCGTCTGAGGATGGAGTGGAGGGTGGGCCAGTGCCCACAGTGACCAGTCCCCAGTCAGCAGATGATGATGAAACTCAGCTGCCAGTTTCTGCTGATGAAAGCATCACACCCAAGATGATTCGCCACCTGCAGCTGGTCCCCCACCTTCCATCTCTTCAGCCACCTCTTCCTCCAGGTCGCAAACAGCTGCTCCCGCTTCCTCGCCAGAATGCCAGGGTGCATCTGCAGGCAGTGTTGTACGGCGGCACACTGTCTGTACTTCGTCAGCATCAGCATCCCAATCGCTGGCATCCTCACACTCCCAATCCAGTGTGCAGCCATCTGTCACAGAGGTGTGGGAGAAAAGGCGCCCATACTCGGCAAACCACCCACGAGCACAGGGCATGAATTCTCGCATTGCCAAACTGCTTGCAGTGGAAGTGCTACCATTCTGGCTGGTGAGAAAGCCAGCCTTTATCGATATGTTGGGGTTTGCAATCCCACAATACAGCGTTCCCAGCCGCTTCTACTTCAGCAGGCAAGCCGTCCCCGCCATGCAACAGCATGTGGAGCGTAAAATTAAGCATGCGCTACAAAATGCAGTTAGTAGCAAGGTCCACCTGACCACCGACGCGTGGACCAGTCTGCATGGCCAGGGACGCTACATTTCCATCACCGCCCATTGGGTAAATGTAGTTGAGCCTGGAACTGAAGTAGACAGTGCAAGTGCGTGGGTCCTGCCAACTCCACGGATTGCAGGCCTCTCCTCCGTACAAATTGACTCCTCCTCATTCTCCTCGTCAGACTTGCCTGCACCCAGAAGTACCACAACAACCGATTTCAGCACTGCATCGGCCAAACATCCACAGGCTGTGTTGAAATTGGTTTATCTGGGAAATGTTAGCCACACCGCAACCGAGCTGTGGAACACGCTCAAGAAGCAGAGTGACATGTGGCTTTCGCAGCTCAACCTCCAGCCAGGTATAGTGGTGTGTGACAATGGCCGAAACCTGGTCGCGGCTCTGGACCTAGGTAGTCTGACTCACATTCCATGACTTGCCCATGTCCTAAACTTGGTGGTGCAGAGTTTCCTTAGGAACTATCCTGACCTTGAGGAGCTGCTGCACAAAGTCAGATGCAAGTGCTCTCATTTGCGGCGTTCAAGCATGGCTGCATCGCGCCTTTCAGCCATGCAGCGCAGATTGGGCCTGCCCGAGCACCGCATCATTGTTGACCTCTCCACCAGTGGAATTCGACTTTACATATGCTGCGGAGGTTGTGTGAGCAGCAACCTGCAATTATGGAGTTGCAGCTGCAGCAGGCGCAAAGTAGGCGACACACATCTCAGCCCTCCCACTTTACAACCACAGAGTGGGCAACCATGAAGGACATATGCACCATTTTGAAGTGCTTTGAGGACTCCACTCTGATGGTGAGCGCGGATGCTGCCCTACTCAGCCTGACTATTCCCCTTATATGCCTTATAGAATCATCACTTAAAGGACTAAGGGATGAGGTTTCTCAGGAGGAGGAGGAGTATGATGAGACACTTGCACCAACCAGGCAATCTTCATCGGCCCGGTTGGTACAAAGCTCTGTGGGTGCCTCACAAAGGTCCAGGCAGGACACAGCAAGCGAGAAGGATGAGGAGGACTATGAGGATGAGCTAGAGGAGGAAAGTACACAGCGCTCTACTAGTAGTCACCAGATAGAGCGTGGATGGGGTGATGCAGATCAGCCAGAGCACATTCCTCCAGCTGGTGACAGCGATGCATGGCCAGTTGGCAGCCTTCAGCACATGAGTGACTTCATGCTGCAGTGCCTGAGAAAAGACACACGCGTGGCTCGTATTCTCCACATAAATGACTACTGGGTGGCCACCCTCTTAGATCCACGTTACCGGGACAGCCTTGAAAGCCTAATTATACCATTGAACCGGGCACGTAAAATGCAGGAGTACCAAGAAGCACTGGTTAATCCACTTATGTACTCTTTTCCACCGCATAGCAGTGATGCGCGTGCACTAGCAGGCACCTCAGTGCGTCCTGGGCCCAGCGGAATCCGTTCAGAAGCCGGTAGCAGAAGCAGTACATCTGCTACTGACAGGTTCAGTATACCCAACCCGTTCCAATGGTTTCTGAACCCGCAAACAGTTCGGGCACCATCAGCACAGACAGTGCAACGCACTAGGATGCAACGTTACCGTGACATGGTGGCACAGTACCTTTTCACCCCTGTCAGTGGGCTTCAGGATGGATCTGCCCCCTTCAAGTTTTGGGTCTCCAAATTGGATACATGGCCCGAGCTTAGCCAGTATGCCTTGGAGGTCCTGGCTTGTCCTGGTGCCAGTGTGATTTCTGAACGCGTCTTTAGTGCAGCTGGCAATATACTAACAGACCAACGTTCCAGACTATCCACTGCAAATGTGGACCGGCTTACATTCCTAAAAATGAACCAGGCCTGGATTTCTGGTGACTTTTGCTGCCCTGGGCCACAGTACACAGGTTACATGCATGTTTGGTAGCAGTATGCATGCTCTGTCATGTGCCTATGTTGCACACAGCGTCATCTGTTATGCCCGTGTTCTGGCCTCTACTACCAACATCTAGCACCTGGTTCTGTGATTGACTCTTTCACCTCATACTGTTTTCCATTGGCTCTAGTACCGACAGCTAGTGCCCATTTCTGTGACTGCCACTTTCACAGCATTTCATGTTTCTGGGCTCTAGCATCGCCAGCTAGTGCCCATTTCTGTGACTTCCACTTTCACAGCATGCCGTGTTTCTGGGCTCTAGTACCGCCAGCTAGTGCCCATTTCCGTGACTGCCACTTTCACAGCATGCTGTGTTTCTGGGCAACAGTACTGCCAGCTGTACCTCGTTAGACCAAAGTGGAAAAAAAGAACGACAGATACCAAACACCTATAGGCAGAAGCACAAGAGGCGGGATCCAGCCACGCCGGCTGTTTCGTGGTAGTGAAGTGCGGACACAGGTGCCTCCCCAAAGGCTAAACCGAGTTCCAGCATCGCCAGCTGGTTCTCGGAAGTCATGGGTTCCTCCTGCTCCAAATCGTGTTTCGACAATGCTCGCTCTAACCATAACCCTTACCCTACTAACCATAAACCCTAACCCTACCCCAACTAATCCTAACCCAAAGAAAAAACACCGCTGTTAAGAAGATGGCGACCAGTTTTCCTGCTACAGTTTTCGCTTTGTGCATTTTTCTAGCGATATTTTTGCTCCTCTGCCTCTGCATACTCCTTCCCCATTATCCTGAAGTGTTTCCCCTCCATTTTATCCATTATATATCACTGTAGTGGTCATTTTGTAATTCCGATTTTTTTCTCCCATTGACTTGCATTGATATCGGAAATCGGAAATTCCGATATCCGATATTTTTCCAATATCTGAAATCGGAATTCCGATACGATTCCGGGCAATATCGCTCATCCCTAGCAGTCAGTGACTGTTATGAGATGGAATTGAATAAAACAAGCAGATAGATAGCAACTACCTGCCTGTTACTTTTTTTGGTCCATAGTATAAAAAAAAAATCCTGGACAACTCTTTAAAGGCCATAAAGGAGGCATTTTTGGGATTTATTGAGAAGAGTTGGAACACTTGCCTAGGCTGAAACTGCCCTCTGAGCACTTGTTAAATCATTTTCAAATTGGATCAAAATTCATTTTCTCTGCAATCTTATATGGTATTGTGCATGTATGATATACTGTATGTATATCTATCTAAAATCACTTGTAATTAATTGCCATACCCAGCACTGGAATATGGCCACAAAACTCATGGACAAATTTGAAATAAATTTAACGTTCTCAACAAGGAGCACAATATGCTTTGATTAAGGCCATATTCACACGTTCAGTGTTTGGTCAGTATTTTACATCTGTATTTGTAGCCAAAACCAGGAGTAGACCAATCAGAGGAAAAGTATAATAGAAACACGTCACCACTTCTGCATTTTTCACCCACTCCTGGTTTTGGCCTCTAAATACTGATGTAAAATACTGATCGAATACTGATAATTTCCAAAAATAATTCCTAAAAACAGGAAAAAGTCATTGAAATATATCAGGCTATAAATTTATGTCTTATGCTTTTGGCTCATTTCATATTTTGCTAAAAGATCTGAAACAACTGAGGGCGACAAATACGTAAAAATAAAAGAAACCATAACATAGGGGCAAATACATTTTCACGACACTGTATTGTGGAGATGGTTCTGGTGATAAATCTGTTTAAGTCTTTAAAGATAAAAAAAAAAAATGTTTCCAAAAATGTCCCTGATGTTTTTCTTCTAATTTCGGGAAGCATATGGATGAAATCACAGTCTTGTGTACACATTTGTTCTTTGTCCAAAAAAGTCAGTTGAGAAAATGTAATTAAAAACTACAAAATACTCATCTGAACATTAATGTCACACTTGAAAAATGTCTGACGGGCCGTCTGAGAAGAAACATCTGATTTGCAAATATAGACGCTTTTCTATGTCTTAGTGTAAACCACAATAAAATAGTGATTATTCTTGATGGAAACTTTGTAAACAGTGCCGCTCCAGAAGAAGTCAAACGTCCTAATCTTAGGAGGATATATGGTGGCTAAACGTTCCATGTATTAAACCGTGTTTATAGAAGCCACAGCTAAAACCTGAACTTAGAGTAGATTAAAGTCCTTACAGCCAATAGTTTGTGTATATCACTTTCAGTTTTGGCGAGGGACGTACAAACTTAGGCTGGCAATTTGCAAGTACAGCGTTAACAATTTCAGCTTGTAAAATAAACTAAACATTTTAGAAAAACCATATTGCAAGATAGTTGGAAGAAAATAATGGGTGTTCTTGTCTTTTTCTACAAAAAAGGCCTACAAAATGTATTTTGAAATATTCCCATTCAAGAATAATATCTCAATGTTACCATAAAACTAATGGGAAGAGTAGAAGTTGGTCCTAGGCATTTGATTTATAAATTTTGCTCCAATTTTTTTGCTGATGTGAGGTTATTTTTTAGATTTATACTGTGGTTTTCAAATGTGAAGAAGATCAGAATAATTAGTAATGCACATCAGAATGAACACAAGGGATAATCAATCACAAAAAAGGTGGCTCCTCTCATACAGGAACATGCTCAGTTATAAGTCTTCAAACAGAGGCTGGACATACATCTGTCTGGGATGATTTAGTGAATCCTGCTTTGAGCAAGGGGTTGGACCAGATGACCCAGGAGGTCCCTTCCAACTCTACCATTCTATGATTCTATGATTCTATGATCCATGTAAAGGTTCTTATATTTTACCTACTGTTTGGAGAAAAATGTCAGCTTTGTAAAAAATATCATGTCTACTTCATACCTTTCAAGATTGAAGTGTTATTTGTATTCGTATCATTAAAAGATATCAGCTATTGAACTTGGGAATCATGGAGCCCACAATCCCGAGAATGGGCTGTGAAATGCCCCTTAGGCACAGAGTGGTGGTTGACAGTGGCAGTGATTGACATCGGCATTTAAGAGGCTAACGACAGACGCCTGCTTTATAATGTAGCCAGTATCTGTCCTCTGTAAAACGTGTTCAGCTCCTAATCTCAATCCAAACACCTTGACATGCTCCATGATTTTATAAACATAGAGCAAATAGAGCTTAATTTAAGAGACAAAGAATGGTGGACCATTATTATATGAAGGCACAAAGGGGGGGCATTTTATTGTGTGGAGGTAAAAAGAGCTCCAAGGGTAGGGACTGTTTGTATAACAACTCACTAGGGAAAATAGGTAACACACTAAAAACTGCTACTGACCCATCCGGTTCCTGTACAGACTAGAGATCCTGTCCTTGCAGTCCCTAGTGGTTCTTGCCTGAGATGAGATAGCCCTAACC